>OZ012738.1:54210145-54710145 GCA_963859935.3 Lathyrus sativus
GAAAAGGAAGATGAGGGAAGACTTTCAGCAGCAACAATAACTCCAAGGCAGTTGTGACAAGCAGGGTCCAAGGTCATACGAGACCAAAGTTCGAAGTTGATGATGGTAGATCTTTGTATCCTTTGGTCCGATAATACTCCACGCTTCGGTTTAGGCTTAGTTGGTATTAGTATTCAATGTATTTAAGCATTAATTTTAAGGCATTTTGTGGTTTTTCTATTGTTATTCTAAAAAACTTCGCCGAATATTCGACGTGACGTCGTTAATATTCAGGTTGTTCTGTTAAGGTTCAATGTTAGGCATATCCTGGATTTTTTTTCCTGTATGATTTTTTTAGTTCTGATACAATATCAACATATTGTCCTGTTTTATCAGTTTTTTTGGAAATTTTATGTTTGAGTTTCTGTGTTTGTGCTGTGGTATTTTGAAGTTAGTTTCGATATTGCAGCATTACGACGAAAATTGGTATACCTATTGCTAAGTTTATGCATCAGATCTGAACAATGTAGGGTGTCTTGGCCATTATTTTTTTTCGGGTTCGATTTTGATCCTTATCCATTTGATTATGTCCCCTATTTTACTTTCCAACTGTGGTTTATGGAAGTTTCTGGGAATCTTACGAGTTGTTGGTTCAATGTGCAGAGGATTATTTGTTTTGAATTTTGAACTTCAGTTTGAAGAGGTCAAACCGTATTGACAACTGATACTCAAATCTGCTCTAATTTATTAATAAAACAATATGATGATGTTGTATTTAAGTTGATGAAAAAGGGGAATCATTTTTTTATTTAAAAAAAAAGAGTACTTTAAATAATTCTTAGTTCATGTAACAAGGATTATAACAATGCATTATTCTGTTAGGTTTCAAAGAGGAATTTGGTCCGCTTGGTTTTTCTTTAAAAGTCATTATTTGTTTTAAGGTTAGAACAATTCTTTTTTTAAAAAAATAAAAGCGTTAGATTTTTTTAATTTTTGAGTAGTTATACTTTCTGATCTCAATTCCATCTATTTTAATCTTATTTTTTTATTTTTTTATTTATTTAAATAATTTATTTATTATTATTCTTTTAGACATTTTAAGATTTTTCTTTTTTTTTAAACAAAAAGTTTAGGATTTTTTTCCAAGTTCTTTCTATAAAAAAAAAACTTGGGTAACCACTTTCAAAATATAATAATAATAATAATAATAATTATTATTATTATTATTATTATTATTATTATTATTTTTAAACTTATTTTTAGCATACAAACCTTTTTTCGATTAAATCATTTTCAAAATTAATGGTTTTTCTAATCTTTATTCAACCTATTTTCACTACTAAATTATTTTTCAATCAAGTCACGAAAAACTAAATCCTTGAAGTCTAGCACTTTTTGGATTTTTGGACGACCATTATTGAGGTGTACACCTTAAATAATGTATTGTTCGACCTTTCGTCTTTTTTACATATATTATTTTTTTTTGGACAAAGAAATATCATAGGAATTTATCATTCTGTGTGACATTTCCATTGTTCATCCAAACATTTTCGAATGAAAAAGGTGTTGTCGAGATCTAGCATCACGATAATACTCCGATTAATTGGTTGTGAGGACGAATTCTCATTTACCAAATAATCGTCATTTTCAAATCCAATCTCTCATTCTCACCCCTTGTACCGCAAACTCTTTTCACACCCTCGATTCAATTCAAATTTTTTTTCAAAACACCTTTTTCGATTAAAACTCCGAAAGAAGGAGATTCTTGGAATCTAGCATTCCCTGAATTTTCGAGTGAATAAGTTCTCGAGGCACGCCCTTTGAGTTATTATTCACTCAACCTTTCGACTTTTTCAAACTCAATCATTTTCCAACGTTCTCCTAAGTCGAATGCTCGTACGCATTCGCAACCCACATTTCGCACACACATTTACAACTCCTTGTGGTCTCGATATTAGGGGAACCCTTAGGGACTAATATTGTTTCTCATAATCTAACCCTTGACACGTCGTCAAGTCGGTTCCATCTTCAATCAAATCCTCGACACGTCGTCGAGACTTTTCAAACCAACTTCCTTTGGCCTCGCATGCCATCTTTCGATTCGATCTTTTCACAAACGTTTTTTTAAAACTTACGAAAGAGGGATATCCTTAGAATCTAGCATTCTTTGAATATTCGAATGAGTGACTCTCGAGGCACGCCCTCGAGCTGTTATTAGTTCATTCTTTCGATTTCAAAACATCCAACTCTTTATCTTCAACCTATTCAATCAATTTCTGAAAGAACTGAGTTCTTGGGATCTCGCATTCCTTGAATTCTTGAGTGACAAACTCTTAAGGCATGCCCTTGGGTTGCTCGTCAGTCACTCTTTCGTTTCGATTTCAAAACTTTCCACCTATTCAACCTCATCTTTTCGTGGTTGTTACCACGAACTACGGACGCTCTGATTCTCTATTCATTCTTGAATATAAGATACGTAGGCACATGATTGCGATGATCTTGGCGAGCACACTTCTATCCATCTTCCGTTTCCCCCATCCTTTCCCGTAGTCGAACTACGACGCTCTGATTTCTCATTCTCGTCCGAATGAGCATACGTAGGCACAAGGGCCCCAATCCTTGGCGAGCACCCTATCCTCTAACCACCCATCTCTCCTTTGCGTCTTTAACTTTTTACCCTACCAATTTTACCTTTAACAATGAGAAGAAAACAAATAAACTTAAACAACACTCCCCATATTTACCTTAAGAGGTTCCCGTTGAGTATAACAGACGTGAGGGGCGCTAATACCTTCCCCTCGCGTAACCGACTCCCGAACCCGGAACATGGTTGCGACAGCCCTGTTCCTATCCTTTCGCTTTAAGATGTTTTCTCGATATGTTCCTCTCCCGTTTATTTGGGAAAAATAAAGTTCGGTGGCGACTCTGTCGAACCGCATTTCCGCGGCTTTCGCGCGAGGGTCGTTCCTCCGAAATATCTCCGTGATTTTTTGAGGTGCGACAACCACAAAAGGTAGAACCTTTGAGGATGCCTATCTCAGATGTATGGTTGAGTGCCATGGTGGATTCCCTTGGTTTCCACCATGCTTCCCATCATCATGCAATCATCTTGATGTTGATTATCATCTATCTTGGTGGATCATTTGAAGCTTGAAGATGAAGTCTTCTCTTGAAGATAGCTTGGGCATGAAGATCAAACTACAGACTGTTAGAAGACTGCTTCATTGTTGAGTTGCTGTTTTGCTATTTGTCTGTTGTGTTTTCTGATTGCTTTGTTGTGCTTGTGTGACTGCTTGGTGCGTTGCATTAGACTAGGCCTCATGTAGATGATTCTAGGCCTAAGAGAATCCTAAAGGGTGAGCTTTCCTCCCCTTGCTTGTCTGCATAAGAGGTTGAGTTTGTCTCCCTCTACTTGACTGTTATTGTTTGGCTTTGCTTGTTGGTTTAAGGTTGAGTGTTGTCTCCCTTACCTGTGTTATGTGTAGCCTTTGTGCTTGTTTGCTCTAGAAGTTGAGTTTGACTCCTTCTGCTTGTTTGTTGCATTGCATGCATTTTACTTACAGTCATTTCCTTACATTATTCTTTTGTTGTTGCTTTCCTATGCCATGTTCCCCTAGGAACTCTGACTTCTCTTGTTCAAGAGAGGTTATGACAGACATTAGGGTTCTAACCATGCATGATAACATTAGGTAGTTCCCTCCTAACCTCAACCATAGGATCAACTTTGCATGACAACTTTAGGATTGGATAAGTTCCCCTTTAGTGCGTCCTTTCTCTTCTCATCTTCAAACAAATCAAGATACAGTAATAAAGGTTAATTGATGTCGCACGCTACGAGTATTAAGCTACTTGAGAAAGGGTTTTTGGAGAGTTTCTTTCCAACAGCTTAGATGTTTAGTATGGCACCCTTTGGGTGACATGCGACGCATTCACTCTCAGGTCATAGTCTCTAGTGCGATATTAGTTGCAAACATCCATAAAAGACACTTCTTCTAAAAGACAGAAAACAAAGATCAAACATCTTTTTGTCCTCTTGGATCTTTAATCCTTGGAAACCTTTTTCATAAGGAGAGTTCTGTTAACTCTCGGTTCTACCGCAAACGGTAAACGCCTAAGTCTCCGTCGAGCGAGCTGCATACACCAACTGCTGGAACCGTCTGTTAACCCTACTCGGATAAAAAAGACAAACCTGTGTCTCTTGTTACCCGAACTATGTTTGCTCTGATCTTTCACACCGTGTGAAAGTACGTAGGCACGAGATGCGATATCTCGGCGAGCAACCTTCCCCCGTAACTCGTAGTTAGGCGAACTACGTTGACTCTGATTTCTCGTTCCAGACGGGAATACGTAGGCATAGAACTGTTGTGTTCTGCCGAGTCATTTTCTTTTCTTTTCAGACCAGACCTTTAGCGTAGATAGATAAATCAACCCGTCAGATAAACATAACAAGCGTGGATCCCATCGAGTACGATGGACGTGAGGGGTGCTAATACCTTCCCCTTGCATAATCGACTCCCGAACCCAGACATGGTTGCGATGACCTTGTCTTATACCTTTTCGTCAGGTTTTTCCGATCGTTTCCTTTCCCTTTCTGCGGGATAAATAATGAAAGGTGGCGACTCTTTTGTTTTGCCGGTACCTTATTTTTGCGGTAGCGACAGCTGGCGACTCTGCTGGGGACTTATAGCGGTTGGGGACTTTTCCCATCCCCTACGCTGGGACCGTTTCCCATCCCCTATGCGAGTCAGTCCTAGCGCTTGTGTGTTTACCTGTTGGGTTTTATTTATCGCATTTTTTACTTTCCGCATTTTATTTTCAGTATGATATCATTATTGTGCTGTTATGGGAAGGGGATCTGATGAGTGATAAGCCAGACCCAGGCTTGAGTGTATACCTAGCATTAGTTGTGGAAAGTAGTGGGCGCGTGCTTGCTTTGCAGATACTAGTGTCTCACGAAATCCACGCTCAGACGAGATTCTCCCAGTTGACTTCTTTTTCGCCCCTTTGGGCTTGAGGGGTTGTTGGTTTGGAGGATTGTCGACTCTGGGGACCGATCATTTGTGACTCAGCTGAGTGAGGCCACTTCAAGAGATGATGATGCTACACCTTCTGGGTATCGTATCATCGTTTCTTGAAAGTCTGTGACGCTGGGAAACGCATAGGATGCCATACCTTGTCTGTGATTAGGTCCATACCTGTGAGCGGGGTTGGGTTATTGCAGGAAACCTTAACCTTCAGATCACCTAGTTTTCTCGACAGTGAATTAGTATTGTTGGTATCAGAGGGTTCTTATCATCAGAGATGTGGTTATTCTCGACAGTGCCTAATTATTGGTCCTCTTCAGGGTTGTATTATCAGAGCAGTGTTGTGATTGTGTTGACACAGAGCCTCGGTCTCCTCAACAGCACAATCTTGATCCCCTGCTGCATGATTGCATTTTGCATTTTGCATACTCATTTGCATATCATTAACGTGTGTCTGTGTTGCAGGTGCATATATTATCCCCCGGTTCCGGTCTTCTTGCCTTCTGTTGTGCTAGCATGGGATCTCTGAAGAAGAATGTGGCCTACAAGCTCCCTACCCCAGATGTTGCTCTGCTATCTAGTTTGATTACCTTGGCAGATGATACAGTGAGAGAGAAATTCAAGAAATCTTATGGGAAGCTGCTCAGTCTGGTTCGTAAACCTTCGGTATATGAGTTGAATGGGTTGTATGCCTTGCTACAATTCTATGACCCTCCGCTGAGGTGCTTCACTTTCCCGGACTTCATTCTTGCACCTACATTAGAGGAGTATGTTGAGTTGTTGGGTGTACCGGTTAAGGATCAGATGTCGTTTGTTCACATGGATGCTAAGCCTAATCTGGCTAACCTAGTTGTTGCTCTTCATCTGGATGCCTCAGAGCTTCTTTTGACCAGTTGGAATGGGGTTCCTGGATTTTCTCTGCAGTTTCTAGTTGGGAAATCCCAATAGTATGTTAAAGACGGTTGTTGGATTGTGTTCAACGCCATTCTTGCCCTCTGCATCTATGGCATCATCTTGTTTCCCAGCATGCCGGACTTTATAGACTTGGATGCCTTCCACATCTTTGCATCAGGAAATCCAGTTCTTACCTTGATTGGTGATGTATATCATTCCGTCTATTACAAGAACGAAAATAGAAGGGGTAAGAATGTATCGTGTTGTGTGCATTTACTCTAAAGATGGTTTGATAGTCACCTGCCTAAGAAGGGTCTCTTTGCTTCATCTGCAGCCACAGCTGAGTGGTCTGAGCGCTTGATGGGATTATCAGCAGAGAGTATCGTTTGGTTTGATCGAGATATGTTGGGTACTTAAGTCATATTCAGTTGTAGTGGGTTTCCGAATGTGCCTTTGATTGGAAGAAAAGGATGCATCAACTACAACCTCTCCCTACTTGTCAGACAGTTTACCTACGCTTTGAGAGGTCCGCCAAAAGATGAAGAGGTGAAGGAATCTCTGTACCTCATGGGGCTTCTAGAGGGGGATATGTTAGCTAAGCTTCATCATGCCTGGAATGATATCAGTAGACGAGGGAAAGCATTGTTAGGCAAGAGCAATAGACAAGCTTATGCTCCTTATGTAACTTGGATTCGAACCAGGGCAGAGACAATAGGGATGCCTTTTCCACCTGCCAAGCAAGAGTGCCCTCCAGTGGTTGAAGATCCTACTACCGTGCCTATTCGGCAGTACAATCAGGTGTTAGATGAGAAGGAAGAGCTAAAAAAAGCCAATGAAGAGTTGGAGAAAGAGCTGGCACAATTTAGAAGTGAGAGAAATGAAGTTGTCCACTCCTTCAAAAAGCAGACAGAGCTGGTAAACCGGTTAGGCACGGACTTAACCAAATAGATAGCTGACCGGGAACGTTTGGGTTTGGACTTCAAATCTGTCAACGATGTGCTTGCCGCCAAGAAGCAGAACCTGGATGAAGCATACCGGAGAATCTCCAAATTCAACCAGCAGTGGAATGCCACTATAGCCAGCAACAAAGAGCGGGAAGACAAACTGAAACAGCAGATCTCCAAGCTAAAGGCTCAGGTGAAGGCCAGCGAGAAGAGGTTTGATGAGGAAACAGCTTGCAGGTATGCCACTGAAGACATGCTAAACAAGGCCATCACGAACCTGAAGAATCACAAGCAGATGTTTGAGTCTAAAACGCGAAGGTTAGAAGACTGTTTTGGCCAAGGAGCATGGGAAGACTCTGTTGAAGGTCTCTAGTGCACTATTATGCAGAGGGAGTTGCTTGTTGAAGGGTTACTCACTCGGCCTGATCATCCCAAAACAAAGGAGTTGCTAGAAGAGTTTCGCGCCCGTTGTCGCACTTGACTATCTTTGTAACCCTTTATATTTTCTGATCTTTGCTGTAGGCTGACCATCACCAGGCTTGTTGGTCGAGGTCATGCTATTGATTCCCCATGTATTCAGTGACATTGTATGCTGCCTTGTTGGGCATTATATATATATATATATATATATATATATATATATATATATATATATATATATATATATATATATATATATATATATATATATATATATATATATATATATATATATATATATATATATATATATATATATATATATATATGAGATGTTATTTCAATGACTGGATTCGGACTTCTTATTATCAGCACTGGCACTCTGGCACTAGAATCGGGGGAGAAATCTCCCTAAAGCACAGACACATGTTTGCATTTGCATAACTCATTTGCATTGCAGGTACCTTGGGTTGTTTCTCTAACCCTCTGGTAATGCAGGTTTCAGGATTGCCGATCAGCGAATTCATCGCTATTCTACGAGAAGTAACTACAAGAAAGCTATGGATCAAATGTAAACTAAGATGCAGGAGATGCGCGAAAGGATGGCAAAGTTCATGCAAGTGATGGAAACTGTGGCCAAGGGCCAGGAGCAGCTTCAGACTCTGGTGCAGCCTCTGATTGCACGAGTCGATAGTAACGGTGTGCTACATGGCGGGGTTGCTACTGATCCTCCTCATGGCGAGACTCTCCAAGCTGGTGATGCTATACCGGTGGTCGTCCTCAATACCACCGAGAACGGTAATAGAGCTGGGAACGGGAATGTGACTGGTAATGGTAACGGGCATGTGGAAACCAACGGAAATGTTGGAGTTGGAAATGATGGTTTTAATGTTGGAACTGGGAATGTTGGTTTTGGTGGTGGTACTGGGAACACCGGTGTAGGCATTGGTGTTGGCAATGCTGGTTTTGGTGGCAATCAGGGCTATGGCAATCGGGGCTATGGCAATCAGGGCTATGGCAATCAGGGTTTTGGCAATGCAGGTTTTGGCAACGCAAGCAACAACGGTGTCGGAATGGGTGCCTATAACGCTGGTTTTGGGCCAGGTGCTGGCAAACAGGGTTTTGGTAATGTGGGGTATGGTCCCAGGTTCAATCAGAATGGATTTGGCCCTAATGCTTCTTACGTTGGGTATGATAATGGGGATTCTCATTGGGGTGAAGATCGTCAAGAAGATGCTTTCCCTCCGCCGGGCAGGGATCTTGAGATGCCCACTGACAATGACCGAAGGTTCAAGATGTTGGAGGAACAAATGAGAAATATTGCCAATCAGAACTCCACGGGGTTGGACATGGCCAATATGGGGTTGGTTCATGGCTTGAGGGTGCCACTCAAGTTCAAAGCGCCTACTTTCGACAAGTATAAGGGGGATACTTGCCCAAGAGTTCATGTACGGTCCTATTATCGGAGAATGTCCGCTTATTCTGATGACGAAAAGATGCTGATGCATTTTTTTCAGGATAGCTTGTCTGGACCGTCATTGGAATGGTATATGGGGTTAGAGCCCACTCAGGTCGGTAGCTGTCGCGGTGAAAATCGGATACCAAACTATTGATTAGTTTGAATCTTATATTCATTTTGCAACCGAACTTTGATTTGTCCAAAGGAAGGGATAAAGATCGAAATTCCCACAATGCAATGCAAATGCAAGGTCAAGAGAGTTATAGGTTCGGGGGTTGGTTAAACTTAGGGAAGGTACTAGCATCCTAAGTTTCTGTAGTACTCTACAGGAACCTCTTGTTTTATGTTTGTTTACTGCTAAGTGTTTTCTGCTTAATGGCTTAGAGACCCTAGGGGTTTATATCTAAGTATACTCGATAAGGCATCGCACCTTGTGCCTACATATCCTTACGGGAGTGGAATCAGAGTATGTTGTAGTTCACCCTAAAGGGTTTGAGGATTTCTTTGACTGTGGTCAAAGTTCCTACGGGTTTAGGGTAGTTGTTTTGATTGGGTTTAGGAGAAGAGTTGAGTCTTCATTTTAAGGGAGAGATAACCACCACAAATGTAGAAAAGAGGGCGTAGGAAATGGTCTTTGTGTTATCTTAAGAAAAGGTCTTACATACTCGGATGGTCGCCAAGCATGCCTTTGTCGCTCTTAAGGCAAAGTCCCTACATGTTTGATTGTATTGTTGTGGGGGTGGAGATTATATCTCACTTAAGATGATTAACATCTATTCTCTGTTTGTGTTTGAAAAGAGTTGTATTGTTGTTTGTTTTGTCTCTATGTTGTAAAGATTAAGGTCCTTCCTATGGGGTAGGTCCTAAACTTAAATGATCAACTTGAATGGAATCAAGGATCGTAGGGAGTATGATGCAAATGATGTGCAACTACACACAACGTTGAATTATGTGTAGGTTTTTCCTTTGGACGGATGCAATGCGATGAATATAGATATGTAAATGAATTACGATAATGTAAATTGCAGGAATATAAACCATACACACGCATGAAAGCGCTGGGTGGGTGGGTGCATCGTGAATAAGATAAAGCAGATAAAGATAAATAATATACGCATGAAAGCGCTAAGGTGTATGTGAGTGGATGTGTCGTGAAGTGCATGAGTTTTACGATGTTGACGGATTTTAGATGGGATGTTGAATTATAAGAAAGTGTCGATTGATTTTAGGCGGCATTGGATTGATTTTAGTTTGAATAAGCTATTGATTTGTTTTTAGATGAGATTAAATATAATTGAGGTTTAAAGTTAAATAAGATGTTATAACGATTTATCTATTATTTAGAACTTAGGTGAAATAATATATTCATGAAAATTGAATCTTAACGCAAAAGGTTAATTATAAAAGTTGCTTTTATTTCTACAAGATTTTAACGTCTAAATAAAACGACAATTGAATATGAATTGTTATTATATAAAAGTGTTATTAACACATAAATTAAATTAGATAGATTTTTATGAAATGAATTTCCTTGGTTAATATTTATTAAAGGCAAAAATCTTTATTAAAATAAAATGGTTTTATTATTATAAGATAGTTCTTTATTAAATATTAGAGAGAAAAGTTATTAGTTTAAATTAAAAGTTGTGATTATTGCATGAAAAAGGATTTTATTGGTTTTAAAATAAAAGATGATTATAGAATTGATAATTGATTTTAATTTAATGATTAGGTTAATTAATAGATTATTTAAAGGATTAAATGAGTTAAAAAACGTTAAGTAGAGGTTAGTGGGTGAATTAAGTGGTAGATGTGTGTGATTAGTGGGTTAGTGTGTGATTAGTGGGTTAGTGTGTGATTATGGTTATTACATCAATAAATAAATAAAATAAACAAAATAATAAAGACCCTAAATCCCCCCCACCGATTTCCCCTTTCCGCCGCGCCGTTCTTCTCGCCTTCGTCTTCTCTCTCTTCCCGATCTGCTTCGCTTCATCTCTTCTTCTCTCCCATTTCTTCTTCTGCCATTCTCTTCTCCAATTCGATTGCCCTTCTTCTATTTTTGTCCGGTTCTTCCCTCTTTCTTCTTTCTCCTACATAAATCAAAACCAAAAAAACAAAACAAGCATCAAACTGTTAGCGGAAAAATCATAGTTAATAAAACTGGGTTTCGTTTTGTAGGGCCCCGATGACAGCTGGTGTCTTCCGGCGATGAAGGTGGATGATGGAGGGCGGCTCGCGATGGCGTGAGGATTTGAGGGGATTGGAGTTCTGCGGCGACAGCGGCTTTCCGGTGATGGATTCGCGGGACTTTTCGGTGGAATAAACACGAGGGTTAAGATAAGTCTTTCTCTCTTTTCGATTTACAAATTTTAGGGTTTGAGGTTGGGATTCTTGTGAGATGTAGATTCTGATCGATTCGGTGCGGGCTCCCTGTGTGAAAATTGATGCCCTATTTATAATGCTTGTGAATTAACTCTCTCGATTTCAAAAATGAATGAGAACCTTTTATGTCGGCTCTTTGTCTTGGAAAGAATCCTCTAGCTGTTATGTCGTTTCTGATTTTGGCAAGAAATTAATTCTTTGTCTGATTTTGTTCGCGGTTGTTTTACACTTGAAGATTTCCTTGATTTCTACCTTAATTGTGACTAATGTTGTGATGAAACGTTTTGGTTCAAACAGGTCATTTACCGATTTGGAAAGAGGGTATAAGCTTTAGTTATGGGAAGTTTATTCCTGGCATTGAGTAACAGAAAGGGTTCTTGGAATTGTATCAGGTTTGATAGGTGCAACTGGATGAGCCATGCTTTCAGAATCGAAACTCGCCCTTCCAAATGGGTTAAGGGTGAGTAACACGTTTTTTCTCCGTATGGTTTATATTTCAATGCCTTGCTTATCCGTGCTACTGGGTTTGTTGCAGCGATGACAGGGGTTCTGAGTTACCGGCAAGTGAAGATAATTTGATGTTGATATGCCGAAATGAAAAGTGAAGGTATCTGACTTCCTGCCGTAAGTGACCTTGAACCATTCTTGTCTTTTCTTAATTTTCTCATCAAGATTTCTTTCCTTGCAGAATTTGAAAGGGACCCGGGTATTTCTCTCCGCCGCCACGATGTTGGTACAAGATGGTTGATGCGAACATATAACAAGATCGGTTCTCCAAACGACATTCATCTGCAATAAAGACAAAACATCTGTAGGGTACTGAGTTGAATTTATTTGACGTTGAACACCGGGCTTTCTTGACTAATATCCTCCCGTATCTTTGATGTTCGTTTCAGTTGGTTACCATGGAGGTGCCGGCGGCGGGATTGCTACCATGAGCATGTGCTGTGCAGGAGCAGTTGCCTGTGAATGTATCTGCAGCAAGTATTGTTGTCGCAACATATCTTTATCTAGGGATCCTGGTACAAGCTAGAAGAAAACAACTTTTCTGCTGCCAAAACATTAGATGGACTATGAGCTCTTAAGTTATTTAAAGACAAATGGTGTGGTGCTTGAAATGCTTGCTGAATTCCCAATGGTATACAATTTTGATCATGATGCAAATCAATATTATTCTGAAGGGGATTCAATCCAGCCTGCAGGGGATGATTTGACCAGCCGGTGACACTATTATTTAAGCCTGTGGATGCCCTGTCAGTTAATCTTTGGATAATTGAGCTCAACTCTGAATTTTGGGACTGAAACCGAATCATCTTCACCTCTTTCCTTTAGTTTTAATCTTCTGTTTATTTTTTATGGTAATCTTGTCTATCAATTGTGTCTTGCAGGCGAGCTTGTGGCGGCAGCGAGATATACGGTATCAAAACTAGGTGCCAGGAGTGGTTTAAGGATTGGGAATGCTGCTCTGTATTCCAGACCCTTCCACTCTCTAACTGTCTTAGTTGCTTTGGAGTGCGGCTTTATTGCCGAGTCTTTTTATGAAGTAATGGACCAGTGTCCAGCTGGATGGGCAGAATACCTGAGCTTGTCCTTGAGGTTAGTAATCAAACCTGTAGCATGTTGAACACGGTCTCGTAACACTTTCCATCTTTGCATTCTCTTCTTGAATTGTCAATAACTGATTGAGTGGATCCGGTGGTTGTAGGCAAGCTACGTGGATGATTCATTATTTGATACACTTGCTCGAATATGGGCCGGTAAATCATCGACGCCTGCTCATATAGCCTTTGTGATTCTAGCATTGCCTGCTTGTGTTTAATTTTCTTGAAGGTCGACTTTTATTGATATGTTCAAATTGTGTTAACAGTTTACCACCATGTAACAGTGTCCAAATCAGTGCTCTTCCGCTTTGGCAGGACCTGCTGACTCTATTGTATAAATGTAAAAATGCAGGTTTATTCTCGCTGTTAGTCCCTTTATGTAACACTTTGCGGTAGGAGCTCAGCATCAGTTTACGAGATCGAGTAACCAAGATTTCTTCCAAGTAGTATCAGAGTCGCATGGATTGGATTTAGAGGCTATGTTGGAGAAGCTCTAGAGATGTTATTAGGAACAAAAGCAAACCAATTGTAATATTGTAACCTAGGACTCAATGTCATTTTGAGTCAAACAGTATGAATCAACTCATTGACATGCTATTATTTGAGGTTTGAACAGGTTATATGGCCTTAGACCATCAATTGTACGGTGGCACCTATTAGGAAGTCTTCTGTTCAAATAATATGGGAAAGCGAAGCTTCAAACAACTTGCTGCTCTTCTGGTAGCTTTAGTTTGAGTTTTAGGCAAAAAAAACAAACATATATTTTGTAATTTTCTCTTGTAATGCTTTGTCTGATATGAGGTTTATCCCTGTAGATCAAATTTGAGCCTTTTTTTGAATACGTTGCATTGTTGTAATCTTAACTCAACTCCTTGTAGACAAATGCTCAGTTCTCCATAAATAGCAAATGAAAGGGGAATATGTAGTTATGTTTGTTGTATGAATGTAAATTGACGAACAAACGTCCTTAAGAATGAATGGTTTCCTTAATGACTTATTTTTCAATATTGGTGTCATCACATCAATGGTGCATTTGTAAGTCCTCTATTGTAGTGTTCAATATAAACCTCGGGTAATCAATCTCGTAATGAATTCTCATTCGAAACTCGCGAGAGCTTTTGGCGAGTCGTGACCTTCTTTAGTATAATTATACTTATAAACTTGAATTTTGAACTTAATCTTGTAAGTTGAATTATTCTGGAGCCTCTTATCTGAATCTCTTGAGTTGCGCGCCCTTGGATAAATTTCATCGTAACTTAAGATTGTCACCAGTCAAATTTGCCTTGATGCTATATCACCCAGACTTCATTCATGATCTTTATCCAAACTTGTCATGCGATGTTGCCTCCTATGAACCAAAATGAAACCTCGAATATCTGTGTCCAATACCAATGACCAAAACAACTTGAAATTTTGAGGCAAACGAAGAAACTCCCGAGAAGCATTCGAGGAGACAACCAGTAGAATAATCCCAGGGTCCCTAAGATTCAACGGTCGCACTTTGAAGTATTGGACTGTAAGGATCTACACTTGACAGTACCGCACCTACGCAAACTGGTTAGTCGAAATAAGCATACATATGAAAGAAGCAAGAAGATAAGCCCAAAGAGGCGGGATCTTAAGGTCAAAAATTAGGGTGCAACAGTAGCTGGAAAGAGTTGGCGGAGGCCTTTATAAAGCATTACCAATATAACAGCGACCTTGCGCCGAACAGGGTCCAACTTCAAAATCTTTCTCAGAAGAATGGCGAGAGTTTTAAAGAGTACGCCCAGAGGTGGCGTGAGCTTGCAGCTAAGGTGCACCCACCCATGGTAGAGTGTGAGTTGGTGGATCTTTTTGTAGGCACTTTCTCTGGTTTGTATTATGACAGGCTTCTCAATTGTACGACGGATAGTTTTTCTGATATGATACTCTTGGCAGAGCGTATAGAGAACGGTGTCAAGATCGGTAAGATTCAAGCAGGAGAATCAACCTCAGCTGGAGGTGGTAAAAGGGTCTTTGGAAATAAAAAGCAGGGAGACACTAATTCAGTATATAGTGCCCGGAGAAGGGATAGAAGTCAGGTTGGTCGCAGGCAGCAGGTTGCCAGTGTAACAATTCCTGTACCACAACAGCAACAACAGCAGCAACAAGGACAACATAATTCTGCTCCGCAAAGGTTCCAAGGACGGGATAGGGCCGTGAAAAGAGTATTTGATGCGCCTCCACTACCGTATGCTCAGCTTCTTCAAACTCTGTTACAATTGCAGCTTGTCGAGAAAAGGACGTTAGCTCCGCCGAAGGGCACGCCTCCTTTTGGTTATGATGCCAATGCATATTGTGAATTCCACTCCGGGGCACCCGGTCATAGCATAAAGAATTTTCATGAACTCAAACACAAGGTGCAGGATTTGATAGATAGTAAAGCTATAAACTTTGGTAATGAGGCACCCAACATTGAGAAAAATCCGATGTCGTCTCACGGATCTGCACAGGTGGGTGCAATCTTGGAAGATACCAATCTGAATATGGTTATGAATGTAGACGAACTAAAGACGCCTCTGGGTTGTGTAAAGAGCAGGTTGCTGAAAGGGGGAGTTTTCCCTGGTTATGATACGGATTGTGTTGACTGTTCAGCCCGACCTGAGGGTTGTGATAACTTAAGAAGAGGTATTCAAGGTCTGATTGATGAGGGAACGCTGCAATTCGACCGTACTGCTGAAGAGAAACTTGTTGAGGCACTAGCTGAAAAGCAGGGCGAAGTTGCGACAGTTACGATCCCATTTAAGACTGTCACGATATCGGCGCCTCCCAAGCGGCTGACCATCACCATAACCAAAGCTGGACCCATTCCATATGAAAGCACTAAATCCATCCCTTGGAACTATGGGGTGGAGGTTTACTGCAATGGAGAAAAGATTAACCTGGAAAGCCCGCCGGTTGGGTCAGTTGATAACCTTGTGGGGGCAGGGGGCATAACCGCAGCGGTAGAATTTTTGCGTCGCCAGAAGTAGAAGCTGAGAGAATTGCCAAGGGGAAGGGTAAAGTCAATGAAGAAGGACCTTCTCAGGAGCAGGAAAAAGAGGCTTTTACTAAAGATGTGGAAGAATTCATGAGGCTAATCCGGAAGAGTGATTATAAAATTGTTGATCATCTGCAGCAGACGCCTTCCAAAATCTCGATTTTTTCATTGGTGCTTTGTTTTGAAGCTCATCGGAATGCTTTGCTGAAAGCGCTTGACACTGTCTATGTACCCCAGGAGATATCTGTTAATCAGCTTGAAGGAGTGATTGCGCACGTGAATGCGGGGCATGGCCTTGGCTTTACAGAGTTTGATTTAACACCCAGGGGCCGCAACCACAACAGTGTGTTGCATATTTCGGTTGAGTGTAGGGGCACTATTATATCTCATGTCCTTGTTGACACTGGTTCATCCTTGAATGTTTTGCCCAAGAAAGCGTTGTTGAAGCTGGATACCCGAGGTATAATATGCACGCCAAGCGACTTGGTAGTGAGAGCTTTTGACGGGACTAGAAGGTCTGTGTTTGGAGAATTGACTTTACCCATCCAGGTTGGTCCAGAGGTGTTTGATACTCTGTTTTACATCATGGACATTCAGCCAGCTTATAGTTGATTGCTTGGACGACCTTGGATTCACTTTGCAGGGATTGTGACGTCTACGTTGCACCAGAAGCTTAAGTATATGGTCGGTGGTAGCATTGTCACCGTATGTGGGGAAGAAGACATCATGGTAAGTCACCTGTCATCATTCAAATATGTCGAAGTGGATGGGGAGATCCATGAGACATTGTGCCAAATTTTTAAAGGGGTGCAGATCAGAGACAAATCTCCTGTCATAAGCAGTGGACTAGAGGTGGCTATGTCTTCATACAGAGAAGCCCAAGCGGTAGTTCAGGCCAGGGAAACTAAAGGTTGGGGTCAAGTTCTGGAGATTCCTGTTAAGCAGGACACGTTTGGCTTGGGATACTGCCCGTCGTCGTCATCTTCACCACAGAGCGCGCCAAAGTTCAAGGGGTCGATTGTGTTTACTCCAGGAGGAGTCAGTTTTGAAATGATTAATGTTGTGTCTGACAGTGAAGATGGAGACAGCGACTGTGACATGGATTCATGGATCAAGCCCAGCAAGCTGGGACAAAGCCTATGCAACTGGTCTATTCAAGACTTTATTCAAGTGACGAAGAAACAGTAATGCCTTGTTTTTTTTTCGATTATTGTACAATCCTATGTCCTACCCAGGGCATAGTGGTTTTATTTCAGGGCCTACTTGTTTATGTGTATGCTTTGCTTTAATCATCAAATAAAGGCGTTTTTCTCATGCAAATTTTGTGATCCCTGTTTTTCTGCTTTTTGTTTTTAACAATAAAATGGCAATGTGGTTGTGTGATTTGATTGCATATCATTTGAAGCATTTAACCGTTTCCCTTGCAGGATCCATATTTCAGATGACACCGATCAAGAACTCCTTATGACTCGCTTCGACTTTGAGCACCCGATATTTCAAGCCGAGGAAGAGATTGTTGAGGACGACGACTTACCAGAAGAGCTGACTCGACTTTTGAGACACGAAGAGAAAATCATTCTGCCTCATCAGGAGGAAATTGAGGTCGTTAATTTGGGTTCCGAAGAAGTTGTCAGGAACGTCTGGATAGGGGTTGCGCTGCAAAGCGATGTCAAGCAGAGACTTGTTGAGATGCTTCGAGAGTATAGTGACATCTTTGCTTGGTCTTATGATGATATGTATGGGCTAGACACTGATATTGTGGTCCACCGCTTGCCATTGCGTGAGGAATGTCTGCCGGTCAAGCAAAAGCTCAGAAGAACGAAACTAGATATGACCGTAAAGATTAAAGAGGAAGTGCAGAAACAGTGGGACGTTAGTTTTCTAGCTGTTACAACTTAGCCTCCTTGGGTCGCCAATATAATACTTGTACCAAAGAAAGACGGTAAGGTACGGATGTGCGTCGACTATCGGGATCTGAACAAGGCGAGCCCTAAGGATGACTTCTCGCTTCCTCATATTGACGTATTGGTCGACAATACTGCTTAATTCTCTGTGTTTTCCTTCATGGACGGCTTTTCGGGCTATAATCAGATTAAGATGGTGCCGGAGGATATGGAGAAAACAACTTTCATTACCCCGTGGGGAATGTTCTGCTACAAAGTGATGCCCTTTGGTTTGAAGAACGCTGGGGCAACATATCAGCGTGTTATGACGACGCTCTTTCATGACATGATGCATAAAGAAATTGAGGTCTATGTTGACGATATGATTGCCAAATCCCAGATGGAGGAAGAGCATCTGGTGAATCTTCTGAAATTGTTTGAGAGGCTTAGGAAATTCAGGCTGAGGCTGAATCCTAATAAGTGCACCTTCGGGGTGAGATCTGGAAAGCTATTGGGGTTCATTGTTAGTGAAAGAGGAATTGAGGTTGATCCTGCAAAAATAAAAGCTATACAAGAAATTCCAGTGCCTAAAACAGAGAAAGAGGTTTGTGGCTTTTTGGGGAGATTGAACTACATTGCCCGGTTCATATCTCACCTTACAGCCATGTGTGAGCCCATGTTTAAACTGTTGAAAAAAGATCAGGCGATTGTCTGGGATGAAAATTGTCAAAATGCGTTTGAGAAAATAAAAGAGTACTTGCAGGAACCTCCGATATTGATACCCCCAGTAGCCGGAAGACCGCTGATCATGTATTTGACGGTTCTTGAGAACATCATGGGTTGTGTTCTCGGTCAACATGACGAGACTGGACGAAAAGAGCATGCGATATATTACTTGAGTAAAAAGTTCACAGATTGTGAGTCCCGTTACTCAATGCTCGAAAAGATGTGTTGTGCACTTGCTTGGGCTGCCAAACGTGTGAGACAATACATGATAAATCATACAACCATGCTGATTTCGAAGATGGATCCGATCAAATATGTCTTCAAGAAGCAGGCGCTGTCAGGAAGGATTGCCCGATGGCAGATGGTACTGACAGAGTACGATATACAGTATGTTTCGCAAAAGCCTATCAAAGGTAGCGTGATATCAGAGTACCTTGTTGAGCAGCCAATCGATGATTACCAGCCAATGAAGTTTAATTTTCCTGGCGAGGATATTATGTACCTGAAGGTGAAAGACTGGGAGGAGCCATTGCATGGTGAAGGTCCTGAACGGAGTTCCCAATGGCAATTAATATTTGACGGGGCTGTTAATTCATATGGAAGCGGAATTGGGGAAATCATTACGACTCCCCATGGGACGCACATCCCGTTCACTGCCAGATTGACATTTCCAGTTACCAACAATGAGGCTGAATATGAGGCGTGTATCATGGGTCTCGAGGAGGCTATTGATTTGAGGATTAAAAATCTTGATGTGTATGGAGACTCCACGCTAGTCGTGAACCAGATCAAGAGAGAATGGGAGACTCGTCAGCCTAATCTGATATCGTATATGAATTATGCGAGGAGGTTGTTGCCCTTCTTTGACAGAGTGGAATTCCACCATGTGCCACGGGCAGAAAATCAGATGGCAGACGCTCTTGCGACGTTGTCTTCAATGTATAAAGTTAACTTCTAGAATGATGCTCCCAGAATAGTTATCTCTCGCCTTGATAGGCCTACTTTCATATTCGCCATTGAGGAAGCTTCCGATGGAAAGCCGTGGTATTTTGATATCCAGAATTTCCTAAAGAACCAAGAGTATCCGACTGGGGCATCCAGCCGCGATAAGAAGACTCTTAGGATATTGGCCAGCAATTTCTACTTGAATCCAGATGGTGTTCTATACAGGAGAAACCATGATTTGGTGCTATTGCAATGTGTGGATGAGAAATTCCACGAAGGAACCTTTGGCACGCACGCCGGCGGACATGCTATCTTTCGAAAGTTATTATGAGCAGGGTATTATTGGCTGACGATGGAAAGAGACTGTTTCAAGTTTGCGAAGAAATGCCATAAATGCCAGATTTATGCCGACAAGATTCATGTGCCACCAAGCCCTTTGAATGTTATGGCGTCCCCGTGGCCTTTCTCCATGTGGGGCATCGACGTGATTGGCAAGATCGAGCCCACTGCATCCAACAAACACCGGTTCATCTTGGTAGCTATCGATTACTTCACCAAATGGGTCAAAGCAGCGTCTTACGCTAATGTTACTAAGCAAGTGGTAGCCCGATTTATCAAAAAGGACATCATCTATCGTTACGGCATTCCTGAAAGAATCATTATTGACAATGGTTCGAACTTGAATAACAAGATGATGAAGGAATTGTGCCAGAATTTCAAGATTGAGCATCACAATTCATCTCCCTATCGGCACAAGATGAATGGCATTGTCGAAGCGGCCAATAAGAACATCAAGAAGATAGTTCAGAAGATAGTTGTGACATACAAAGACTAGCACGAGATGTTGCCCTTCGCTTTGCACGGTTATCATACAACGGTACGCACATCAACCGGGGCAACACCTTTCTCACTGGTGTATGGTATGGAAGTTGTCCTACCATTGGAAGTGGAGATTCCTTCTTTGAGAGTTTTGCTCGATGTCCAGCTTGATGAGGCAGAGTGGGTAAGGAATAGGCTGAATCAGCTCAGTTTGATGGATGAGAAGAGACTTGCATCTATCGCATATGGTCGGTTATACCAGAGCCGGATGAAGAAAGCTTTTGACAAGAAGGTGCGCCCTCGAAGCTTTCAGACGGGCGATCTTGTGCTGAAGAAGATTCTCCCACCACAATCAGATCACAGGGGCAAATGGACTCCCAACTATGAAGGTCCATATATCATTCGAAAGGTCTTCTCCGGAGGAGCCTTACTGTTGTCCACCATGGATGGCGAGGATTTTACATCCCCTGTGAACTCGGACGCAGTTAAAAAATATTTTGCTTAAAGAGACCCGCTGGACAAAAAAAAGAAAGTCCAGGCAAAATGGGGCATCCCGGCGAACCAAGAAAAAGAGAAAAAGGTTCGGGCAAAAAATTAGGGATAAAATTGAAAATATGTACACCCGCGAAGTCGAAAACCTGAAAAGGAGACTTCGGAAAAAAAAAGGGTATCCCAGTGAATTGAACACCCGCAAAGGGCGATTCAGGCAAAAGTTAGGGACTGAAAGCAAATGACTGCGGTCCGAGTTTGATACTGCATTGCTTAGTGGTTTGGGAGTACCTGAGGGTCAATTATCCAAGTCAATTTCTTCCGAGGATGGAGTATCGGGAAAGCGTCGGAGTCAGGCGAGTCATAGGAGGATTAGCTCATGGTGTTTGTCTGTACCACGTTGCCGACATGTATACAAATTTCTTTGTACCTTTGTACATATTGGTATTTTCTTTAGTGTAACTTCCTCTTTTCAGGAGTTGCATCCATTGTAAAAACTTTGCCTATTTACAGGCCTGTTATCAATAAACGCATACTATTCAGTACTTGATGTTTGTTTCTTGTTTTAACTTTTGCTGTTTTGTTTGTGGAAAATGCCGATGTTTTTGATAAACTTGCACGTGCATAAACTTGCAGGCCTCTGCGAATAATTGTTGAAACTTTGAATTAACTGAACAATTGTCACAGATACTGACCAAGATAGTTCCTTTTGTGTAGAATTGTCTTGTTTCGTTCATATTTTGCAGGGTCGTTACCTTCGAAGCAAACAACCAAGGGATCGTGTTTCCCCAGCCAGAGTCCCTTAACATAGGAGCAGGCTCTAGGTGGTCTTATTCCTCCCCAGCAGATGGAAGTCAGATTTCTATCCCTAGAAGAGTTGGATGTGAGTCAACAAGCGGTCAGGCAGTGATGTGTATTCCCAGCAGTGGGTCGTGTGTACATTTAATCCCCAGTGAGGTCCTCACAGGGTGTAACCAGGTGGTCAGTGTTTTGAAAGGATCATCCCCACGCAGGATTGTTCTTTCTGTTCTCCAGCAGGTTGTCTTTCCTCCCATAGGCTGCGCATCCTCAGCAGAGTTCGTAACTCCGGATATTTTGAGCTATCCCCCAGCAGGATTGTTTCTTCCCCCAGCGGAAGTTTGGGTTTCGTTCCTCCGGCATTTATTTTGTCGGAACTCCTCTTTGCATCTGCATCGTGCATAGCTGTTGCGGTGAGAATCGTGATACCAAGCTATTGATTAACTTGAATCTTTAATTCTTAGATTACAACCGGACTTTAATTTATCCAAAGGAAAGGTCTAAAGAAAGAAAGAACCTTTTGCATGATGTAACAACAATGCTAAGAGATTCGGGGATCGGGAGTTGGTTATGCATAGGGTAGGTATTTCACATCCTAAACATATGTAGTACTCTACAGGAACCTTTTGTTTGTTTGCATGCTAAGTTTCTAAATATTTGCTAAGGTTTGGGATTGGGTAAAGGTGTAGGGTGTAGGTTAAAACTTAAGGATAGTTTCTAAGTTTGCTCGCAAAGACATCGCGTCCTCTGCCTACGTATCCTTACTAGGATAGAATCAGAGCAATCGTAGTTCACCTCACTAGGGTTGAAGAACACTCGATTATGATCAAGGTTCAAAGGGGAACAAACATATTCATGCTTGTGTAGAGTTTCACGAAACTCTCTAGATCTATGTTGAACTCTCAAGAAAGGGAAGTAAGTAATCATTTCCATGATTCTTACAAAGAGTTAACCGAACTCTATCCTAAAGTTCTACGTTGTGAGACCAATTAGTTCTATCCAGACCAAAAGGTAGGAGAAAGGGAAAGGTTGCTCGTCAAGATATCGCATCTTGTGCCTACGTATTCTCATTGTCCAATGAGAAATCAGAGCGGTCGTAGTTCGGGCACGAACTATAGAATAAGGATCAATTGGTTCTTTCCAGACCAAAAGAGGGAAGAAGGTTCTATCCAGACCTATGAGTTTAAGTCCTATTGGTTCTATCCAGACCTATGAGTTTAAATCCTATTGGTTCTATCCAGATCAAAAGGGGGAGAAGGTTCCATCCAGACCTATGAGTTTAATGAGCTATCTATGACCCAAGGGTCAATAGAGAGACTTTCCTTTGGAAGGGAAAAGATGACACAACTTGGATGAGAACTAAAGAGTTCCGTCACTTGGGGAAATTAAACTTAACAAAGCATAAACATTCACACATGATGAATATAAGGGATATGGTTACAACCAAGAATGATCAAGCATATTATAATAAGCAAGGATCTAAATCAGGATGAATGGTTACAACCAAAGCAAGCATTTAAGATATTACAATATTAATGATTTCAATCAAGATATATGGTCACAGCCAAAGCAAGTATCAAGATATTACAATATCAATAAGGGTAAGTTCTTACAAGACTTAAGCATAAAGAAGTCACAACCATAAACATATCTTAACAAAGATGGGGATATATCTTAACAAAGATGGCAGGGGATCTTAACAAAGATAAAAATGTATCTTGATAAAGAATGGTTTCTTAGAGCTTACAGGATTGCATATGTAATTACAATTATCAAGCGTAATCAAAAAATGTCACAACAAATGTAAGTGAGAAGTTTAAAAACTTCACGGGGAAAACTTTCAAGTTTTAAGAGAAGATCAAACACAAATGCTTACAAGCAAGAGTTTTAGTCAAACTCAAGTACACAAGGATGCTAACAAGCCAAAATCATAACTTTAAAATAAAACTCAAAAGAGAATAAAATTAAAGTTTTGAAATG
Organism: Lathyrus sativus; assembly: GCA_963859935.3. Lineage (NCBI taxonomy): Eukaryota > Viridiplantae > Streptophyta > Magnoliopsida > Fabales > Fabaceae > Lathyrus > Lathyrus sativus. The sequence goes on from OZ012738.1 coordinate 54,233,493, forward strand.
AATAAATGAGAGATAGGAAGGTGAAAACCCTAAAAACATTCATGGTAGCATGTGAAATGCAAGTAGAAAGTTCACATTTATGAGTTTTAGGTTTACCTCTTGAAGCAAGCTTAAGCAATAAGAAAACCAGAGATATTGAGATCTCTTACAAGGTCTTCAAATTTTCCTAGGTTGATGAATAGATGCTCCAAACAACCTCCAAGCAAGCTAGTGGACGAAATGCCTTGTAAATAAAGGAAAAACTCTAAAATTCAAAGGTTTCAAAGACCAACTCACTCAAACCTTGTTACATAAGTGTGGAAGTGATTTGGATAGCTTCAATACATCATATTTGATGTGTTTGAAGTGTTTCTTGAGTTGGAAAAAGTTTGGAAATGGATTTGGAAGGTGTTTTGCAAAAATAGATTTTGAGGGTTTTGGAGACTTAGTGAGATTTTGCAAGAATTTGGTGATTGTGTAAGGGAGAAAGTTCTAGATGGTTTCTAGCATAGAACTGGTGTGTTTGTGATGTAGGAATTTATTTCTATTTATAGCCAAAGGCCTTGGAACAAGGTATGGGCAAAAGTGAAGCAAATTGTCAATTTTAACCTTCCATCATGAAAATCTTTGAGTTTTCCAATGCAATCTTCATACTTGTCTTTAAGCCACTCTACTAAGATATTCTCCTTGCCCTATATATTATTTGCATCATGCTTGATAGGTTAGGAGGTGACTTGTTGAAGTAAAGTTGATGATTTGACAAGGGTAGCCACCTTTTTTCTCTTTCTTCACTATTCACTTTTGCAACTTGCATTAAATAATGATTTTCTTTGATCTTTGTGCCATTTTCATGGAAATTGATATTAAAAATGTTCATTATCAATGCAAACATCATAAATGAGGTTTAGTCTTTTATTAACATCAATTTGGAGAGGTTTTGGAATAAAAAAACTCATGTTGACCTAGTTTTGCGAATGTGAGTTCTTGCCGACTTGTAGATCTTGGTTCTCTCTAACCAGGAAGATTTATGGAACCCACTTTTACTTTTTAAAAATCCCCAATTAGGTAATACAATATTTATTCGTGTGTTAGGAACTTATTCCCTTTAAAACTAGGTCAAAAACCCTTGTGTGGTTAAGGAGTTATGACTTTGCCCTTTTGAAAACCTTAATTTCCCAACTTTTTGATTACTTATCAATTCTTGATCCAATGGTCACAAAACTTCATGGGTAGGTGTAATATGTCATCAGGACCATTTTTTTTCCCATCTTGAGGTCAAATTCCTCATGAGTGAAGAGTTGACTTTTCGGTCAACCGAACGATCAATCGGTGGCTACCGAGTCGACTGTTGATGTTCCGGGTATTTTGAGGCGTTGAAACTTCTTGAATAGACTTTACTAAGCCATAGGAACTTCATGGACCATGATCCCGCCATTGGAACACCTTTTAAATCAAAAGTCAAATTATAGTTGACTTTTCCTAATCGAAAACCCTAATCGGGTATCCTGAACTGCACTGTTCTCAATTCCTGGGTGAAAACCCCAATTTGGATTCATACTTGACCCAATGGAATACATTTGATGATGTGGAGACTCAATTCAAGGAGAACCAATCCAAAACGTTGACTGATTAACCCTCGAAGCCTCGATTTCGGCTCTACAAAACCCGGATTCCTGTATCTTGACAAAGACAAACTTGAAATAGGTTATGGTTAGATAATCAAATGAATATGATCATAAAATGATGAGGAGGATCTAAGGGGTCAAAATTTGGGATGCAACAGTTGCCCCTATTTAAATATCTTCACTAGATGGCAATGAGAAATGACAATCCTCATTGAATCGTAGTGAAAGGTATTTAAATATAGCAAACCAGAAATTTTGTCCCTTAGATCCGATGGTATGCAAAAGGACGAATGCAAATATGCCATGAATCTAAATGGTGTTATGATGCTTGAATGCAAGACAGATGCAGACACACGAGTAAATATAAAAGAACGGCAATACAACGAGTAACCACTCACGAGGACCCAACACACTGGGGAAAGATTCAAGATTAAGTAAGCAAGATAGTTCAAACATGACTAAAGATGTTTGTTCGAGGAAATCTTTCACACAGGGGACACAAATTCCACCAGGGAAGACACATCTTCATTGGGGAAAGGAGATACGAACCTCACTGGGGATAACCAGATGAGGAAGCCCACTGGGGAAGATGACAATTCTTCACTGGGGAAACGAAAGAAAAGAAATGCAAACCACACTGGGGAAGAAACCCACTGGGGAAAACTTTGATGAGGAACAAAATCACTAGGGAAGCAAAGCTTCACTGGGGAAAAGACGGAATGAAGACACGACTCTCACTGGAGATAACCAGATGAGAAAATTTCCTATAACGAAGAGTTCAAACGGGATCTTCAGGAAAAGGTTAGAAACAAGACTGGACGCCCCGGGGAAGCTAGTATCCACTAGTTCTCTGAGACTCGACTGGGAAAGCAAAAGCTTCAATGGGGAAACCGGTGACGACCAGAACAACAAACAGTTTCAAGTGGTGTTAGTTTTCACTAAACTTACTGGGGATGATGGTGATGACAAATCCAAAGTTCAGTTTCCAAAAAGTGCTAAATACCACTAGACTTCCTGGGGATATGGTGACAACCAAATCGAAGTTCCAATTTCAATTGGGAATTTCCAAACAATATTGATAAAACACAGGACTTTGGCGGTGGAAGTTGGTAACAATCAACTTTCGGTACTAATAACGATTAGTTTTCAAGCAATGTTTGTAACCACTGGACTTAGAGGGGACTGGTGATGACCAAATCAGGATATACCAATAACAATTGGTTCTGGATAATGCTAGTAACCACTAGACTTAACTGGAGAAATTGGTAATGACCGAGTCCAATGAAACCAATAACCATTGGATTTTCAAAGAGTTTGGTAACGACCAGACCAAAGTGATGATAACAATCTACTTTAAGCAATTCCAATAACTATTGGACTTAGACCAATTGGTGACAACTAAACTAAGAGTACACCAATAACAACTGGTTCTAGACGATGCCAATAAATATTGGACTTTTAGTGAATTTTGGTAATAACCAACCCAAGCACCAATGACCATTGGTTTTAGGAGGCAAATACTAGTGACCACTAGATTTTAGCAAAGATTGGTAAAAACTGAATCAAGAGATATCAATGACAATTGGATCCGAAGGTAATACTAGTAACCACTAGATTTCAAGAAGATTGGTAATGACCGAATCATATGGACTCCAATAACGATTGGTTGGCTTTAATACCCGAATCAGTGACAACTGGGTATGGAAAATTGTTGGTGACGACCAGGAAGCACAAATATATCCCTCAATACCTTAGGAACAAAAACTAATACCCTCAATACATTAGGATACAGCAGAGACACAACCCTTAACACATTAGGATTGGACGAAGACCCTCAAAACCTTAGGATCAAAAACTAAACATCCTCAATACATTAGGATATAGAACACTTCATGCAAATGCAACTACTTTAGTCTCTGGGAATTTCTGAACTCGGGATTCAAAGTATACATCTTCAAAGGTACACAACCTGTGCTCGGGATGGTAACAAACATCTTCCAAAGGTACAAAACATGTGCTTGGAATCAAACAATATATCTCCAAAGGTACGAAACCTGAGCTTGGGATCAAACAATTCATCTATCTCCAAAGGTACACAACCTGTGCTCGGGATAGAAATAAACCTCTTCCAAAGGTACAAAACATGTGCTTGGAATTAAACAATACATCTCCAAAGGTACGAAACCTGAGCTTGGGATGGCAACCATCGTGACTTAGTTTGGAAGGATACATAACCAAATTGTCGGTATTTGTTGTCCATTGATTTTCATAATGCCAGTTACCAACGGGCCTTACTTCAAATATGATTGGTCACCGCCAAATTACTTATACCAGTATCCACTAGATTTTCAAACAATGCTGGTTACAACCGTGCGTCGACTTTAAGATAAACTTCTTAAATGAGACTGTCACTTATTGCTGAAGACGATTAAACTTCTCCGAAGAGACTGCCATTTATCACTGAGGACGATTAAACTTCTCCTAAGAGATTGCCATTTATCGCTGAATAAGGTTAAGCTTCTCTACAGAGACTGCCACTCACCTGTTGATGACGATTAAACTTCTCCGAAGAGACTGCCATTTATTGCTGAATAAGGTTAAGCTTCTCTACAGAGACTGCCACTCACCTGTTGATGACGATTAAACTTCTCCGAAGAGACTGCCATTTATTGCTGAATAAGGTTAAGCTTCTCTACAGAGACTGCCACTCACCTGTTGATGACGATTAAACTTCTCCGAAGAGACTGCCATTTATCGTTGAGGACGATTAAACTTCTCCGAAGAGACTGCCATTTATCGTTGATGAAGGTTAAGCTTCTCCCAAGAGACTTCCACTCACCTATGAAGACGATTAAACTTCTCCGAAGAGACTGCCATTTATCGTTGGTGAAGGTTAAGCTTCTCCCAAGAGACTGCCACTCACCTATTGATGACGATTAAACTTCCCCGAAGAGACTGCCATTTATCGCTAAATATGGTTAAGCTTCTCTACAGAGACTTTCACTTACCATTGATGAAGGTTAAGCTTCTCCCAAGAGACTTCCACTCACCTATGAAGACGATTAAACTTCCCCGAAGAGACTGTCATTTATTGTTGAATATGGTTAAGCTTCTTTATAGAGACTGCCACTTACCGTTGAATATGGTTAAGCTTCTCTACAGAAACTGCCACTTACCGTTGAATATGGTTAAGCTTCTCTACAGAAACTGTCACTTACCGTTGAATATGGTTAAGCTTCTCTACAGAGACAGCCACTTACCGTTGAATATGGTTAAGCTTCTCTACAAAGACTGCCACTTACCGTTGAATATGGTTAAGCTTCTCTACAGAGACTGCCACTTACCTCTATTGTAATGTAACATGTTCTTCTTGATAGATAGTGCAAAATAAATGCACGTCCAGGTAGGTTCGGCGACCGTCAGGTACCAAAGTTCAATCTAGAATATAGCTAGAAAGAAACTGTCAAACAAGACTCCAACCATTGAGAAATGAAATCGAATGGTGACTTACCTTATCCAATCATGGAAAAAGATAACTGAAGTAACCATCATCCACGAGGATTAAACTCTGTGGGGAATTGAGAAAGAGATGGACATTTTGTGCTTAAGGGATGACCGCTCTATTAGAGAGAGACAACACACCCAATCACTGAGGAGGGAACCAAAGTGAAACAGGAACAGGTAATAACAAGAGATAGCTTATGCCATGCTTATGTTTATGCTGACGAAACAGACAAAACAAAACAGGAGATGAAATAAACATCTCGACACGGAGACCTAACCAACTTCACCAAAATTGGACATCGAAGGGATGATCATGAAGAACAATAATTCCACTTCAAGGTTACCACCTTCTTTGGGAGAGAGTAATCTTCTTAGGCCGAAACGCCAGGACTTTACTTTGATTACCATCATGAGCTTGAATTCTTTGCTGAAGGAAAATCACACCGAGAGATTCCCAGATCAACTGAAGTAACAACTTAACTGGAGAGCTTGGAAAAAGGTACCATGAGAACAAAATATGTATGCCCCATTATGATAATAAATCCTCCTCAAGTGAGCAACGGTTCTTGCGACGAACAATCTTCAAACCTTTTCTGCCCCAGATTACATGGTCTGTGAGAATAAGTCATAAGGATGCTTTTACGAAAGAACTGGCATAAGACGGTTCAATGTCTTCAAACACTTAGAGAGATTTTCAAATCTCGACGTGATTGCCCCAGTTTAATGGTGTTTGTTACAACAAAGTCCTCAGACTGCAGAAGTAACGACTGGGTAACAAACTTGCCCCTGCTAGCTGGTAACTGCAAAAGATTTGCCCCAGACTAAACTATTCATTAAGAGCTTCATCTGATATTGATCTGGTCGGCTCTGATTAGTTGAACGTTGCAACAAATGATTAACAAATCCTTCAAATTGGTTGCCCCAGGCTGAGCTTCCTTTATCAAGTCAATTTCCCTAGCTGGAAGCTTTTGTTGGGATTCCTTTGACATTGGATTGTTTTGCACGCAATGCTGTTCATTAAAAATTGGCAATTTTCAATGTAAAATTCATGCAATCTTTTGAAAACATTTTTTAATGAAACACAAACAGCGGAGTGATCAAGTGATCAAAGTGAAAGTGATCCAATCTTTTTACAGATGATGGATAAAGTGATTAACACACACAATTAACAAAGATCATTAGGAGTCAGGTTATCCAACCTTGCTGTAACATGATTTCAAAACAACCTTACCTCAATTAGGTCTTTTAAGGGTTGTAACGCGGCTCGGTTCACGGTTCATGAAATAAAGGATAAAGGCTCAAAGTTATTTGTCCCACCCACTCTCCATGATGAACTCCAATCCTACGCTCAGTTAACTACACATTCAGGTTCTTACAGACTTAAGAATTAAACTGATGATAGTTGGTGATGGTTTACAAACCTAGGGTAGTCACAACTCCCTTGCAGTATTTGATAGCTTTTTGCTATTTGAGGATAAGAGTGATAACTCTTACAGGATTCCTCTCTTTTGTTATCCCTGACTTTTGTCTGAACTTCTTTGTTCGATTATACAGTCAATGGGATGCCCCATTTTTGCCTAAGTCTCCTTCATAGGTTTTGACTTAGCGTGCTTTCAATTTCCTTTTTCTTCTTCTCTTTTTTTAGAAAGGAAAGAAGGTGACTACCTAGCTTAATGAATATGGAGAACCATCATCGTTTTTTGAACTTCGACACTTGTTTTGTTGTGTGCGAAGGAAAACCTGAATGCACCACTTTTAAAGTGTCTTGTATGCATATATCTCCGAGTTAACTGAGAACTACCCACCCTGGGTTTGAGATTTAAGGTTTTGTTTTTGTAAAGAAAGAAAAACTCCTACTTCTAGGCTCGAAGGGGTTAGCGAGGGATTATCTTCCTTATTTCTCCAGTGTTTAGGGATTGAAACAATGCCTTACATCATCGGCAAAGTTAAATTTGAAAGCATATCGACAGCAGTTATGGATATAATTTTCATCATCCTCCCCAATCTTTGCTTTAAACAACAGTTTAGTAATCAAAAGAAATTTTTGCATTTTTTGTTATAACGATGAAAGGAAAGAGAAAGAGTGAAACGAATGGACTTAATCAAAATATGCACAAACATTTCATTAATCTAGCCAATTCAAAATGAACAACAGCTTACAAGCAATTCAAATGCAAAGAAAACACAACAAAATGCTGAAACAGTCTACAACTGCCAGTCTTAGGGAATTGAAATTGACAAAACAAATTTCAAATTTTAGGCCCATGTGGGGAAACACCTTCAACCACCACTTGCTCCTTGTGATATAGAATTATGAGGGGTCTCACGGGTCCTTTGCCTTTGGATTTAGGAATCGCAACACTGTCATTTGATTTATCCTCCTGAGGTTTCAGCAACTCTTGCAGTCTCAGTTTAAAACCTTCACACTCTTCAACTAGGTGCCCTGTTGTCCCAGTATGATATCCACATTCTACTTTTGGGTGGTCTTCCTCGAGGATCAAGTGTTTGTCAATGATTAGCTCTTGTACAAGATAACCCAATGCTATACATGCATCTAAGTTGTGTCCTTCAGCACCTTTGTGAAATTCACAGTTTAGGTTCGCATTATGCCATGGTCCTGACACAGGATTGGATAATCGTGGAGTTACTAGTGAGTTCTGAATCAGTAGCGGGTAAAGTTTGCTTAACGGTACTGAAGTTGGTCTACCGCAAGTCTTATTTTTCCTGACATGATTTTTCTTGTTCAATCTCCAGCTTTGAGAACCTTGAGGAGGAACAAACACCGACTGGTGAGAGACTTCAGTTGAACTCCCTAGTGCCCCAGTATGATAGTCCCATTTAGCGTTGGTACCACAGTTCAGAGGGTAATGAGGAATTAATGGTTTCCGCTCCTTTGTTATTATCAAATCGCCTTGGATCAAGTCTGGAAGAATCTGGTTGTGTGACATTGGAAACGGACTTTCTGGTTTCCTTGGTTTTTGTTGGGCGTGCTGACGCGATTGACGGTTATCTGGTGGTTGATACCGATAATGTCCTCGAGTTGGAGGAACCATCGGAGATAATGCGTCCCTAGTTTCTCTGGACGTCACATGGTCAAGGTGACCTTCCTTTTTCATCATGTTCTGCAATGTCTCTAGAACCTAATTCATCAGACACTTGAGAATTCTAATGTCCTCCTTCAGTATTTCATGTGCTTTCAAAAGTCCCTCGATTGTTGCCATTTGTCTCGGATATGTGCTAGGTATCCCTTCTCTCTCTGATCAAAAGCGACGCAAGGCTGAGAAATGCAAATGCATAATGCAAATGAAATGTAAAAGTAAACTGGTTTTACAAAACTCAGAAGATTGACTAAGTCAAAACCCTCATTTCATCAATCGTTGGAAAAGTTACAACTTTTAAAAATACCAGAGATCGACTGAGTTTTACAAAACTAGTTGCGACATGATATGGTTATGGTGATATGATGAGATGATGCACACATAACATAAAGGCAAGTATTCACAAATACAATGCATACACAAAGACCTCATAGGCTCAAGATCAAAGCAAGGAATCAAAGGTCTACCCATCCCCAAGGATTTGTACTATGGGTTAATTTGTACCTGCCGAACGGGTTCTTAACAAAGTTCTCAGGGTCAACAACCCATCTTTCGGATATTATCAATTTCCCAAATTACTCGGTAATCGATAATATTCTCAAGAGAGTCTCGCTCGAGTGTAGTATCGCATATCAACTACTTCGGAAATACTTCCTTATAGCCATCGCACTACATCCTAATAAGGCCAAAGTGGGGTAGAGTGTAATCTAAAAGTCTACAGTGTCATGGGCTCCTTCGTGAAAGTAGCATTATTTTCACGAATACTCGATCAACAATACTAAACTTTCAAGAGGGCCTACACTGAGCGGTGGTTTCTCAAGTTAGCTTGGTCGGGAATCAACTCCCTATAAGCCTTCTTGAATATACCACCATCCTATCATAAGTACACTTGAGTCCGGGTATAGGACCGTCTCACCATTCAAGTCACCCAACATCCAACAATCAAACAAATATATTAACAAATATACATGTTAAGCAAATATTTACAAATATAGCATGCAATTAAACAAAATAGGCTAAACCCTCAAGTTTAGTAATCTTAATTTTTCCCCATTGAAGTCGCCATTTCTATTGCGGTGAGAATCGTGATACCAAGCTATTGATTAACTTGAATCTTTAATTCTTAGATTACAACCGGACTTTAATTTATCCAAAGGAAAGGTCTAAAGAAAGAAAGAACCTTTTGTGCGATGTAACACCAACGCTAAGAGATTCGGGGATCGGGGGTTGGTTATGCATAGGGTAGGTATTTCACATCCTAAACATCTGTAGTACTCTACATGAACCTTTTGTTTATTTGCATGCTAAGTTTCTAAATATTTGCTAAGGTTTGGGATTGGGTAAAGGTGTAGGGTGTAGGTTAAAACTTAAGGATAGTTTCTAAGTTTGCTTGCAAAGACATCGCGTCCTCTGCCTACGTATCCTTACTAGGATAGAATCAGAGCAATCGTAGTTCACCTCACTAGGGTTGAAGAACACTCGATTATGATCAAGGTTCAAAGGGGAACAAACATATTCATGCTTGTGTAGAGTTTCACGACACTCTCTAGATCTATGTTGAACTCTCAAGAAAGGGAAGTAAGTAGTCATTTCCATGATTCTTACAAAGAGTTAACCGAACTCTATCCTAAAGTTCTACGTTGTGAGACCAATTGGTTCTATCCAGACCAAAAGGTAGGAGAAAGGGAAAGGTTGCTCGTCAAGATATCGCATCTTGTGCCTACGTATTCTCATTATCCAATGAGAAATCAAAGCGGTCGTAGTTCGGGCACGAACTACAAAATAAGGATCAATTGGTTCTTTCCAGACCAAAAGAGGGAAGAAGGTTCTATCCAGACCTATGAGTTTAAGTCCTATTGGTTCTATCCAGACCTATGAGTTTAAATCCTATTGGTTCTATCCAGACAAAAAGGGGGGGAAGGTTTCATCCAGACCTATGAGTTTAATGAGCTATCTATGACCCAAGGGTCAATAGAGAGACTTTCCTTTGGAAGGGAAAAGATGACGTAACTTGGATGAGAACTAAAGAGTTCCATCACTTGGGGAAATTAAACTTAACAAATCATAAACATTCACACATGATGAATATAAGGGATATGGTTACAACCAAGAATGATCAAGCATATTATAATAAGCAAGGATCTAAATCAGGATGAATGGTTACAACCAAAGAAAACATTTAAGATATTACAATATTAATGATTTCAATCAAGATATATGGTCACAGCCAAAGCAAGTATCAAGATATTACAATAACAATAAGGGTAAGTTCTTACAAGACTTAAGCATAAGGAAGTCACAACCATAAACATATCTTAACAAAGATGGGGATATATCTTAACAAAGATGGCAGGGGATCTTAACAAAGATAAAGATGTATCTTGACAAAGAATGGTTTCTTAGAGCTTACAGGATTCCATATGTAATTACAATTATCAAGCGTAATCAAAAAATGTCACAACAAATGTAAGTGAGAAGTTTAAAAACTTCACGGGGTAAAACTTTCAAGTTTTAAGAGAAGATCAAACACAAATGCTTACAAGCAAGAGTTTTAGTCAAACTCAAGTACACAAGGATGCTAACAAGCCAAAATCATAACTTTAAAATAAAACTCAAAAGAGAATAAAATTAAAGTTTTGAAATGAATAAATGAGAGATAGGAAGGTGAAAACCCTAAAAACATTCATGGTAGCATGTGAAATGCAAGTAGAAAGTTCACATTTATGAGTTTTAGGTTTACCTCTTGAAGCAAGCTTAAGCAATAAGAAAACCAGAGATATTGAGATCTCTTACAAGGTCTTCAAATTTTCCTAGGTTGATGAATAGATGCTCCAAACAACCTCCAAGCAAGCTAGTGGACGAAATGCCTTGTAAATAAAGGAAAAACTCTAAAATTCAAAGGTTTCAAAGACCAACTCACTCAAACCTTGTTACATAAGTGTGGAAGTGATTTGGATAGCTTCAATACATCATATTTGATGTGTTTGAAGTGTTTCTTGAGTTGGAAAAAGTTTGGAAATGGATTTGGAAGGTGTTTTGCAAAAATAGATTTTGAGGGTTTTGGAGACTTAGTGAGATTTTGCAAGAATTTGGTGATTGTGTAAGGGAGAGAGTTCTAGATGGTTTCTAGCATAGAACTGGTGTGTTTGTGATGTAGGAATTTATTTCTATTTATAGACAAAGGCCTTGGAACAAGGTATGGGCAAAAGTGAAGCAAATTGTCAATTTTAACCTTCCATCATGAAAATCTTTGAGTTTTCCAATGCAATCTTCATACTTGTCTTTAAGCCACTCTACTAAGATATTCTCCTTGCCCTATATATTATTTTCATCATGCTTGATAGGTTAGGAGGTGACTTGTTGAAGTAAAGTTGATGATTTGACAAGGGTAGCCACCTTTTTTCTCTTTCTTCACTATTCACTTTTGCAACTTGCATTAAATAATGATTTTCTTTGATCTTTGTGACATTTTCATGGAAATTGATATTAAAAATGTTCATTATCAATGCAAACATCATAAATGAGGTTTAGTCTTTGATTAGCATCAATTTGGAGAGGTTTTGGAATAAAAAAACTCATGTTGACCTAGTTTTGCGAATGTGAGTTTTTGTCGACTTGTAGATCTTGGTTCTCTCTAACCAGGAAGATTTATGGAACCCACTTTTACTTTTTAAAAATCCCCAATTAGGTAATACAATATTTATTCGTGTGTTAGGAACTCATTCCCTTTAAAACTAGGTCAAAAACCCTTGTGTGGTTAAGGAGTTATGACTTTGCCCTTTTGAAAACCTTAATTTCCCAACTTTTCGATTACTTATCAATTCTTGATCCAATGGTCACAAAACTTCATGGGTAGGTGTAATATGTCATCAGGACCATTTTTGATTCTCATCTTGAGGTCAAATTCCTCATGAGTGAAGAGTTGACTTTTTGGTCAACCGAACGATCAATCGGTGGCTACCGAATCGACTGTTGATGTTCCGGGTATTTTGAGTCGTTGAAACTTCTTGAATAGACTTTACTAACCCATAGGAACTTCATGGACCATGATCCCGCTATTGGAACACCTTTTAAATCAAAAGTCAAACTATAGTTGACTTTTCCTGATCGAAAACCCTAATCGGGTATCCTGAACTGCACTGTTCTCAATTCCTGGGTGACAACCTCAAATTGGATTCATACTTGATCCAATGGAATACATTTGATGATGTGTAGACTCAATTCAAGAAGAACCAATCCAAAACGTTGACTGATTAACCCTCGAAGCCTCAATTTCGGTTGTACAAAACCCTGATTCCTGTATCTTGAGAAAGACAAACTTGAAATAGGTTATGGTTATATAATCAAATGAATATGATCCTAAAATGATGATGAGGATCTAAGGGGTCAAAATTTGGGGTGCAATAATAGCATCTACCCAAACGCGTAGCATTTCCATGCCGTATGGAGCATTACGCCATTTTCAAACATGTGCATTTTGAAACTTAAGCCAGGTTGGTTACCTCTTTGTTTTCAGGTGTTTTCCCTACAGGTAATTGGATTTCTTGTTCAGGATGGTTTTCGAATATTCGAATTTTTGGCATGAGATATCTGATGATAACGTTCGTCCTATCATGTGTTTCCTCATCAGAGTTGCTTGGTTAAGTTTCTCTTCTTCCCCAGCAGAGTTTTTCTCAGGTTGCTGTTATGTCAGCGTCGTAAAAAGAGAAGACTTCATGATTAGAATTTGGAGTGTTACCTGTTGTCAAGATAAATGTCTGGCAGTCGACGTCAGATTTTCCCCAGCAGAGTTGCCAGCTGTCGCTACCGCGAAAATAAGGTGGCGACTCTTCTGTTTTGTCGGCACCTTATTTTCACGGTAGCGACACATATTTTCATTATAGTGTGTACTAAAGTTTTTTTTTGTACCTGTAGAACAAGGTTCTAAAAAGTTCCCAGAGTCCTCAATCCTCTTTCGAATATTACTAGCACGTTGATTACTCGGAAATCAGTAATGTCCTTGAGAGAACCTCGTTTGAGTGTAATATCACGGATCAACTATTTCAGATTTACACCTTCATAACCACCGTACTATGTCCTAATAGGTCAAGTGGGGTAAAAGGAATACTAAGGTCCTCAGCTTCTCAGGCTCCCAGGTCGAAAATAGCAATATTCTCACGATTACTCGATCGACAAATATCATCTTTAAAGGGCCTCCACTGAGTGGTGGATTCTCAAGTCCACTTGTTCGGGATTACTCCCTAGAAGCTTTCTTGACTATACCACCGCCTATCGTAAGAGCTCTCAGATCCGAGTATAGGATCTATGTCACCTTTCAATATCACCAAAATAGAACAACCAATAACAGTCAAATCAAATAGATAAAGCATAAATAAATCAAAGTAAGCTAAACCCACTAAGAACCAGAGTCCCCAGCAGAGTCGCCACTTTTCTGTAGCTGGGAAATTTGTAATGTAAGGTATTTATTAACTTAACTCAAAATGCAAGAGTCGCCACCATACTTTTATTTTATCCAAAAGGAAAGAAAAAAGAGCAAACAAAACCTAAACAAGTTCTAAAGCAAGAATAAATAGAGAATGGGTAAGTGGGTTGGTTACGTTAAAGGAAGATGTTGGCACCTAAAACGTCTATAGTACTCTATATGAACCCTTTGAAATATCTATGTTTTTTTTGTTTGAAAAGGGTTTCTTTGAAATGAGATTAGAGAGATGAAAAGAGAAGTATTTTTTAAATATTTTTGTGTTTGGAGAGACTTATCGCCTCATGCCTACATACTCACAAAGTGCAATATTAAATCAAAACCCCGTAGTTCGTGGTACAAATAACAAAAATGGTTTATTATGGTTCATTTTAAATGTAAAGACAATTCGTCATTTTAAGGAGAAAACTACGACTAGTCACCCACAAGTATAAGACTATATTTGCATCACCTAAAGATGGAGGATTTTGCTTGGATTAAAATCAACAAGTCTATCACTTAACATCTAAGTGGAAAATGTCAACATCTTAAATACTATGGGGAATAGGATAATTACATCTCAACTATGAAAATGACTCATGTCTAAACTTTTTGAAAAGTTTCAAAAGAAAAAGTTCACAAAGGCACAAAAAGTTTGGATGAGTTTTTGTATTTTTTATGTCTTTTTAAAATTAGTCAAAGTATGATTAACATTGATTGACACTTATTAAAGAAAATAAAGTTTGAAAAATCACTTGACAAAAGTCAAGGTTTTTTATGGAAGAGGTTTAATTTTGAAAACAATAAGGTTTTGAAAAAAAAGAAAAGATTTTGAAAATTGAAGAAGGGGTGGAGAAGAAGTGACTACGCTAGAAAGAAAAATAAGATCTAGAGATAAAAAAAGATCTAACCAAAAGATAGCAAACTCCATAACAAGCCAAATAAGAATTAATTTCACCTTTAGCATAAGCCAATAAGAAAAACCAAATAAAGGCCAAGATCTCAAATCCATAATAATCCAAGCATAGGGAAAGAGTCTTGATTCTAAGTCCAAGGGTGCAAGAATAATCCAAGAAATCCAAGGCCTAGGTCCATCCATAAGCATAACCACAAGATTTAAGAGAACCAATCTTTTAGAGGTTTAATCCTTTATTAATGTTTTTTGAATAAAATATGGTCCAAATGGACAAAGGAAGAAAAAAAGAGCGGAAGTATAAACAGTAATATGATATGATATGATAAAAATGAAGCATAAAAGTAAAGAGATGGGGAGCGAGAAGGAAACATAAACAAAATTAGCATAATAATATGGTTAGTATAATATATATAATAGTATTATCAATCTAGTCGACTAGTCGTCCATAAGAATGAAAACATGGTCTCATACATTACCATGGGGAGGGCTCTAACTCGGATAAAATCAACGAGTATCCAACTAACTCCCATGGGTAACAAAATATCCAATTTCAAACTATGCTATGGAGAGTAGAAGAATAACATCTCGCTTACAAAATTGACTTAGTTCTGATTCAGGGACAATTTAGCGCTATGTTAAGCACTCGTAATTAGACTTATGTAGAAGCCACAACTATCTGAGGCCAGTCAATAATAATGTTTGAGCTAATGTATGCTAGAGAGATGATATATAGATCATCCTCCGAAAGAAATATCGCACAAAAATAAAATAGGTAACGATCTCATCTTCATCAAGAACTTGAAACAAGTTCCAATGATATTGAAGATTTTCATTGATCAAAAGAAAGAAAGAAAAAAAGAGAAGAGGGAAGAAGGGAAGCCAAATTGAATTACAATATTTGAATCATTCCATCTTTAAGTTCCATCACTCTTCTTGGTGGATTAAGGCACTAAACCTATCACTAATTCAAAGCAGTGATCCACTTAAAGATAGATTTGAACTAATGAAGGTTTATCCAACCTCATCAATACCCAAAGTCCATGGAATTTAAAGAAAAATTTGATCAACAAACATCCAAATTCAAGGCAAAACAAAAGGAAATGGAAGAAGGAAGAAAGGAACCAAAGCAGTCCCAAAACAAGCCAAAAAAACACATTTTGGCACTGAGTTAATCAACTAACCATCTTAAGGAAAACTTTGGTTAATTGATTAACACTGGTAGAATCAACAAAAATTTGAAGAAAAAAAACAGCATCCATACTTCAATCATTTCTTCAAACATATATAATCATGAATGCAATTGAGCACTAAAGTTCAAGTAAAACAACAGAAAATAACACCAATAAAACACAATTTGCAAGATCTAAAGATCAAGCAACAAGAGTCAACCATAGATCACATTGTAGAAGATGAATCAAGCACAAAAATGGTGGAACAAGGATTTACCACTTCAAAATCTGAAAATGCTTCAAATTAACTTCAAGAACCACACTTCAAAGCCTTGATCTACAAAATTTGATATTGAAGAAGTCTTTGGATGAAGGTTTTAGCTCAAAGGCTAATAAGCTTCAATGAAAAACTTACTAACTTTTAATGGAAGGAAGAGCTTTGGTTAACTTGATGGTTGAAGGAAATTGAGAGAAATGAGAAAGAATTTTGACAAGGTGAATTTGGTACTCAAAAGCTTGAAAAATAAATGAAATGAGACCTCTATTTATAGAATTTAGGCTTGGAAATTTTGGTGGATTGGAATATGGTTTGGAATTTGATCTAGGCTTGGAAATTGAATTTGGAGGCAAAATCAAGATCAAGTGGTGATTAATGAGGGTGTATGATGAGAATTAATTTTGATGAGGTAGGAGGAATTAAAATGAGGTGATCTAGTATATTCTCATGATGAAATAAGTGAATTTTGGTGCCAAAATGCTGTAGAATTTGAAAATTCAGTTTCTAGCCAAAAAACGCACTGGTTAATCGATTAACCATTTCATGTACAAATTTGGTTAGTCGATTAACACAGTGAAAAATTGAGAAAATGGCTTTTTGTTGTGTTGTCTTGGCTCTGCCTCGATTCTTTTGACTTGTCAAAGAAGGCATGGAAATAAACACATGAACTTTGGAGTCTCTTGAGCAATAAACAATCAAAACTTAGGAAACTCTTAATTAAATGATTATGCATTGTTTGCAGATCAACTTTGACTATTTCAGATGAATTTCATTCAAGCTGAGGAACTGGTATTTGATGTTCTTGATTCCAGACCTCCTCCTGAAAAATGAGTTAGTAAAGAAAATAAATAAACATATTTTTGATATTTTGATTAGGGTTAGTAAACATGAGCAATCAAATAAAAGCAAACGAAGAAAAACACAGGTGCTTGGTGATCTTGCTTATGATGCAGGATGCAAATGATATGTTGGATTTTAGGGGTAAAAATTAGGGTATTACAAGATGCGTGAAGTTTCCAACAAGGCTCAACAAATTGTAAGTTGTGAATTATGCAAGCGAGATCATCCTACCGGGTATTGTCCTCCGGTTGTAGATGAACAAAATTATATGGGAAATCAAAATCAAGAATATCAACCGAGGTAACCTCCGTATCAACAAGGTAACTAAGGTTACCAACTGCGAGGTAATAACTAAGGCTATCAGCAAGAATGGAGGCAAGATGTCGGCACTTTAAACCGTCAATACCAAAACTACACTCAACCTCCAAAAGCTTAAAGAGGAACCTCAAAAATGGAATACACATTCACTCAATTCATGAAAATGCCAATGTCTAATCAAAAGAATACCGACGTGGCTATAAATAATCTTGAGACGTATGTCGTGCAATTGTATAAATAATTAGCCGACCAACACAAATGGACTTTTCCATCAAATACTCAAGGGAATCATAAAGAGCATTGCAAAGTTATTCTTACTCGAAGTGGAAGAACAATTGATATGGGAATTGGTGAGGAAGTTGTGAGAGAGGAGGGAGTAGTTGAAAAAATGAAAGAAAAAGAGATTTATGAGAGTGAAGTAGAAAAATATTTTGAGGATGACTTAGTTGAAAAGGAGAAAATAGAAAAAGGAGGAAGTAGAAAAAAAATTTGAGAGAAGATAACAAGAAAAAGAGTAGGAAGGGGAAGGAGAAAGTAAGCACTATACCAATTAAAAAAATTCTACCTTATCCCCTTGGTCCAACAAAGAAGGATAATACAAGGCATTATGCTCGGTTTTTGGATATTTTTAGTCAATTTCAAATTAATATTCCATTCACCGAAGCATTAAAGAAAATTCCTACATATGCAAAATTGATAAAGGATATTCTCACCATTAAAAATATGTACATGAATCAAGAAACAATAATAGTTTATGCTAGTTGTAGTACTATCATTCAGCGGACTCTCCGGTGAAAAGAAAGTGATCCAGGAAGAGTTACCTTACCAGTGACAATTGGAAATGTTTATGTTGATAATGAGTTGATTAACTTGGGCTCTAGTATTAATTTGATATTGTTGTCCACCCTGAAAAGGTTGGGACACTTGGAGTTGAAGGCAACAAAAATGACTTTGCAATTAGCTGATAAATCCATTACCCGTTCTCATTGTGTAGCGGAAGATGTTCTAGTGAAAGTTGATAAAATTTTGTTCCCTATTGACTTTGTGGTGATTGACATGGAGGAAGATAATGATGCTCCTTTAGTTCTTGGTCGGTCTTTCATGAAGACCGCGCGAATGGCCATAGGTATGAATGATGGGCTCATGAAAGTGAGAGTGCAAGATGAAGAGGTATGCTTTAATCTTTTCGAAGCCATCAAGCATTCTAAATACAAGAGTTATTGAAGAAGTAAAAATCCAAGTGTGTGTTTCTACCCCCTTAGAGAAATTTATTACTTATACTCTCCAAAATCTCAATGAGAGTGAAGAAAAAGAAATTGAGAAGTGCTTGCGAGAACTTGAGAAGTTTGAAGAAATTGGAAAGAGTGGCAATTTTGAAAAAAGACAACAAAGAAGAAACCAAACATGAGTTGAAGTTGTTTCCCTCTCCCTTAAAATATGTGTTTCTTGATTAGGGAGGAAACAAATTGGTTATCATAAGCAATGTGCTAACCAAAAGCGAGGAAGAAAAATTGATTGTTGTGTTGAAACGAAATCAAAGTGCTATGGGTTGGACTATTTCTGACTTGAAAGGAATAAGTCCATCTTATTGTATGCATAGGATATTAATGGAGGATGATTTCAAACCAGTAGCTCAACCTCAACTCCGCTTGAATCCTACCATGAAAGAAGTGGTGAAGATGTTGGAGGCCAAGATGAAATATCATATTTCTGATGGTTCTTGGGTTAGTATGATGCAAGTGATGTCGAAGAAAGGTGGAATGACGGTCATTCAAAATGAGAAGAATGAGTTAATATCGATGAGAATCGTGACCAGGTGGAAGGTGTGTATCAATTACCATAGACTAAATCAAGCTACGAGGAAAGAATACTTTCCTTTACTTTTCATGGAACAAATTCTTGAAAGACTTTCTGGTTAAGAATTCTATTGTTTTCTAGATGGTTATTCGGGTTACAACCAAATAATTGTTAATCCAGAGGATCATGAGAAAACCACTTTTACATGCCCATCTAGAGTCTTTGCTTATCGAAGGATTCCCTTTGGTTTGTGTAATGCACCAGCTAGATGGTTTTTTGGTTTTTGGATCGTCATTTGTTCTTTGCTTAAAGAATTTGGATGTGGTGTTGTCAAGGTGTGTGGAAGCAAATTTGGTGCATAATTGGGAGAAATGTAACTTCATGGTTACAGAGGGAATTGTGCTTGGCCACAAAGTTTTCACAAGAGGCCTTGAAGTTGATCAAACTAAAGTGGACATCATAGAAAAGTTGTCACCACCTTTGAACGTGGAGGGAATAAGAGGTTTTCTTGGTAGTGCGGGATTCTATTAGAGGTTCATTAAAGACTTCACCAAAATTGCAAAGCCATTAACCAACTTGCTCAACAAAGATAAATCTTTCGAATTTGACTATTGTACCCATAATCATCGCACCCAATTGGAAACTAAATTTTGAACTAATGTGTGATGCGAGTGATTATGTCGTTGGTGCGGTACTTAGTCAAAAGAGGACAAAAAAATTTCATGTTATACACTACACAAGTAAAGTTTTGAATGAAGCTCAAATCAATTATGCCACCACTAAAAAAAGAGCTTATTGCGCTAGTGTATGTATTGGAAAAGTTCTGGTCCTACCTCATTGGGTCAAAAGTGGTTATCTACACGGACCATTTGGCAATTAAGTATTTCCTCACCAAGCCTGATTCTAAACAAAGACTTATTCAATGGGTCCTTTTGTTACAAGAATTTGATCTTGAAATTCGCGATAAAAAGGGATCTGAATATGTGGTAGTGGATCACTTGTCTCGTCTTGTAAATGCAGAGGTGACCAAACGTGAAATTAAGGTTAAGGAAGAATTTCTAGATGAAAAGTTATTGATAGTCCAATTTAGACCATGGTTTGCCGACATTGCAAATCACAAAGCCACCAGATTGATACCGGAAGGTCTAACTTGGAATCAAAAAAAGAAATTTTTGTCGGATGCCAAGTATTTGTGTGGGATGAACCTTATTTATTTAAAATTGGTGTAGGACAATATTTTGAGAAGATGTGTTACGAAGGAAGAGTCACAAATCATTCTTTGGCATTGTCACAACTCACCTTGCGGTGGCCACTTTCATGGGTTGAGAACAACAATGAAAGTCCTTCAATCGGGCTTTTATTAGCCTTCTTTGTTTAAAGATGTGAATCTACATACCCAAAGTTGTGACAAGTGCCAAAGAAGTGGAGGAATTACAAAAAGGAATGAGATTACTTTGCAAAACATGATAGAAGTGGAAGTATTTGATTGTTGGGGAATAAACTTTGTTGGACCATTTCCACCCTCATTTTCTTATGAATACATTTTGGTGGATATGGACTATGTGTTCAAATGGGTGGAAGCAATAGCATGTGCAAAGACTGACTGGAAAACTGTAATCAAATTTCTGAAAAAGAACATTTTTTCATGTTTTGGTACTCCGAGACTGTTGATAAGTGACAAAGGATCCCACTTTTGCAACTCTCAGTTAGAGAAAGCTTTGGAGCATTATGGTATGAAACATAAAGTTACAACACTATATCATCCACAAGCCAATGGTCAGGCGGAGGTATCAAATCTTGAAATTAAAATAATCCTTGAAAAAATTGTTTCTTCTTCTAGAAAAGATTATTCCAACAAACTTGATGATGCATTGTGGGCTTATCGGACCATTTTCAAAGCTCTGATTGGTCTCACACCTTTTAAAATAATCTACAAAGAATCTTGTCACTTGTCGGTTGAGTTGGAGCATAAGGATTTTTAGGCCTTAAAATTCTTGAATTTTGAACCTAAGTTGAGTGGGGAAAATAGGAAAGTGCAACTTCATAAGATGGATGAGTTACGACATCAAGCTTATGACTCCAACTAAATCTACAAAGAAAAGTTGAAAAATTTTCATGATCAAAAGATTGTCCACAAAGAGTTCAAAGAAGGGAAATTGGTCTTAATGTTCAACTCAAGATTGAAACTGATTCTAGGAAAGTTGAAGTCCAAATGGTCCAGGCCTTTCCGAATTAAGGAAGTCAAGCATTACAGGGCAATTGAGATTGAAGATCCCTTAACAAATGAAAGTTGGACAGTGAACGGTCAAAGGCTAAAAATATATCTTGGTCGCGAGGTTGATCGAATTTCAAAAATAATTCGGTTTGCCGATCCGTGAGGTCGTGTTGGATCGTCGAGCTCAAACGACGTTAAACAAAGCGCTTGTTGGGAGGTACCCCAGCATTGTGAGTATTACTACTTTTTAATGGATTTGTAAATTTTTAAGTTAGCTTAGATTGTGTGGAAGAAGGTTGTGGTGAACCTGTCATACCCCAAATTTGTCTTACTTCGGTATTTAATGGATGTTTTACTGCTTCCCGACTTCTGGCCATGACTCTCTAAGGTTTTGTTATAAAGACCTTGTGTGTGCTCATTGTGGTTATAATCCCTAGCAATTTATGCTGAATTCTTGTGGGAGGAGCGCGCCTCCAGCCCCTTACACCCAAACTCATGTGTGTCCTCGTTCTCACGATCAGACAGACATGATATGGTCAATGGCATCAAATACATGATTGGATCTATCTTGCAACATATTTGTTGAAGTTTAAACCCTATTTCCACCCGATTTTAAGCTTCTCTAAAGGTTGTTTAGGCCTCATTATAATTTGCTTGTTACAATGTGCACTTAATTCAAGTTGCTCAAAGGTACTTGCTTCTGGACACGGTTGATTTAGCCTCAAGCTTTGCTCGAATTGATTTCAAGCATCAAGCTATGTTTGGATTCTAAATCGGTTTGTGACAAACTTAGATTTAGCTTGCAAATTTCAAATCATAATTGAATTAGAATTTAGATGCAATCAGTCCCGGAGATATTTCAATTCATTCCAAAGGCTTATGCATCAGTTCATAACCATATAAGTAATGTTTGAGGAATGGACCGCCCATATTATACAAATCCATTAGTTTCAAGGCCAATCTCATCGATATGGATGTTCAAAACGAAGAGTTTTTTTTTATTTATTTCAAAGTATTGCTTTAAATCACAATTGGAGAAGTTGTAAACTGTAAGATCACTCTTTTGTTTTATAACAATAGTGCTCAAAGGCCGTGGGGTCAAAGCTGCGACTGCAGGCAATCAATTCAATCTAGACTTTATATCATTACCATTTTTAAAGCTCCAGCATAGGAAAAACAATGAGGCAAAATGTTTAAATAAAGAAATTGGTACAAGTGCTGATTGTACATTACAAAATACACCAAAATGCCAATGTTCAAATGAATCTCATAACCATTACATATTATGGATACTATGGATTTAAGGCATTGAAACGATATTTAAATAAATTCATGTACAGAACCCAATGATTCACGGAAAGGTACAAGCATTCAAGTAAAGAGTTATGCAAAGAAATGGCTTCACGCATTCTCTCATAATATGAAATATCTAAAAGCGGTTATTGGCAAAAGCAGGTAGTCCTTGCTTCACGGTGCTCAAAGATGGCATCTTGATGGATAGAATATTCCGTAAGTTCTATGCCTGTTTCCGTTTACTGCTATCATGAGATTTCAATGTGAGGCTTTGAGGCGACATAACCTGCATAATGGAGAGTGACCACGAGTTAGTGACTTTACGAGTACTCTTATACGATAATATACTTTCACAATAATCAGTACACTAAGCAGCAGAACACAACAAAAGCCCCGCACGCCATCCACATAAAAAATATCCAAGCAGCAGGTTATGAACTAACTTCATTCTTCACTCTAAATACATGAAGGCATGATCACTTAAACATATCATTACCACCTTTTTGTTAAAAAAATGGATACTCATATTAAGACTAGTGAGGTGCTTTGGGAAAAGAGAGAAAACTTATGAAGAAATTCATAACAATTTTTGTCGCACCAGCATACGAGTACTTTCAAGCCACAACAGTAAGGGATGCGCAAGCTCCGCAGGATGCCTTCCGTCACTGCCAATGAAACCTTCACAAAGCTGCACCAGCCTAATCAAGCATTCCACTCTAAAATCTGCAACTTCCGTTGGATTCATCTTGTCAACCGGCGACAGCCCCGTCTTTTAACCAGCAACGCCTGCTTTCCAAAATGGCATTACAAGATTAGTTTGCAACCATGGAAAAATTCAGCAGAGTTACAAGTATATGATGCTTGTCAAAACAATGACAGAAACAACAGCATTTTCCAATTCATGATCAAAATCAATCAATCGATGTGCAACCATCTTGCAGGGTAGTTCCTGCTCAATCTTCTGAGGATTGTAGTTTTGACAGGAATGTCATCATAATCTGCCGTCGAGATTTTCACATTCTACCATAACTTGTGGCGGCGGTATTCCGCAAAACATTGGTTCACCATAACCTGCCCAAGAAAAGGTATGCTATCAGCACTGAACAATATGTTGACAGGAATTCTTGAAATTCTTTTGAAGCCCCCAATCAAGATAAAGTGGAAAAGCAACTGATAAATTATAAAGCATACAAAAATATGTTTTGATTTATCGTTTGCACTCGTGTTCAGAAACTTTAGATTCAAGGATGAAAGTTATGGATTATACACAGGTCTCTTTGTCTGATGAGAAATCAACAGAAATGGTAGATGTAACCGCAAAAGCTTTTTTGGGCTCCAAACATGTCCGGGTTGCCATCTGCTGTGATTTTCACCAACTGCTGTGATTTTCACCAACGACGTAAGCCTATAATGATCTGTGGCTATTAGCTTTTGTTGAGTTGACGGTCGGAGTTTAAATTTTGGATAGCCGAATCTTGTTAAACAAAATACAGTTAGTGATATACCATAACGATAACAAGCGAATCTGATACAACTCGTATTAAACTAAAAGCAGAGGCAGGAACAAATCCAAAGTTGATGGCATTAAGTTTAAAACTTAAGGAATTTCACACTTATCTTTATTTTGGTATTACAACAAGTTCTTAATTTGTGAGGCCAAAACTCCAAAATTTGACTGATACACAAACCAATTGAGTTGTAGAAATTGCTATGAGAATGATGTCCCTGCTGTAAATAATTGTTTCCTGCATCATTCCAAGATTTCAAATTAGTACAGAAGTAAAAATTCAAAATGCTAGGTCTTTCAAAGCATATGCGTTGTGATAAGAAAAAGAAAGAAAATCAGACCAGTGGGACCATAATTTTCAAATGTCACAAGATAACAAAAAACAAACTCAGAATATGGCAGCAAGTACAGCATGGTAATTTCACTGATATGGCAAGACACTTTAGGCATCTACGAAAGAAGTTACAGAACTTGCAAAAAAATGGAGATGCCACAGCAAGATTCAACCCTAGACAAACCCTAATTCTGGGCATTTAAATAGACTTGCCCTTCACTCATGAGGAGGAGGCGGAGAGACAGAAAAAAACCCTAGCGAAGCTCTGCGAAATTCAATCCTCAAAATACCTTAAACCCTCACCAAAGCTCGATTTTTGAAGAACTTCTTAGAGCCTCACACTAAGACTCTAAGATAGTGAGCTTAGCTACATTTCTACACACCCAAAATCCAACAGTTTAAGAAGAAGAAGAGCAAATAAAAGTGAATCAAACGAAGAGCAGAAGAGCTAACCAGCGGAGCCCAAAAAATACTTACTTGAGGTAACAATGTCCCACGGGACCCCGTAATCTCTGTTTTGAGCTTGATATTGTATTGAGATTCCGTGTATTTGATATAATGCATACTTGCTCAAATGATAGTTAAGGTGACGTTAGATCCAGGATTCGAACCGTTTGCCTAACATGTTTGTGTTACCAGTTGTTTTTCTTTGATTTATGCTTTTATTTTGAGGTGAGGCTGAGGTTTCGCGCGAGTTTTCTTGGGGTTCGCCGGAGTCGTTGTTTAGGTTAACGGTAGAAGAGATAAGGGATTCAGAATAGATTTTTATGGATTTTGTTCTGTTGGGTTATTAAATGTAGAAGAGGAGGGGTTAGGGTTTTGACAGTAGGAGGAAGGAGAGTGGTTCAGAGAGAGGACGTGATTCATTTTAAGTCTAGAAGGAGAAGAAGTTTGACCGTAAACCAATGGAGGTGTGGATAAGAGTGAGGTGTTGAGTTTTTTAGAGAGAGAGAGAGAGAGTTTATTATTTTGATTTTGATTTGCATTTCCTATGAACCTTTTGAATATCGAAAATCCAAAACAGACAGCATTCATTATTGTTGTTTCTTCTTCCCCATGTGTAAAGAATTAGGCATAACGTTTTTCCCAATAAAGCATGTGAATGGTGAGGATTTTGGCTGGCTTTCAGGCTGCCACGGGTAAATAGAGTCGTTGGGCTTACTTGATTAATACTAATTAGTTTTAATTGAGACTTATTGGGATTTAATGGGGTTTATTCTAGAAATTAATTATTAATAATATTAGTAATATATTTTTTTAGATTTTATTGATAAATTATGATAATTGATATTTGTTTTGCAATTTGATTTTATTTAAATTCTATTTAGAATTTTATTAAATTTATTTCTTTTTCTTTCATTAAGTTCAAAATATTTTATTTTTAGATTAAAATAAGTTAGAAAATCTTTTTTTGAATTTATATGAAAGTGGTGGATTCTTGGAGTCTAGCACTCTTTGGGTCCTTAAGCGACCGCTCTCGAGGTGCACACCTTGAGTTGTGGTCGTTTCGTCTTTCATCCTTAAAATTATCCAACTCTGTTAAAGCGTTCGAAATTCGCAAACCCTAATTTGAATGATATGCTTGCCCTAGTTTAAACCACCTACGTTATTATTTTCAAACCATTTTTTTCTTAATTAAATTACGAAAGTATCAAATTCTTGGAGTCGCGCATTCCTTGAATTCGAGAGTGACAACTATTGAGGCGTACGCCTTGGTTAGCGTGTCATTCGAACTTTCGTTCCTAAACCACTTCCTCTAATTATTTGGACAAGTACTTTCTCTGTCCAACAAACATTTTTCATAATTAATGGAATGAAAAAGGTGTCGTTGGGATCTAGCATTCCAATGATATCCCGACTAATTGGTTACGAGACTGACGTCTCGCTTATCGAATAGTTGTCATTCCTCCTAAATATACAACCCGTCTAACCTCGTTTCTCACCCTCGTGTGGTCGAATCTAAATCTCTTTCAATTCAAACTCGGTCGCGTCTAAACCGTCCATCAAACATATTTCGAATGAAAAAGGTATCGTTGGAATCTAGCATTCCAATGATATCCCGATTAATTGATTGCGAGGCTGACGTCTCGTTTATCGAGTAATCGTTATTCTCCCTTAAAATATTCAACCATTCCAATTCCTTTCTCGCTCCCGTGCGATTGAATCCTTCTTAAACACTAAATTCCTCGCCCTCGTGCGATTTCCAATCCAAATACCTTTTACCAAAGAACATTGTTTAGTCCATTCTTCCGCGCATATGAACTCGTGCTTCAGCCTCCCCTAGCGAGCAGACAAGCCAACGTTTAGCAGTTAGAATGCGACCTAAACTCTCGTTCATTCCAAACACAAACCTTTTAGCAAACTGTAGGCCGAACTACGGCTGCTCTGATCTCTCATATCTGTTGAGAGTATGTAGGCATAGGATTGCAATAATCCTAGCGAGCACAATTCCCCACAATCCCCTCTTTTTCCCGTAGTCCCACGAACTACGAATGCTCTGATTTTCTACTTCTTACAAGTGAAGATACGTAGGCACAAGGGCCCCAATCCTTGGCGAGCACCCTATCTTAAAACCACCCATTTTGCCTATAGGAGAAATTTTAGAAGAAGACAAAAAGCTTAGCTAACTTTACTCTCGAATTGAATCAAGAGGTTCCCATTGATTACAATGGATATGAGGGGTGCTAATACTTTCCCCTTATGTAATCGACTCCCGAACCTAGAATATTGGTTGTGATGACCATGTTCTTATCCCTTTAAAGGTTTTATCGATATTTTCCTATTCTTGCCTTGGAATGAATAAAGTTCGGTGGCGACTCTGTTCGAACGTATTTTCCACGTCCATCGCGAGGATCGTATTTTTCGAGGTACGATAGAACCAAAATGGGAAAAACCTGAATTTTTGAAGTACTGTCATGTTCGCCCTCACTTCACACTATGAGCCTAAGCGAGTTTTCCTACTGCTCGCAGTGCAAGCTTGATAGATTCTGGGCAGTTGATAGAGTTTCCACAATACTTTTATTTTGTTGTTTGCAAAATCCTCTTCTGTTGTTGGCCTGGGAGGCAGGCCTTTTTGAAAATGAGGGGGAGGATGCAGTTGCTATTTGTTTTAATTTTTCATGCTTATTCTTTGATGTTGAATGATTGAACTTCTAGATTGATTGCTCTTTTGAAAAAAGTATCCAATGAAGTTTCTTCCAAGATTGGATGGTGATGATACAACTTTTAATGTGATGAATGCGTGTAAGATACATGTTTACCGCTTTCTATAATTGTAGAATGATTAAGAATTTTGTGCTTTGTACAAATTTGTACTCTTGTTTTATTTTACAACTTATTTGAATGCTTGAGTCACTTAGGTCCAAAAGCCATAAATTGTGAGAAACCTCCATTGTTTATTAAATGCTTAGATAATTGATAACTTTTTTTAATTCGTTTGATTCATGCTTAATCTTTTGATTATTGTAATTTTGTGGAAGCATTAGAAAGGATTAAGAAATTTGTTTATATTGAACACAACCATATCCAAAAGTAACTTACCCGTGAGTAGTAAGAATTTGTTAACCCCTTTGAGCCTAATATATTAGATCTCAATTTTAGTGATGAACTTGGTGTTTGTACATAATTTGAAAGTTTAAATTCATCATTGAATTTTGTGAGATTCTAAAAAAATTTCTTGAAACATTTGAACTTGGTTCTAAATTGATTTCTTTGCCATAAAAATCAAGGAGCATTCATTTGAAGTTTGATGGTATTCAAGTTGGGGAGAATGAAAGAAAAGTGGTAGGTTGCTCAAAAATTTTGAAAAATTTCAAACATGTTAAGAAAAGAAAAATATTGTGAATATGAATGTGAAAAAGAATGCTCGTTTGAAAGAAAAAATAGAGAATGCAAATAATTGTGCACAAAGGATGTTTGAAAAGGTGAGAAATTGAAAAAGGGATTGGTGAATGAAGTTATAATGTATAAATAACTTGTATAGTGAATGTATCTTTTGCATTGGCAATTTCGATTCAACGGCCTTTATAGATGACCCTTTGTTGTAAACCCGACCAAACTACAACCTTGAAAACCCTTAGTGATCTTTTTCTTCCATAATTTTTGATTTGATCGATTGATGAATCTATGAATTAAATTGTGTTAGCATTGTTGTTCAGTTGAGTGTAATTGTCCCGCGGTTGCAAATGCACAATTTCCTTCATCCATTAATTGAAGAGGAGTCGTATAGTAATTCAAGCATGAGAGTTTAGTTGTTTTGTGAAACATTGCATGATATTTTTTTAAGAACTAAATTATTTTTTATTGTTGATTCTAGGAAGTTGTGATCATTACTTGTAAGCATTCTTATGATTGAATTTGAACCATAAATCTTTTCCTTGGTTGAATCTATGCTTGAGCAAATCCTCTTGTTGTTATAAGGGGCATAATTTGCTTGAGGACAAGCAAAAATCTAGTTGGGGAGAGTTTGTTGAATGCCAAATATGTCTTATTTTGATCCATGATTCTTGGCATTTTTAAATCTTCTCTCATGTTTAAAGTGAATTATTCCATGTTCTTATGAGATTCTTCAAGATAATTGATTTTACCTTTGGATGCCATGATGTGTGTGTTATTATATAAGAAATAGGTTGAATTATCAAAGAACAAGGCACAATTGAATGAACAAGGAAGCCAAAGAAAATAGAAAGAATCCAGCATGTTCGCTATGTGAAGAGGTAGCGAGGCCAAAGCGAGCTCACGGTGCAAGCTCAAAGCGAAGGCACATCGAACTGGACTTTCAAGATGGCAGTAGCTAAATCCCTTATTACCTACAAATCTTTAACAAAACCGCATTTTGAACAAGATATGGACACTTTGAGTTCTTAGTGATGTTGTTCAGTGTGACAAATGTTTCAGTGGTATTCATGGATTACATGAATTATGTCTTCTAACCTTACTTGGAATGGTTTGTGGTGATCTTTATTGATGAAATTTTGATATATTATCATACTCCAAAGAGCACGGGAAACACCTAAGATCAGTATTGTCAGTTTTGCGAGAAAAGCAACTTTTTGTGAAAATGAGCAAATTCAAATTTTGGATATCTGAAGTAAAAGTTGTTGGGTCATGTCACCTCCCAAGGAGGATTGGTCGTAGATCCATATAAAGTAGAAGTCGTCATCAATTTGGAGTAACCTAGGAATGTGTCTAAGGTCAGAAGTTTCTTGGGGTTAGCAGGTTATTACCGAAGATTTGTCATGGACTTTTCTCAGATAGCTTTATCGTTCACCCGACTTACCCGTAAGGAAGTTCCGTTCTTTTGGGATTTAGAATGCGAGCAGAGCTTTCTCACTTTGAAGGAAAAGTTAACCCCGCCCTCTTTTGTGATAATTCCCGACCCCACTTAGAGTTATGATGTGTTTTGAGATGCATCCTGAAAGGGATTAGGCGATGTCCTAATGCAAGGAGGCAAAGTTATGGCTTTTGCGTCCCGCTAGTTGAAATCAATTTAGGATAATTATCTTGCTCACGAACTCAAGCTAGCAGCAATCATCTTTTCACTTTAGGTGTGGCGAATTTACTTGTATGGCATCCATTTTGAGTTATTTAGTGATCATAAAAGCCTAAGGGACTTATTTAACCAAAAGGAATTGAACATGCGGCAAAGAAAGTGGATGAAGTACTTAAAAGATTTTGATTTCGGGTTGAAATATCATCATGGTGAAGCAAATAAAGTGGTTGATGCTTTGAGTAGAAAGGAAGTGTGTGCGACCAAATTTATGATTCTAGAGCATGGCTTGCTAGAGAGGTTTTTAAATCTTGATCTTCAGTGTGCATGGACTCATACCAGGGTTCTACTTGATAATTTGAGTTTCACGAGTGATCTGAAGGAGAGAGTAAAGCAGAGTCAATGAGCAGATCCATGGCTGCAAGCGGAAGTCAATCGTCAGTGTACATGGACTCATACCAGGGTTCTACTTGATAATTTGAGTTTCACGAGTGATCTAAAGGAGAGAGTAAAGCAGAGTTAATGGACAGATCCATGGTTGCAAGCAGAAGTCAATCGTCACAGTTTCTTTTGAAGTATAGACTGTGTCATCTTGTTTAATCAAGATTATGTGTGCCTAATGATCCATTATTAAAAAGGGAAATTTTAGAAGAAGTTCACAAAACCCATTTCATTATACATTCCAGTTCATCAATGTCTTAGTGGTTTGTTAGAACCTTTGGAGGTTCCTGAATGGAATTAGGACAATATTTCTATGGACTTTGTGTTTGGGTTGCCTCACGCGCAGAGCGGTCACGATTGAATTTGGGTGATTCTGGATTGGTTAACAAAATCAACCCATTTATTAGTCGTGAAGACTATGCACAAGGTGATCCACCTGGCTCGGTTGTTCATCACTGAAATTGTTTGATTGCATGGAATTCCTTCAAGTATCATATTCGATCAAGATCCGAAGTTCACCTCTAGATTCTGGAAGGACTTTCATCGTGTTATGGGTACGGACGCAAATCTTAGCACTTCAAATCATCCACAATGTGATGGTCAGATCGAGAGGACCATCCATACTCTTAAGGACATGTTGCAGGCATGTGTGCTGGAGAATGGTGGAAGTTAGAAGTACCATCTCCCATTAATTGATTTTTCTTGCAAAAACAATTATCATGCTAGTATTAGGATGGCATCGTATGAGGTGTTGTATGGGAAGAAATGCAAGACACGTTTGTGTTGGGTTGAAGTCGGTAACAAGGAAATTTTTGGGCCCGAAGTTGTTCAGGAAACCACGGAGAAAATAAGGATAATCCGAGGTAAGATGAAGCAAGCACATGATCGATAAAATAGTTATGTAGATCGTAGGAGGAGGCCATTAGATTTTGAGGAAGGTGGTCATGTTTTCTTGAAGGTCACTCCAAAGATGAAATTGAGGGGACCTTTTAGGATCCAGAAGTTGAGTTTACGGTACATCGGACCATATTAGATCATAAATCGGAAAGGTGAGGTGGCATAGCGGTTAGCATTAACCTCATTACTATCCGGACTTCATGATGGGTTTCATGTGTCATAGCTCCGGAAGTTCGTTCCAGATCCGTTCTAGTCTATCCTTCCGGATTCCATTGCGGTCGAACCTGCTATTTCTTTTCATCCCCAATCCACTCATGTGGTGGATCGTTCCATCAATGTGATAAGGAATAAGAAAATCCCTCTTGTGAAGGTTTTATAGGAGAACTCGCACTCAGGTGAGGCTACGTTAGAACTGGAGTCTGAGTTGCACGAGCTATATCCTCAGTTGTTCAATTAAAACTCTTAAATTCGAGGTAGCATTTATTTTAAGGGGGTGAGAGAATGTAATATCTCATTTATGTCTTAGTGTATTTTACTACTAATTAGAAAAATAGCTAGAAAAACTTAGAAAATGCAATTTTGAGATCAGATGCATAATGGTGATTTCTGGATAAGTGAAGGGGTGATTATGTAATTTTGAGTCATTTCCACCTTTCTTATTTTCACTCATTTTTCAAAAATCAATTTGTGAAAAACATTCTTGGTAGGAGTGTACGCGGGTTGGATTGTACCGGGTTTGACGTAACTCGTTCTCAAATTCGTTTAAATTTGAATGGGTTGGGTTCTTCGTCCAACCCACAATTTCATTGTCAAAACCGACTCAAATCCACCCGTTCATTTATGGGTTGAGTTGGGTTGGGTTCACGGGTTGTGTTTCAAATAAAAAATATTTTTTTATGATTCTTTTTGTTGGTTAAAAAAATGTAACACAACTCAATACAATCATACTCAATTATAGCATTCAAATTTGATGAAACACATCATATAATATCTAATAAAATTCACCAACACGACAAAACACTTGATAATAGTATAAAATTCAACAAGACACATTATTTCTTTAAAATAATATAAAAGAAAAAAAACATTTTATTTTAAAATTACGCAAGTTCATTCGTTTAGTAATATTATTGGTGGAGAATAAAACTTTTTAGAAAAAAATATGTTATTGGTGAGATATTAGTTATATATTTTTATTTAAAATAATAAAAATAAAAATAAAAACTAAAGTGCCATCAATGAGTTGAGTCAATGATTCCGCGGGTTGCAAAACTCAAATTAGATACTCGTACCAAAATTATACATGTTGTTATGGGTTGGATTAGGTATATCCGTAAATAAATGAGTTCGGATAATTTATGTATTGGTTTGATTTAAGTCAACGGGTTCGTGAGTCGACTCACACCTATAAACACCTCTAATTTTTAAAAGATAGAAGAAATGTGGGAGTGAGAAGAGAAAGAGAAAAACTGGCTCAAGCCAAACCCTCGAAGATCAATCCACCCAAATATGCTTCTACCTTCATCTACTCTTCAATCCAGATTCTTTTATCATGGGGTTCAATAGAGTAGTGGTTAGTCTATTTTAGGGAGTATTCCATGAATTTGCATTGGTCAAATGTGTGTTTTAACTATGCCTGTTGTTGTTTGGATGAGGCCCGGCCCAAGGGACAGGCCACCAAGGCTGCTGCCTTGGGCCATAGTCTATTCATTTTTGTCCAATAAAAAAAAGCCTCACATATTTTTAATTATGAATATATTTATACTTGATTCTAATTAGCGTGTCTCATAACCATTAAGCTAGGAATAACACATGTCAGCACAGATAATATCATAGCAAAACTTTTCATTGAAAATGAATATGACTGATATATTATTTCATCTGTCTTTTATTTACTTAATAATCTAACAACTATTGATGGAATTGTGAGTTTATTTTTTATTTCTATATACTTAAATTCTTTTTACAAATAACTAAATTTAAAATTATTTTATATTGCAAAAATATATTTTATAAAATATAAATTTTATTATTTTAAAAAATTTTATAGTAAAATTCGCCTTAGACCTCTATTTGTGTTAAACCGCCTTAATAACTTCTCCAAAAAAAATTAAGGCAACTATTAACATAAACACAGAAACTAATACAACATCATATTTTTACACACTAGTAAAAATATAATTTTATTTTTAACACTTTTTATTCTGTCTTGGATTCTGTGCGATGCCAAGCTAGTTTGCAACATTAGATATCGTATATGATGTTAGAAAAAACAGAATTCACATGGCATAGGTTGAAAAAGTTTTGACAGAAATATAGCATAGCTTAACTAATCAACCATAAATTATGATTACTTTATGAAATATTTGAAATTAAATATATGAGATAGCCAAGAAAGTACGTAAGCAAAGACTTAAGCCTCGTGATTTTTTAATAGATAGTCCAATTTGGATTCCTATATAGAAACAAACATATAGCCAACTTCGTAAAAATCAATTTAGGCTATAATTGGCAAATTGTTAAGCAAAATATTTTTGTGTTTGGATATTAACTAAGAATAAATAATTGATGGACCACCTAAAAGGCGATCACAATAAATAGCTAAAGCCATCAAGTTGCATTTCAAGACAATCCCATCAAAGTCACTCATACTCCACATGTATTCACATTTTTTTCAAAGTCAATAATTATAATATTTTAGGTTAATCAAAATAGTTCCGTATTATTTGAGAATTAAAATTAAAGATAGTTTATATCTAATAATCATACACTTTAACTTAGCTATATGTTCTTTTAAGAAAAAGTCGTAAAAGTTTTAGACAATACATCGTATAATGGTGCGAATTTGAGTTAATCGAAAGGGTTAGACCCACATGTTTGTACCCTCTCTCTTAACCTCGACTATGGAAACTATTTCAGCGTGACCATCTCGACTAGGACAACTACGTGACCAAAATAATCACACTTTACTTAGGAATCAAGTAATAATAATAGTTTAATAGTATGCAAATTCTAGTCTAAATAACAAAAATCAATATTGTTATGTTAGATGTCATCACCAAAGTTTAAATCTTAAAATTCGCAGTGGCGCGCACTTTAGATCGATCAAAGCATTGACACTAAAATAAGAAGTCGGACTCATATGCTTGTACCTTATCTCGTAACCTCAATTGAATGCAACTATTCTGAACTGACCAAAATATTCTCACTTTGTTTGAGAATCGAGTAATAATAATAACTTAATAGTCCGTAAATTCTAGTTTATCTTGACACATACAAATATTGTTAGGTTAGACGTCTTGATAAAAATTCAAAAAGTAATACTCAGAATTATATAAGAGTTTTTAATAGTTAGTGTAATCTAAATAAATGAAGATAATGTAGATCCAAAGATTGCCATCATTGTCTAAGTATAATGTGTTTGAAGAATGGTGGGGGCATAATGGAACCCACAAGCATGTGTGAGAAAGAAGAGGAGTTTTTGGATTACACAAGAATTGACAAGCAAATAGTGAGAGAGGGTACATAGGTGATTTATATATAGAAAGAAAAAAGAGGCCCATAATGTAATGTCCTCGAGCTAACAAAACTAAAAAGGCCAACTGCCATTCCCTCTTTCTGATAGCATTTCGTTTTCTTGACTTTATTATCTTCGTCCACACCTACAACTATTGGGATTTCAGAGATATCTCACCCTCACGTGCATACTATATATCCTTGTTCTTATGCATGCATGTAACTTTACAAACCAAAATATACAAATCGTCACAGACTTTTATCTTCTATCTATATGCATGTCTGTGACCTAGTTTCAAATTGTCTTGTAAAATTATAACCAGTCGTGTGTTTCCTTATTTGGCTGGTAAAAAATGATTTTTTAATTAATTTATATTAAGTTTTCAACTTGGTATGGGCTATTAGAATGAGAGTTCTCAAAATATAATGATCTCTATACATAACAGCAATCCTAAAAGAGCATATATTAACATTTAGATATAGAAAAAAATTTAATATTTTATAAAAAAAGATTTTGTATAAAAGGATAAAATAGTGTTTATTGTTAACATGTTTTAATTTTTGAATACTATAACAAGAAAAATTCTATTTGAACAATTTGTCGAAGTCCTTCAAAATTCTCCTCTAATACAGTTCTTTTTTTTTCAAATTAGGGAGATTTTGATTTTTTAATTAAAACAATTCTTGCAAAATCTTCCCTACCTAAATTCTTCTATTCTTTTTACTCAATCATTTCTTTTCTTTTTAAAACTCTCTCATATTTTCTTCTCCAAACTCTCAAACAAAATATTAAAAAACTTGGGGAGGGTGTTTAGTATTATACCACCTCTAGTAGGTGTACAGCCTGTTAAAGTTAAAGTATTAACAAGTGTGAGTAGGGTGGATAATAGTCCCACATTGGATAGAAATGTGGTGACTTGAGCATTTATAAATAAGAGAACCCACACACCTATCACCTTAAGGTTTTGAGTGAGTATGTGGTGTGTCTCTCACAAAGGTTGCTCTAGAAAAAGTCTCACTATATTCAATGCTCCCTAGTTGAAAGTCCAACACAGCCAACATATATTAGTGAATTTTTTATAGATTTATTTGACTCAACCTTGGACTCTTTAAGTGACTAATAAAGATAAATGAGAGTTGTGTAATAGAAATTGTTGATCAAGTGACCCCAAACATAAAAAAGAGTCAATTGAGATATTTGAATTTCAAAAAATGGTTTATAAAAATATTTTAACTTAAGTGACTAATAAAGATAAATGAGAGTTGTGTAATAGAAATTGTTGATCAAGTGACCCCAAACATAAAAAAGAGTCAATTGAGATATTTGAATTTCAAAAAATGGTTTATAAAAATATTTTAACTTAAAAAGATTTATGTTAGAAGATAGAAATAAGCATGGATGAAAAAGCGAAATAATAGAAAAGAAAAGAGATTGAAAAATAAGGAGCAAAATAAATATAAATAAATAAAAAACAAAAAGATAAAATGATAAAGATCGAACCAAAGATTTATCATGGTTCGGCTTTAATCATTTGGCTTATTCCCATCAAGAATTTTTCTTTGAGATTTTCACTATAACAATCTTGAATTTTTATATGGGATCCGTCCAAACAACTAGAGCTTTTGCACAGGATTATCCTAAAAACTTTACAAAACAATCAAGAGCTTTTACATAGACTCAACTCAATAAAATTCCACAGACAATTAGGGCTTTCACACAGGCTCAGTTCAATAACTTTAAATCTAGCTTTTTACAAATTTAGCTTGCAACCTTCAAAACTATTACAAAAGGATCGCGATAGAACACCTCCCCTTAAATAAACAATTACAACACAACTCTCCTATGAAATGTTTCATTCTCTTGACACTAAGAGCAACTTTAGTGCAGGGTTGTTAAACCAAAATTCTTTATAACTTACGTTAGTAATAAAGAATTTGCATTGGAGTAGAGCTGACATGGCATCTAAGTGAACTAAAATTTAGTTCCCATTAACTATATAGTTAACGTTAACTAGTGAAATATATTATAATATTATTTATTTAATTAATAAAATATTCCAACAATATTAAAGTAATTGCATGATATTTGAAAATAGTAACGGTCATATTATCACTTTTTACACTTTAATTTTTTTTACACACAATATTACTTCTAAATTTTTTTCTTTCCATTTCCAATCTTATTTATTTATCAAATGGATTCCAACCAATGGAATCCTTATTATAATTATTTACAATTTTATTTACTCATAAGAACAACGAAAATTAGTTTGTCTTATTTTATATTTCTGTTAAAATATAATTTGTTGCTTATTGTCATGTATTATTTTATATTCCTATGAAAATGTAATTTTTTTATGTATTATTGTTGTGAATTTTGTATCATTTTTAATTTTATAATAAAATATATTTAATATTATTTCTAAGTTCTTAAGGTAAATTTTATTTAAAAAAATTGTATGCATTTTAATTAAAATAATTAAATTAATGGTAATTTGAATAAAAAATATAAAATGTGGGGTCAAGTTTTGGTTTCTTATAGACAACCATCATTAAAGTAAAAACTACTCAAATCAACTATAAATTTTTTAAATCCTACAAAACACTTTGGGCCCACAAAAAATATCTTAGTTTACCCATTTAGTTTACTCCCATTAAAGATGCTCTAAGATAACTATAGTGAGAAAAAAATTATAAAAAAATGAAGGTCGTAATATATAAGAGTTTATATTCATAAAACTGATGTATTTTGGCATGAGGTGATCCCTCATTTGTATAAGAAAAAAATATGTCTTAAAAAGGCAACAATATATGGGCTTCAAAATATTTTAATCAATTAAATTAATGTATTAATTAGTTGGCTTAATTCAAAAAGAAAAAATTGAATTTCAACGTCACTTAATCGATTAAAAGACATCTTAATCGATTAAGAGATATTTAACTTTATTTTAATCGATTAAAGCATAAATTTAATTGATTAACCATTATATTTTGTTTTTCTAATTGATCAAACAAACTTCTTAATCATTTAAGAATTTTCTCATATTGGTTTTAAGAGGTTTTCTAAACAATATATGAGAGTATTCTGGACCGACAAAAGGCCCAAATAACTTAGGTACAATCTATCTCAAATCTACTCCACTTTTACCAAGGTATAAAATCAGTTCACACGCTAAGAGCAGGGTATGATCTTTGATCTTCAATTTTCATTATACTCATCTTAAATCTTGAACTGACTTAGGCATTGAAGTGATAATCATGTGGATCCAGCTTGTGCCGTCGTAAGTAAGAACAAAGCCATCTTTCAAGATCCTCAATTTTCGAATTACATCCATTTCTCATTCCCGAACAAAACATTAGGACTGTCTATGGGAATCGACTTCTGATCCTAAGATTTTCACAAATTTATGATTCGCTCTCCGAACTCATTGTGCGAACATAGAAGTTCTATATTCGGATTCTTACAATTTTAGATCTAATTTTCTATTTACCAACTCGTAAACTCGTTAGTTCACTGAATCAAGAACAAATAAACCTATGATACATACACTTTCCACGAATTTGCATTTGTCTTCCAACTCCATTGATCACAACTTCCTTATATCTCATAATTGAGAAGCACTCTGAAGCAAACTTGGAGATTTAATGCAGTTGATTCGGAAAATCACTATTTCTACTTCAATATCTCAGAACCCTGATTTTCGATTCTCTCAAAAAATCTATAGAATAGCAACAAAAAGAGTCTCAGATCCATATCTAGGGTTATGTTGGGGTCTAAAGGCGATTTCAATGAAGGTTAGACAGAAAATTTCTAATATGTCCTCCAATCTAATGTCGTGCGTGCCACCTACCGCCACTGGATTATTTAACGTGGCGACATCAAAAGATACCACAACTTCATAGTTAATGGTGCTTGGATACCACAAGTTCATAGTTAACATTGGGCGCGAATCCAGTAATGTGATGCCTCTCATAGGAAGCATAATATTTCCACTTGATGCACTGGGCTCTCCTCCGACCAAACCAAAAAGCAGAGATTCACCAAGAATTCTCGAGAGAAATGCACCCCGAATTCCATGTGCAAGGATATCGGTCAGTAACATCCTCGAACTGTTGCTCAGTGACCCCGTTATAAAGGAAAGATTAGACAGGAAGAGCAATTGTCGCTTCTACTATGGAAGTCGAAAAGGTGGTCCTATTAAAGAACACCACCAACGTCCGACCATAATATGGGGTCTAGGGGAAGTCGATCAGCGGGTCAGATCGAACTTAGGAAAATATCATGCCTCCTACGGATTACTTGAAGTATATATCCACTCTGGAATGGAAAGAAGTCAGAGTGTCGCGACCCTAGTTATGAAAACATGCTTTATCGAAGCATTGGATAGAGCAATTCAACACGCTAAAAAACTTCAACAATCGCCTTCAAGCCACATCCCTAGATAAGTCGGTCCTCTAAGTACACAATGGCAGACGGATAAAAAGCGGAATACTCAAGCGTCTTGTCAATCAAAGAATACATTTTGAAGTGCGATGTGCAGCCAATCTAATATCCTAGAGAATGACAACTTCCAAAGACCTGTCGCACCATTGAAGGTTTATCTACCCATTCATTTCATTGTTTATTTATAAAGAGCTCAATTCATTATATATATATATATATATATATATATATATATATATATATATATATATATATATATATATATATATATATATATATATATATATATATATATATATATATATATATATATATATATATATATATATATATATATATATATATATATATATATATATATATATATATATTTCTCTGTCATATGCTTCTTCCTCTCTTTTTTTCTTAGAGTATCCAAGACAGGGGAAACAAAGACAAAATATATAATTGTGTATTTGATACAGATTTAACGCATTTCTGCGATTCTGATACGGTTGAAGTGCATTGCTCGCATGAATGTATATTTGATACAGACTTAACACATCTCACCGATTCTGACACGACTTAATCATATTTTATGCTTGATTGCATATCTGATATAGACTAAACACATTTTTGTGAATTTGATACGACTCAAACGTGCAACTCACACGTTTTTTCATCTGAGGCATATTAAACGCATTTCTGAGTAGCTGGTGCACCCCATCCCCTTTTATGTCTAGCCAATCTAAGGGTGTGGTGGTGGAGCCTAGATACGTTCACCTCGATCCGAGTCTAGCCTCAGGGGTAGAGACAGGGGTCCTACCCTTGGTTAGGGAACGGTTCTTTATGATGCAGAGCACAGTACAAAATTATGACCATGTCATGATGATTTCACCCATCTTAGGCCTCGCCTCGAGGAACACAAGCAAATCTCCAAACGCGATATAAAAATCAATACTCTACATACATAACAAGCAAGTATAACAAAAAAAATGGTAGCTTATATCATCTAATGCATAAAGTTGCAAATCACAAAGGAATAAAAGTAAGAGACATGTTTGCCACTCCATTAGAATCAAATCCATTGTTTCTTTTTTAAACCGGACAATCAGGGTTTTCGCAACCAAAACATATATCCCGGTGAAGCCTATGAGTGTCGGTGATCTTACCTAAGCAAACAAATTTTACAGGATAAAAAAGCAAGTTTGGAGTTATGACAATTCACAAACAATGTTTGTGATTAACATAGACAAGTATAAAACTTTAAAGTGAATAACACTTGTATCATCAATTTAAAATATTTTCATTAAGAATGATGAAGTGTTTTAGTGATGGAACCGCATTAAATGTGCATGTTCGCTATTATTTTTGTAAAAACTAATCTCAAGTATTTCGGTCATATTTCATATTGGACCACATCATGGAGGTCGGTCAATGATACTTAAGGATTCCCTCAGCTCTTTCAGTACCCGGTAAATTCTTAGGGGAAACTATTTTGAACAAGCCAAAGGCCAAATGACTCAAGATCAATCTATCTCAAATCCATTCCACTTAGATCAAGGTATAAAATTTGTTCACACACTAAGCGCAAGGTATAATTTTTTATCTTCAATTTTTCATATACTTATCTTAAATCTTGAACTGATTTGGATAATTGAGTGTTAATCATGCAGATCCACTTCGTGCCACCGTTAGGAAGATCAGAGCTACTGTTCAAGATCATCAATTTTTCAACTACATCCATTTTTAGTTTCCAAACTGAATAGAGAGATTTGAAATACTTTTTTATGTGTATATTGTCTTAGTAACTCAAAACTCAATCTTGCTTCATTAACAATTAACTGATCAAAAATTAGTTAAACTCAATGTAATATCATACGAGTTTTTACAACTTGACACTTCAGTTTCTTTCAACTTGATTTGACTTTATTTGATTCTAACTTTAGTTCATTTTACTTAGTTAAACTTTGTCTATCACTTTATTTAAACTTTATCTTACATTTTCAACTTAACTTAAATTCATTTTGATTCAGCAAATTCCTTTGATTATATTCGACTTTAATTTCCTCTTTCATCTAAAACTCATCTAGAACGTTAATACTTAAACTTTTGTATGCTTCTTTACTAAAGAGACTTTAAATATTTCCGTTCATGTTTAATTCTCA
Organism: Lathyrus sativus; assembly: GCA_963859935.3. Taxonomy (NCBI): domain Eukaryota; kingdom Viridiplantae; phylum Streptophyta; class Magnoliopsida; order Fabales; family Fabaceae; genus Lathyrus; species Lathyrus sativus. Next base: position 54,274,756 of record OZ012738.1, read on the forward strand.
CCATCAAAAATTATTTGAAAAGTATTTACCATAAAAACCATTTAAATATTATCTACACATCACATAAATTCAAAGTTCCCCCTTGAAAACCACAAGGGTAGAAGAAATAAACACCATTATCAAACTCTTACTATTATATTGTTCAATTAGTTCTTAGGTGGTCAAACCCTCACACAAACTCATAATACACATAGTTGACATACTCAATTATAAATAAGAACAACATATAATAAAATTTTAAATATCATAAACATTCAAAACATCACATATTTAATCCATATTTAATCAAATATAGTAGTTAAAGAAACATAAGATCATCCAAATAAATCTAACATTTTTTAGCTTACACTAAGATATTTATAAAATATAACTCATTTTACACAAAACTTAAAAAATTAGAGTCTCGAAGAAAAATAAAAGACTAAACATTTTTGTTCGTTGTCCACATTATTTTATTTCAACTCTCTTGTCATATATTTTATTGTGATATACTTTAATAATAATAGTATTTTTATAAAAACATCTATGAAAAACGTTAGATTTAGGTTTAGATTTAGAAATATTTATATGGATGTGTGTTCTTAAATAATTTTGGCAAGTGCATGCATGAACACCAAGTCATTCATTGAGTGGACAACATGATCTCATTTGTCAATTGAAAGCAATTGAAAGAACAAGAAATTAAACATGATTGAGTATGAGTAGGTACATTTGAATTCTCCAAAAGACATTTTTATCCATAAATATTTCATAGTGACATGTTATAAGAGTCACTTTCAAAGTAAACATATGGTAACATTTCAAATATAAACATATTGATATGTTTCATTAAAAAATACGTAAATCCAAAACCATATTATCATGAACAAGAGGTCACAAGCCATGTATAAAAGCTTCAACTGTATCACATGAATATGAAACAAAACCTCATGCAGCCAAAGTGGCAAATATCTTAGAAAATCCCAACACTTGTTTCCCTGTCAAACTAATGCTCATAGACAAACTCATGTCAGAACCTTATTGGTTAACTTGACGCAAAAGGAAGAAAATTCCACAACTTGTGCATTCAATAATGCCAACGATTCTCCCAACAAATTCTGATACCTCATTAAATGCATTTTGTAGACATATCACTATCTCTCCCATTCATTTTCAATCTTTCCCACCTCACCAACTCCATAAATATTATTATAAAAAAAAAATTAATATATACTAATAAAATATATTCTTTAAAAAATCCAATCATTTCATTTCCAATGCATTAAATATATTAAATATACATTTTTAAAAAATAATTATTTTTTTATTTAAATGTCTCTGGAACACTCGTTAGAGTTTCTCTTAATTTTTTCAAAGATTTTTTTACGTATAAAATATAAAATCACTAAAAACTTACAAATTACAGAAAGTATTTATATAATAAACAAACCTAGCAAGAAAACAATTTTATTCGTAATATAATAATAATAGTAATAAAATTATCTCATTCCACTATTCCTTTCAAACTAGGGTAACAAACATGAGGTAAACCCGAGTCAATACCCGAACCACGATCCTTGCCTTGTGTTAAAGAATCTAACCCGACCCGACTTGAACCGGTCTTAGATAACCTTACCACCATGCAAGGAACTTTTTTTCCTTCCATGAGTGGTTCGTTCTTGACTCAAACACCCCCCACACCCCCAATTACATCTTTCACATATTCATTTACCACCCAAAAACAACAACAAAATAATTTTTTTTTGAAACCAACAAATCACGTGATCATCACGTGCCTCAGCTTTCACATTGAAGTGCACCTTTGATTTTCTGAACGGTGCAAGAAATGAGATTGTTCACTGTTTCAACTGATTCCACGGTGAGTTTCGCCGTAGGAAGACTATTCACAAGGATCTGAAACGCCACCGTTAAAAGAGACCCGCTAACACGAGCCTCGCCACCATTCGCGGTAGACCCGTTCTCCGGCCCACGAGACCCAGGCCCGTCGGGTACAACAGCGAATCCGGAAGGTAACAAAGCCACATAAGCTGAATCACCACCGTTCATCACAACATGCATGGCTGGAATATCCACTGGCGCGTAGACTACAAGCGACCCCGCCTCGTCTATGCATGTTTCTTGTAGTATCAGCATACTACTCTGGTTCGAATTCATAGCCTACAAAATAAATAAAAAATAAATGATACTAAAAGATACAAAAATAAATTATTTATATTAAATAATACATAACGTATTGTCATTTTCTTCTAACAAAAACCCATTGATTGATGAGCTAAGCTAGTCAAACCAAGATACAACTTTTTCTTGAAATAAAATATTATCCTATTTTTTAAAATTAAATAATAATTAGTATAGTTGATTTGATTAAAAAAATGTGGGCCAGAAAATAGAAACCGTATTTTGACTTGTTATAAAAAGCTTATCTTATACATATTCATAAAAGTTTGTGCTTGTAATAGTTCCTTCCGAAATTTCCTTCTTTGTCCTTTTTCAACTTTTCAACTTCTTAAATCCAAACACTACCGACAAAAAAAAAAAAACCTCATTCACATTTCAACGTTGTTATTACAACTTTATATAAACGTGGTCACAATTTAAATTATGCTACTGATTTATTTTTTAAAAATAAAAATAATAACAGTTTATAAATTCACAAAAAAATATATTATATATTTATGTTAATGTAGAATGAGAGAAAGAAAACTTACACTAGCACGGAGAAGAGAAACACAGTTACCATGATCTTGTCCTTTGGCAATATGAGCCATTTCTTGCATGGGACCACCGTTGGATAGTATATCCCATTCGCTACGGAGCCTCTCATCGCGCAGAAAGTCGAACAGTCTTTGAGGCGAAACTGGAAGCCATACTGACGTGGCTGCACTCAACACGATACCCGGTGGCTCGCCTGGATCGTCGACGCTTTTCCGTGTCATCACCCTTACATCTTCGTCCACATTTCCGGGACTCAGCTTGTTCCATTTATGGACCGTGGACGCACATACTCCAGCGCAAAAGTTGTTTGTCATTCGCTGCGCTAGCTTCAGCATGCTCCGCCTACCTCCTGCTGTTATTGCTGCGATACATACATAAAAAAAAATAGGAACATTTATCATCAAATGATATTTGTGTAGCTTAATTGTGTTACTAAGCGTAGTTAAGTTAGAGTAGTACCGGAGTGGTCTCGAGACGGTGCGGCGGAGGACATCAATATTGCAAGACACTCGCACTGGCGCTGTAGAGTAGCAACCCATCGTGTCGCACCGAATCCCATACCTGAACTCAACAATGGTCTGTAAAGCTGGTGGACTGTGTTCTCTTCATATTCTGCATGTTCCACCCATGTCACCTGCAAATTCATCAATGCAAAAATTTATAGTATTGTCTAATAAATGTATGTGATTAAGATTAAGCAAATATTTCTATCATTATTATATTGTAATATTGTCCAAAAAAATGTACTTGTAATACGATAAATATATGATGAGATTGATGAACCCTATAGAAAAGGACAAGAGGTATCTCATGGACCATAGGGTACACTATTGGAAACAATGAGAAATGTGAGCATCGAGATTTGCCAAACTAAAACACCATAAAGAAAAACTCATAAGAAAAAGACAAAAAAGACAGTCTCTCATGTTTGACCCAATGAGTATATTATACAAATCACATACATTACTATATAGTAAGTCTTGGAACTAGGCTAAATCCAAATCTCGTGATTTAAATAATGTTTGTATGTTTATAGAATCAAAGATTGGAATTGGAATAGAAACTTATATATATTGTTTATAGAATCAAAAAGTACTTGAAAGATAAGATTACAAAGAAACTTGCTTTTCTAGGTACAGAAATTCAAGTTATAGAGGCTTCTATGATTAAAATAGTGGATTAATCTATAGTTTAGGTCACATGAGAAGCATCTTCGGAAGGAAAAAATTGATATTTTATTTGACATAGTAGTTATATAGTGAGTAGTCACTAGACTATAGCAAAGTTTAGTTACTTTGAACTATGAGCTTTTTTAATTAAGTTCAGAACACAATGTATGGAGGAATGTAAATCAATTTTAATGTCCAACATGAAATGTAGGGATTATAGAAGCAATTAAATGGTAAGAACAAAAAAAAGATTGGATTTTTAGAAATTTAATTACCTTGGAGTAACCATTAGGCATATCTTGAACAACACAGCCAGAAGGAAGCTTTCTGCAGTTGACAAAAGTTGTAGCTCCGGAAGTTTCTCGAATGGTGTCTATAGACACGTCGACTACAGCCCATACTCCTTCTGCATGCTGCTTGCAAAACCTAAGGAAGTTTACCTCGCGAACCGGAACCAAAGGTGATAGCACATGAAGTTCAGCTTGCATCTGAAAACAGAAATTATATATGGTTGGAATGGAAAACAAGTGTTGCTAACTGCGGAACGCGTGAAAATATAGTTGGTTCGAAAGTAAAATTCAACATGACAATTTTTACTTACTAGTTGAAGTGCACCATTTCTTGTTCCGTTTATTCCATTTGATATCACTTCGGTTGTTGAGGTTCTTGCAATGATACATGGAAACATCTCTATCCATCGATTCTGTTAAGGCAAATGAAAAGATCACAATGTTAAAATCAACTTCATAGTTATATGGAAACGTCTCAAATTTATCGTTAAGATCACAATGTTAAGAAAAAAGATTTGGACAACAACATTAACAACTTAAGGAAAGTAAATTGCAAGTTTAGAAACTCACTGAGTCCATAAGTGTCTCGACAAGGGCCAGGCTATTGATTATGACCATACCGGTCTCTCTAGAGGCCTCAGAGACAAAACCATTAGGTCTCAAACCAATGCAAGGGGTAAACGTCCTTGAATATTCATCATGGTTCAAAATCTCCCTTCCACCTTCGAGACTCCTAATCCAAAGAGGCTCACTAGTTTGTGCCATCTTAACCAACTCATCCATAGCGGCCAAAGCAAGTTCAAGAAACATAGACCTTTCGACCGATCTATCAAATCCACCCACCAAAGTTGTTGGTCGAGTAGAAGGAGACACAATGGCTAAAGGATTATTATTCATCCCTACACTAAAATCAGGTAATGTAGAAGAAACATTGCTCATCACATTAAAACCATTGTTGTTTCCTCCAACACCAAGTTCCAAACTTGAGTTTGGTAATGAAGAAATAGGACGGCCTAAAAACTTTCCGGCAAGTGCACACACTCTATCTAGTTCATCTTTCAACCTTGCATTCTCGATACGAAGATGTTGTTCCTCTAGTGAAATCTCGCCAATTATTGCTGGACCACCACAATTTGAACATATAGGATTCCTCATTGCATCCCTTATAGACATATTCTCAGCTCTTAGCTTATCATTCTCTTGCCTAAGCAATGAGTTCTCATGCCTTTCCAATTGAGTCTAGTACAATTGCACAAACAAAAAGTTACCAACTAGAAAAAGGACCATGTGAAAAAATAATGACTTATGTTGCCACATACCTTCATTTGTGTTCTTCGATTTTGGAACCAAAACTTAACTTGTCTTGTTTCCAAACAAAGCCTTTTGCTAAGTTCCAATCTTTGCTTTTCATCTGGGTGAGGACACTCCTTAAACAAACTAAAACACCATTTGAAAAAAACATTAAAAAAAAAACATCATTTTTATAACCTAAACAAACCTTAAAACAAAAAACACGAAAAAAGGTATCAGAGAAAAATACGCTTCAAGCTCTTGAATCTGTTGAGGAGTATGTCGGTGATATCTCTTTTTCCTAGGAGGTTTATCATCAGCATCTTGTTCGTCACCAGAAACACCATCCAAGTTATCACTACCAGATCTACTTTGTTCCTCTTCTCTACTCCTTCTCAAACCATTTTGCTCAAAATTCTCATGCATTGATCTATTCACATCTTCTTGTCCATCAATATTTGTTTGCTGCATTTTTTTCAACAAAAGGTAAATAAAATTAAAACAAAAAACAAAATCTAACAAAAGTACAAAACAAAAAACAAGACCAAGATCTCTCACAAGTGCAAGTGACAATCCAGAAGAGTTGAACATAGATTTAGCCAAAGTTGGAGTTGTAACAAGACGAGGTTGTGAGAAAGAACCAAATGGCATTCTTTCGTTGTTGTAAGAAATTTCTCCTCCTATGTTTCTCACACCTCCACCACCTCCTGAATTGTTCTCTACAAAACCCCCAAAACTCATCAAATAAACCACTTCTTTTTCCTTCTCTTGAATAAAATAAACCCAAAACCAAAAAAGGTGAAAACTTTTTCAACCCCTTAATCTCTTTCTTCTATCACTTGACTTATTCACCAATTAACTTCGTCTAAGAAAACCTGGGTGTCAGCAGAATCATCAAAAAGTACTGAACTTTGCAAGAGTATGAAAACCCAATGCTCAAAAGTGTCTCTGAAACAAAGAAGAGAATAAAAATGGTAACTTTTTTTATATTTCTTGGAGAGAAAGAAGGAGAAAAAAGGCAAACTTTGCTCTTCGTTCTCAGTCTCTCTCTCAGTGACCCTTTTGTGGCACTTAGAACAAGTTGAAGGGTGGTGGATTTGGGTTAAATGGGAACCCTAGAAATGGTTTATTTTGGTTTGTTGCATGCTTGACTAATGTTATTAGGTTTTTTCAAAGAAGAAAAAAAGTAGTTTTATATTGTGTTATAGATTTTGGAGAGAGAGAGAGAGAGAGAGAGTTGAAATGAAGATAAAGGGTAAAGATGTGGAGTCATTGAAGCCTTACAAATAGATAGATCCAAAAAGGGTCGGTTGACTCTTGGCACTGTGATTGATCTGTTTTTTTGCACTGTATACCTATAAAGCCTGTGAATGACGGTGAAAATTGATATGTGACTTTTTTCATTACTTTTTGTGGGAAGGGTATATACATGAAAAGTAAACAAGTTTTGAAATGATAGTGTGCTTTCGGGTTCAGATTTCATACATGAGATCAGGTAGTATTTTTCACTATACACAACATATAAATTTTTTAATTTTCGTTTTTTTCACTTAGAGTTTTCTATTCATCTTCTTCAACATTTATATTCTTTAACTTTCATCTTCATAGACATTCTTCTTCAAAAAATTTGTTTAAATGTCAAAGTATTTCAACACCTCTTCAAACAACTAAAGTTGTAGGATATTTAGATTTGTGCGTAGAAAAAACAAGAAGAGGAAGTGTTTTTGCCAAGAGGAATGTGTTTTTCGTACAATTACACATATGAACAATGTGAATGTTGAGAAAATATTTTGGATTGTAGAAATTACAAAAATCAGATGAAAAATGGATGTAATTTTTTTAAGTAGTTATGTGATAAAAATGTTGATAGAAGGGGTTTGAAGATTAAAGGACCAATTATGTTATTTATCATACATGTTAAGTTTAGTAGCCTAACAAAAATGTAAATAAGTTCTCTATGTATTATGCGAGTTCATTTATCATACCAAATATGATACAAAGTTGATATTTATCGTGAGACTAATATTAAAGTAAACAAAATTTATTACATTAACATGATCGTAAACAAAATTTATTACATTAACATGATCATAATAAGAATCTTGTTAGATTGAATCATGTTGGCATTGAAACCCTAAAATCACAAAATGCAGCCATAAAACCATAATGTTATAATTGTTTGTGTCCCGAACATTAATACAAAAAATGTACACAAACACTAATGCAAAAAGTATGACAGAAACTATAGCAAGTGTGACATAAAATCACAATGTTGTTGGTTCAAATTGAGTTGGTGTAGGCTGACTTGGTTCCAAATTTGGTGCAAGTTGACTTGACCCCTGACTTGAGGCAGAGTACTTGGTATCTGACTTGGTGCAAGCTAACTAAGTCTCTGAGTTGCTGCAGGCTAACTTGTTTTTTGGGTAACTAGCAATTTGTAAGTAGTTTTGTTGTATCTAATAATGTGGCACCTACTACATTTGATTCCAAATTTCGCCCGCTTGAGTTGTGTCACATCTTTCATAATTTATACAACATCCTTATTCTTTTTCTTTTATGGTTTTTCAGGTTGTCTTTTGATGGATGGTGGTTATAAATCAACATAGTCTATTTCAGGTCACTGTTGCACCCCAAAATTTGCCCAACCACTTCTTTACTTGGTTTATGTTTCATTACATTGTTCTAGCATTTGCATTGCATAGCATTTATTCTCGAGGCAGGGGATCAAGGCATTCAGGTGACTCCAGGTGCAACTTTCAGTGCAAGAAGTTAAACAACAAACATCAGAGGCTTCAACACTTGTTTTGCCCAGCGACCGAGCGACCGATTTTATTTTATTTTGCAGGGGATATTTCATGTCAGAAGCAGCATTCAGGTTATGTACAGTGTTCTCATGGTCAAAGCAATCAAGAATGGCTTTCAGCAGCTAAACAGAGTTCAGAACGGCAGGAAACGGGCAAAGGGGCAGGTTTCCCTCCAAAAGGCGCCAAATTCAAGTTTTTGAATGTGTTAATCGATTAACACATAGGGTTAAACGATTAACCATTTGAAAATCAGTCCAGATTTGAATTTTTAACAGTGTTAATCGGTTAACTTATATGGTTAATCGATTAACCACAGCAGGTTTTGCCTTGCACGTGAATTTTCAAGTCCAACCACTTTTGGGGTCCAATTTTGGTCATTTAAATTGCATTTTCACACTTGGGAAGGATCTAGAACACTATCAAATTTCATTTTCCCTCCAAATGCCCAAACCTCATTCCATACCACATTTTCCAAGTCATTTTCCAATGCTTGCTTTGGATCCAAACCAAGAGTGTATATATTTGATTCACTCCAAACCTCACAGAGAAAATCCTCATAATTCACTCTCATTTTCAGAATTGCTCTCAATTCTCTCTCAATTTTCAAATCTCAAAAACCTCACTCAAAGCTCTTCTCCTTGAGATCATTGATTCTTCATTGGAATCATTGATTTCTAAGAGCTAAACCTCCATTAGTTCACTCCATCAATTCCTTTTCATCATCCAATTTTTGTGCACAAGCAAATCTGAATTTTGAAGTGTTCTTGGAAGTGATTATTTGGCTTATTTTGAGTTGTTCTTGGTGGATCTACATTGCTACTACAAGAATTGGTGTGGATCTTGAAGAATACTGGTTTTCTTTGCTTAGATCTACTCATTTACAGTTGAATCAACAATTACCGGATCAAGTCTCTGATCCGAAGGTTGGAATTCTGATCCGATTTTGTTTTCGAACTTATTTGCACAATTTACATGTGGATCTTTGCATTTGATTGAATGTGTTGATTTTGATCCATGATCTTGTTGTGTTATTGTGTTTACATGATGTTTAAATCAATGTTTGCTGGTTTAATTTCGTGCATGATCAATCACATGATAATTGGAGTGTTTGCTTAAGTGATAAGCTGCTGAAAAGTGATTCTGAACTGCTGTTTTTCACCTCTGGCACAGTGTTAATCGATTAACCTATATGGTTAATCGATTAACCAACTCAAATATTCAAATTTTCAAGCGTTTTTCAATGGTTAACCAATTAACCCCAGGCGTTAATCGATTAACATTGTAACAGAGGACTTGTTTTGTTGTTTTGCTTGCTTGTTCGCGTGGCGGTTCGATCTGAATCATCATAGATCATTGTGTTGCATTAGGATCGAATTATTTTGGATGGTTGTCACTGTTTTTGGCTGTTTAATCATGATCTTGTGTGCATTTTCCACTCGCATGTTTGCATTTGCATGTTGCTTGTTTTCTCTTCTTCTTTCGTAATTCTTCCCTCTTTTTGTTGATTTTTGTTCTAGTGATTAGAATAGAATTAGAAGGAGATCTTTTGCTGGCTTTTAGTAGACATATTGATGTTCCCTTATAATTTTTGTTAGAATTTTAGAACAACTTTAGGTTCTGTTTTAGGTGTTGAGATTAGAGCCTTCCCAAACTTGTGGATCACCTTGAGACCCTTCAACTTAGAAATTATTTAGATGACTTAGAAGTTGAATTAGGCTTTAATATTTTAACCCTAGATTGGTCAAACATGCATGTTCCCCTAGGAAATTTATTAGAATTTTACAACTTTGTTTTCTATTTTAGTTGTATTTTGCAAGTTGCTTGTGCTTGTGGTGTTCTATCTTTAGTGCTCTTGTTTGTTTGGCCTTGTTGGTGACTTTGGAGCTGGATTTGCTTGGATTCCTTCTTGGGAGGTTTTCTAGATTTGGTGTAGTTGTTGTGGCTTGAAGAATGGAGCTTGGAGTTGAAGCTTTCTTCTCTTTTAGGATCTTTTTAGGAGCTTAGGAAATTATGGTTTTAGGAAGAGCCATTAGGACTAGTTTTGATTCTTTCATCAAACATAGAATGCATTGTGTGCTTCTATTCTATCCAATGATGTAAAGTCCTCCTAGGGAAACTCCATCTCTCCTTTGGAGGGATGTGTGGTATGCCCATAGTTGAGTAGAACTTTGAGGATGCCTTTCCATTTCAATGTTGGTACTTGATGATTTCCTTTGGTTTTCATTTGGTTCTCAACATTGCAACCTTGATCTTAGTGATTAATCCTCTGCTTTGAGTGCTCTTGCTAGAGCTTGAAGATGAAGTTGATGAAGCTTAAAGGTAGAAGCTAGCTTGAAGATGAAGCCATTTTGCTGTCAACCTTGCTGTCAAGAGGATTTGCTATTTAGAGCTGCTGTTGAGTATTGAAGTTGCTGAAGACTGTTGCTGCTGCTTGGGCTGCTTCCTCTGCTTCTTTTCTTTTGTTGTATTGTCTGTTTTCTTGTGTTGCTTACCTCTAGGTTTGAGGTGGAGCTTGTCTCCTCTTGCCTGTTGTTTTCTTAGGTTTGAGGTTGAGCCGGACTCCCTTGCCTCGCTTGTACTGTTGCATAGCATGCATTTTACTGTTTACTATTTACTGCTTGCTTTCTTTTGCTGTTTTCCCCTAAGATCTCTGATTTCCTCTGTGTAAGAGGAAATTATAATAGACATTAGGTTTTGACCCATGCATGATAACTGTAGGCATATTCCCTTTCAACCATAGTTTTAGGGCGTCTTTCTCTTCTCGTCTCAAAACAATTCAAAAACACAGTAATAAGGTTAATTGAAGTCGTGTGTTACGAGCCTTAAGCTATCTGGGAAAAGGTTGGTGGAGGGTCTCTCTCCAGTAATCTGGATATTAGTGTGGTACCCTTTGGGTGACATACGAAGCATTCACTCCTGGGTCATAGTCTCTAGTGCGACTGAGATTGCAAACATCCTAAAAAACAGTTCTTTCGTAAAAAACTCAAACAAACATTCAAACTCTTTTTGTCCGCTTGGACCTTAATCAGGAAAACCCTTTCTTAAGGAGATAAAAAACTGTCAGACAAACTTGTGTCTTCCGTAGCCCGAACTACGTTTGCTCTGATCTTTCATGCCGTATGAAAGTACGTAGGCACGCGATGCGATATCTCGGCGAGCAACCTTCCCCCCTTAACCCGTAGTTAGGCGAACTACGTTGACTCTGATTTCTCGTTTCAGACGGGAATACGTAGGCATAAAGTGCGATACTTTGCCGAGTCATTTTCTTTTCTTTTTAACCCAGACCTTTAGAGTAGATAGATAAACATACCCTTAGATAGAAAACAAGCGTGGATCCCGTCGAGTACGACGGACGTGAGGGGTGTTAATACCTTCCCTTTGCGTAACCGACTCCCGAATCCAGGATTTGGTTGCGATGACCATTCCTTTCCCTCTTTGCGTTAGGTTTACTCTGAGCGTTTCCTTTCCCTCTTTTGGGATAAATAACGCACTGTGGCGACTCTTATGTCATAGTCGGCGCCGATTTTCGTAGTAGCGACAGCTGGCGACTCTGCTAGGGACTCCAATGGTTCCCTATGCGAGTCAATCCTAGCGCTTGTTTTCCCGTCTAGGGTTTTGTATGTATTTATCTTTCTGTCTTTACTTTCAGTATTGTATATATTTGTTATTGTGCTGTGGGTAGAGGGTTAGTTTGAGAGATAAGCCGGACCTGGGCTTGAGTTCACATAGACTTAGAAGTAAAGAGTAGTGGTTAGCCTGCTTGCTTTGCTCGCACCAGCTAGCTACGAAATTTACACTCAAACGAGATTCTCTTTGATGGCATCTTGCCTGGCCCTTTAGGCTCGACAGGTTGTTGGATTTGAGGATTGTCGACTCTGGGAACCTATCATTTGGGATTCGGCTAAGTGAGGCCTCTTCAAGGGATGATGATGCCACACCTTCTGGGTATCGTATCATCGCTCTTGAAAGTCTGTGACGCTGATGACCGCATAGGATGTCGTACCTCGTCTGCGAGTTAAGTACATACCTGTGAGGCGGTAGGTGGGTCTTTTTGCAGGAAAACTCTGGCCTCAGAATACCTGGTTTGTCTCTGTCAGTGAGAATTGGTTATAAGGGTTCTTTTGTGGTTGGTTTGGTTTGAGGAGAAGATATGATGGTTCTTAAGTTGCAGTACAGCACAACACAGTTCTTCGTCATTGCACTTGATCCCCTGTTGCATATGCATCTGCATTTTCATGTTTGCATTTCATTAACGTGTATTTATGTTGCAGGTGTGCTTTTTCCCCTCAGATTCTAGTGTTCTTCTTGCCAGACATGGAGTCCATGAAGAGGACAGTTGCTTACAGGTTGCCTTCTCTAGATATCAGTTCCTTGTTGTGGTTGGTTGCTCTAGCAGATCAGAGAGTGAGGGCTGAGTTTAGAGAGTCTTATGGGAAACTGCTCAGTTTGTTGTGCAGACCTTCTGTGTTTGAGATGACTGGATTGTATACCTTGATGCAGTTTTACGAGCCTCAGTTGAGATGATTCTTGTTCCCTGATTATATTTTGGCCCCTACTTTGGAGGAATATTCTGATATGCTAGGAGTGCCTGTGTTAGATCAGATGCCTTTTATTCATGAGGATACTGAGTCTGAGTTGGCTAAGCTTGCTGAGATTGTCAGTTTAGATGCTTCTGAGTTCCCCGGAGGTTTGGTCAAGTTGAATGGAGCTTATGGTTTTCATCTTTCTTGCTTGGTTGAGAACGCTACGCAGTGTGCGAAGGATGGATGTTGGATTGTCTTCAATGTTATTCTGGCTGTTTGCATTTATGGGATTGTATTGTTCCCGAGCTTGCCTAATTTTGTTGACTCAGATGCTTTCTTTATTCTTGCCTCGAAGAATCTGGTGCCTACTCTCTTGGGTGACGTTTATCATTCTATTCACTATAAGAATGATAAGCGTCGGGAAAAGAATGTTTCTTGCTGTGTACCTCTTCTATACAGGTGGTTTCAGGGACATCTTCCTAAGAAGGGACTTTTTGTTGATACTGCTGGTACTTTAGATTGGTCTTCCAGATTGATGGGATTGTGTGCTGAGAACATTGTTTGGTTTGATCGGAACCTGCTCGGAGTGAATATTATATATAGTTGCAGTGGCTTTCTGAACGTTCCTTTGATTGTACGAAAATGTTGTATTAATTATAACCCTTCTCTGCTTGTGAGACAATTTGGCTATGCTTTGAGGGACTCTCCGGTTGAAGACGAGATACAGGAATCTCTGTATCTCACGGGTTTATTAGACGGAGATGTTTTGGTCAGATTGAGGCATGCTTGGGGTAATATTCACAGAAGAGGAAAGACATTGCTTGGCAAGAGTGACAGTCGAGCTTATAATCCTTATCGGCTCTGGATCCATGAGAGAGTTAGGACTTCTTTGATGCCATATCCTGCTGTAGAGCCTTTGTGTCCTCCGGTGATTGAGGAACCTACTTCAGTAGAGATTGAGAAGTATAACAAGTTGCTGGCTGAAAAGAAAGAGTTGCAAAGAGCAAATGAAGAGTTAGAGAAAGAGATTTTCCAGCTTCGGCATGAGAAGAATGAGTCAACCTTCACTTTGAAGAAGCAGACTGAGATGATTAATAGGTTGGGTTCAGATTTGACTGAAGAAACCAGCAAGAGAGAGAAAGTGGGAGTAGCCCTGAATGGTGTTAGTAGTGTGCTTGCTACTAAGAAAGAGCTTCTGAATAAGGCTTATTCTCGACTTTCCAAATGGGAATGTTTGTGGAATGTCATGCTTACTAGCCGGAAGGAGCATGAAGATGAGTTGAAGCTTCAGATTTCCCAGTTAGAGGAGCAGCTCAGCGCTAAGGATGCGAAGATTATTGAAGAGGCATCTCTTAGATGTGACGCTGAGTTTAGAGTGAGCAACATAGTCAAAGAAATGATGGGTTGTGAATTGAAGGCGGGTTCCAAGAGATGCAGGCTTGATGAGTGTTTTGGCAAGGGAGCCTGTGGAGAGGATGCCAAAAAGCTGAGATCCACTGTTGAGCGACACGCATTACTGGTACACGAACTGCTATCTAGACCAGGTCATCCGGATACGCTGAGGCTATTGGAAGATGTCCGGGTGCGCCATCCGTCCTGATTTATCTTTGCTTTTATATTGTAGTTTGTTATTCGTATTTGTATTTTGACCATCGCCAGGCTTGTTGGCCGAGGTCCTTTCAGTTGTATTCAGTTGTAGCTTTGTACTCTGCCTCTTGGCATTTGTTTATGTATGAGGTTTCTGATTCTGCGTTTGCTTACTTGGGACTCCACTGTCGTTATGGCTTCTTCTCCGGAACTAGAATCGAGGGGGAAATTAACTTGTTGCATATTTACACGTGTGCATTTGCATATTCATATTGCATGACAGGTACTTCTTTGAGCTCGAATCTTATATCCTGCGTCTTACAGGTTGTTTCAAGATTGACGAACAGAGAACTCACCGGTACGCTACAAGAAGCAACAGTAAGAAGATCATGGATCAAGTACAGTCTGAGATGCAGGAAATCCGGGATAGGTTGGCCCAATTCATGCAGACAATGGAAGCTGTGGCCAAGGGCCAAGAACATCTTCAAACTCTGGTGCAACCGCTGCTGGCGCGAGCGGCTGGTAATACTGAATACAACTCTGTTCATGTTGATACCCCTCGCAGGGAAGAAGTGATACCAAATGCTGATGAGAACGGTACCGGCAACGACAATGGCAACGCTGGTAACAGAAATGCTGATAATGTTAATGGGAACGTGGAAACCAACAGGAATGTTGGTATCAATACTGGTTTCGGTGACAACAATCAGAGTTTTGGCTTCGGCAATCGGGATGGCAATGATGGCTTCAATAATCAGGGCTTCGACAACGGAGGGTTTGGAGATAATAATTAAGGTAATGGCTACGGTAATGTTGGGTTTGGCAATGTGAATACCAATGGTGCTGGGATGGGTCCTTTCAATACTGGTTTTGGGACAGTGGCTGCTAATCAAGAGCTTGGCAATCTGAGGTATGATCCCAGGTTTTTCCAAAGTGGTCATGGTCATGGTCATAATGCTGCTTATGACGGGTTTGATAATGAGGGTCCGTACTGGAATAGAGATCGTCAGGAAGATGCCTTTTCTGGGCAAGGCATGGGTTTTGAGGGTCCCACTGATAATGATCGGAGGATTAAAATGCTGGAAGAATAAATAAGAGGTATAGCCAATCAAAATTCTGCAGGTTTGGACATGGCTACCATGGGGCTGGTTCCTGGGTTGAGGTGCCATTGAAGTTCAAAGCTCCCACTTTCGATAAATATAAAGGGGATACATGCCCACGGGTTCATGTGCATTCATATTACCGGAGGATGTCGGCTTACTCTGATGATGAGAAGATGCTTATGCACTTTTTCCAAGATAGTTTGTCAGGACCATCGCTAGAATGGTACATGGGACTAGAGCCTGCACAGATCGGAAGTTGGAAAGAATTGGCTGATGCTTTCGTCAGACACTACCAATACAACAGTGACCTCGCGCCAATTAGGGTTCAGCTTCAAAGTCTTTCATAGAAGAACGGGGAAAGTTTCAAGGAGTATGCCCAGCGTTGGCGGGATCTGGCGCAAGAGTCCACCCGCCTATGGTCGAAAGGGAATTGATTGATATTTTTGTTGGAACATTCTCTGGGATGTATTATGATAAATTGTTCAATTGCTCGATGGATAGTTTCTCTGACATGATACTCATGGGAGAACGAATTGAAAATGGCATAAAAATTGGTAAGATTCAAGCTAGTGAATCGACCTCAGCTGGAGGTGCGAAAAAGGTCTTTGGTGGTAAAAGACAAGGAGACGCCAGTGCAGTGTATGGTGGTCGAGGACGAGGTAGGGGTAGGAATCAGTATATTCAACAACAGGTTGCTAGTGTGACGATCCCTATACCACAACAACCACAACAACAGCAGCAACAACAACAAAGGCAGAATCCTGCTCAGAGAAGGATCCAGAATGGGAAGCCGAAGAAGGTATTTGATACACCTCCGTCAATGTATGCAGAATTGCTTCAGGCGCTGTTAAGTTTGAATCTGGTTGAGAAGAGAACGTTGGACCCGCCCACAGGAGCTCTTCCTTATGGGTATGATACTAGTAAGCAGTGTGAATTTCATTCTGGGGCACCCGGACATGATATCGAGAGTTGTCATGCTTTTAAACACAAAGTCCAAGATTTGATTGATAGTAAAGTCATTAACTTCAGTCAGGATGGTCCCAACATTGTACAGAAACCAATGCCGAATCACGGAGCGAATGTTGTTCTGACAGAGGAGGATTTGGATTTGGTTATGGACGTAAATGATCTGAAGACACCTTTGAGCTATGTTAAAAGCAGATTGTTGAAAGGAGGGGTCTTCCCCAGATGTGATGAGTACTGTTTGGATTGTTGGACCCGACCAGAAGGCTGTATGGGTTTAAAGAGGGGTATTCATGCCATGATTGATAAGGGAACTTTGCAGTTTGACCGCACTGCTATTGAAAAACCTGGTAAGGTAACATGTGAACAGCAGGGTGAGGTCGCCACAACTACAATTCCACGAAAGACTATTACGATATCAGCACCCGCCAAGCGGCCAACTATCACGATAATGAAAGCGGGACCCATTCCTTATGAGAGTACGAAAGCCATTCCATGGAATTATGGGTTGGAAGCTTTTTGCAACGGGGAAAAGATTAATGTGGATAGCCAGCCAGCAGGGGCAGTGAGTAGTCTTATTGAAGCGGGAGGCATGACCCGAAGTGGTAGAATCTTCACTTCACCCGAAATCGAGGCTGACAGGATTGCTAGAGGCAAAGCCAAAGTGGATGAAGGAGGACCTTCCCAGTCAAAAGAGAAGGAAACATCGGTCAAGGATGTAGAAGAGTTTATGAGGTTGATTCGCAAAAGTGGCTATAAGATTGTGGAGCACTTGCAGCAGACGCCCTCCAAAATTTCAATACTATCATTGTTGCTTTGTTTCGAGGCCCATCGGAACGCCTTATTAAAAATCTTGGACACATCTTTTGTACCTCAGAAAGTAACTGTTAATCAGCTTGAGGGGGTACTGGCGCATGTGAATGCCGGCCACAGCCTAGGGTTTACTGATTTTGATTTGACGCCTAGAGGTCGGGACCATAATATGGCTTTGCACATTTCAGTGGAATGCCGGGGCACTGTTATGTCGCACGTTCTTGTAGACACCGGATCATCTTTGAATGTGTTGCCGAAGAAGGCTATGATGAAGCTAGATGTCCGAGGAATTATATGTACGCCAAGTGATTTGGTTGTGAGAGCTTTTGATGGGACCAAGAGGTCGGTGTTTGGATCCATAACGTTGCCGCTCCAAGTCGGGCCGGAAGTGTTTGACACAGTGTTCTACATCATGGATATACATCCAGCTTACAGCTGTTTACTTGGGCGACCATGGATACATTCTGCAGGGGCTGTGACATCCACGCTACATCAGAAGCTTAAATACATGGTTGGCGACAATGTTGTTACTATTTACGGAGAGGAGGACATTCTTGTTAGTCATCTTTCGTCATTCAAGTACGTCGAAGTGGATGGGGAGATCCATGAGACGCCATGCCAAGCCTTCGAGGGGTTGCAGATCAAGGACAAGTCTCATGTTCCCATCAAAGGGCCAGAGGTGGCCATGTCATCGTACAAAGACGCTCAGGCAGTGGTTCAGGCTGGAGCAACCAAAGGATGGGGCCAAGTCTTGGAAATTCCTGTCAAGATGGACAAGTTTGGGTTGGGGTATCGCTCGACATCGTCACCTTCCGTATCAGGCGTGCCAAAGTTCAAAGGACCAGTGGTGATCACTCTAGGTGGGGTCTGTTATGAAACGATCAATGTTGTTTCCGATGCTGAAGACGGAGATAGTGACTGCGATATAGATTCATGGATCAAGCCCGGCGTGCCAGGACAGAATCTGTGCAACTGGTCTATCCAGGAACTTGTCTCAGTGACTGCAAAACAGTAATGATTTGTTTTCTCAATTATTGTATAATCCTGTGTCCTACCCGGGGCATAGTGATTCTGTTTTTTAGGGCTACCTGCTTATGTGTGTACTTTGTTTAATCATTAATAAAGGCGTTTTTCTCATGCATATTTTGTGATCCTTGTTTTTCCTGTTTTTGTTTAACAATAAAATGGCAACGTGGTTATGTGCTTTGTTTGCATTATTTGAAACATTTAACCATTCTCATTGCAGGATTCATATTTCAGACGACACCGCTCACGAACTTCCTATGACTCGCTTCAACTTCGAGCACCCGATATTTCAAGCAGAAGAAGAGATTGTTGAGGATAGTGACTTATCAGAAGAGCTGACTCGACTGTTGAAACAAGAAGAGAGGATCATTCTGCCTCATCAGGAGGAAATTGAAATTATCAATGTGGGGTCCGAAGAGGTTGTCAGGAACATCCTGATAGGGGTTGCACTGCAAAGTGATATCAAGCAAAGGCTTATCGAGATGCTTCGAGAGTACAGTGATATCTTTGCTTGGTCTTACGAAGACATGCCTGGGTTGGATACTGATATGGTGGTTCACCGTTTGCCATTGCGCGAGGAATGTCCGCCGGTTAAGCAAAAACTCAGAAGAACTCGACCAGATATGGCTGTGAAAATTAAGGAGGAAGTTCAAAAATAGTGGGACGCTGGTTTCCTAGCTGTCACAACTTATCCCTCATGGGTCGCCAATATAGTACCTGTACCAAAGAAAGATGGTAAGGTGCGAATGTGTGTTGATTATAGAGATTTGAATAGGGCGAGCCCAAAAGACAACTTTCCACTTCCTCATATTGATGTGCTGGTCGACAACACCACTCAATTCTCCGTGTTTTCCTTCATGGACGGCTTTTCAGGCTATAATCAGATAAAGATGGCGCCAGATGATATGGAGAAAACAACTTTTATTACCCCGTGGGAAACGTTCTGCTACAAAGTGATGCCCTTTGGTTTGAAGAACGCCGGGGCAACATATCAGCGAGCTATGACAACACTCTTTCATGACATGATGCATAAAGAGATCGAAGTCTACGTTGATGATATGATTGCCAAATCCCAGATGGAGGAAGAGCATCTGGTCAATCTTCTGAAATTGTTCAAGAGGCTTAGGAAATTCAGGCTGAGACTTAATCCTAACAAGTGCACCTTCGGGGTGAGATCTGGTAAGCTATTGAGGTTTATTGTGAGCGAAAAAAGAATTGAGGTTGATCCTGCTAAAATAAAAGCAATACAAGAAATGCCAACGCCGAAAACAGAAAAAGAAGTTCGTAGCTTTTTAGGGAGATTGAACTACATTGCTCGGTTCATATCTCATCTAACGGCCACGTGCGAGCCGTTATTCAAGCTGTTGAAAAAAGATCAGGCTGTGACCTGGAATGAAGATTGTCAAAGGGCGTTTGAGAAAATAAAAGAATATTTGCAGGAACCTCCAATATTGATACCCCCAGTAGCCAGGAGACCATTGATTATGTATTTGACGGTTCTTGAGAAAAGTATGGGTTGTGTTCTCGGTCAACATGACGAGACCGGACGTAAAGAGCATGCGATTTACTACTTGAGTAAAAAGTTCACAGACTGTGAGTCCCGTTACTCAATGCTCGAAAAAACGTGTTGTGCACTAGCCTGGGCTGCCAAACGTTTGAGGCAATACATGCTAAACCATACGACCATGCTAATTTCAAAGATGGATCCGATCAAATACGTGTTTGAAAAGCAAGCACTTTCCGGAAGAATTGCCCGGTGGCAAATGGTATTGACAGAATACGATATTTAGTATGTTTCTCAAAAGGCTATTAAAGGTAGTGTTTTGTCAGAATACCTAGCTGAGCAGCCAATTGATGATTACCAGTCGATGAGTTTTGATTTTCCTGACGAGGATATCATGTACTTAAAAATGAAGGACTGTGAGGAGCCGTTGCCGGATGAAGGTCCAGAGTTGGGTTCCAAATGGCAATTGATATTTGACGGTTCCGTCAATTCATATGGAAGTGGAATAGGGGCAATCATTACTACTCCCCATGGGTCGCACATCCCATTCACTGCTAGATTGACCTTTCGAATTACCAACAATGAGACCGAATATGAAGCATGCATTATGGGGCTCGAAGAAGCTATTGATTTGAGAATTAAAAATCTTGATGTGTACGGAGACTCTGCTCTAGTAGTGAATCAGATCAAGGGAGAGTGGGAGACTCGTCAGCCC
Source organism: Lathyrus sativus (assembly GCA_963859935.3). Taxonomy (NCBI): domain Eukaryota; kingdom Viridiplantae; phylum Streptophyta; class Magnoliopsida; order Fabales; family Fabaceae; genus Lathyrus; species Lathyrus sativus. The sequence goes on from OZ012738.1 coordinate 54,295,258, forward strand.
AATCTGATACCTTATATGAATTATGCAAGAAGGTTGTTACCTTTCTTTGACGAGGTGGAATTGCACCATGTACCACGAGCAGAAAATCAGATGGCAGACGCTCTCGCGACCTTGTCCTCAATGTATAAAGTTAACTTCTGGAATGAGGATCCCAAGATAGTTATCTCTCACCTTGATAGGCCCGCTTTCATATTCGCCATTGAGGAGGCTTCCGATGGTAAACCATGGTATTATGATATCCAGAATTTCTTGAAGAACCAAGAGTATCCGGCTGGGGCATCCAGTCATGATCAGAAGACTCTCAGGAGATTATATGGCAATTTCTATTTGAATCCGGATGGGGTTTTGTACAAAAGAAACCACGACTTGGTGTTGTTGCGGTGTGTGGACGAGAAAGAGGCTAAGTTGCTCATGGAAGAGATCCACGAGGGAACATTTGGCACGCATGCCAGCGGACATGCAATGACGAGAAAGTTATTACGAGCAGGGTACTACTGGCTGACAATGGAAACAGATTGTTTCAAATTTGCAAAGAAGTGTCATAAATGCCAAATTTATGCGGACAAAATTCATGTGCCTCCGAGCCCTCTGAATGTTATGTCGTCACCCTGGCCGTTTTTCATGTGGGGAATTAATGTGATTGGGAAAATTGAGCCCACGGCATCTGTAACACCCTTCTAAACCCCACGGATAATATATGAATAATCAGAGTAAATTTCCATGCATTTACAAAAGGGCATTACACATAACTTTCAAAATATCAAAACCGCCTGTCATGCTCATTACTATTTCAATATAAAATTATGCTTTACAAAACTTCACTTTGCATGTAGCAGCGGATTCAATTATACCATAATTTTCATAAAAGAAACATTTGTTTTTATCACATAAAACAACATCACTTAGGCACTAAGGCCAACATCATAATATTCCAATGGATATAAACACGTTTATAGAGTACACAATGTATATCTTAAACACAACCGAAGCGATCCCAGTGTTACATGACCAGAGCATGACTCGACCCAACATAATTAAATCACTAAACGGCTACACCAAAAGCGACCTCGTAACTACGAGCAATACTACTCCTTGATACCTGCACGATGTCATGTAGGACATCATTCCAGCAGAAGGGTGAGAAATATTATCATAATAACAATGCATATAATTATATATACACAAATACACAAGCACAAAATATATATATTCCACATTTTCTTACCACAATTCATTATAACTCATCATGTACAATACAACATATATATATATATATATATATATATATATATATATATATATATATATATATATATATATATATATATATATATATATATATATATATATATATATATATATATATATATATATATATATATATATATATATATATATATATATATATATATATATATATATATATATATAATCAAATATGGATAATCACCAAGCATATTCATCATGCACGTATCCATAAATCTCAACATTCCACATGAACATACACATATTATGTTTACTCACTAATTCCCAATTACACATTCACAATTCTCAAATCAACAATTCATGTTCATAAGCATACTTTCATACAATGATCACATATTCACAACTCTCAATTACACAAGTAATGCACATACGCATATTCCACCATTCTCACCATACTTCATCATAACTCATCATATACTTCACAAAGCATATATATATAGGCAAATATGGACAATCATCAAACATATCCATAGTTCACAATTACACAAGTCATGTACATACACCTATGCATAACTTCATACAACAATCATATATTCATTCCATGAGACTCAATGCAACTCATGTCATGTGGTACCAACACTTGTTATCATTTTTCGGTTTTTACACTTAAACCGGGTCCGTTCCCTAGACCGATAACAACAAAAGCCCGTTCCCTAAGCTTTCAAACCCCGCTCTAGGTTTGGGACAAGTCACTAGCCTCCACGAAACTAGCAAACATTGCCTCTTGACTAAATGATGCATATGCAATCAACAACAAAATGCACTTAAGACCGATCACACGTCTTAATCCCATGCATTCACATAATTTCTCCCTTCAAGAATTAAACAAGATTGCACACACAACATATCATATAATCAAGTATTCATACTTTTCATCAACATATTTGTCAAACAATGTACGCATATCTTACAATATGCTCCCATGCATTAATTCACAATAATCGGATACAACAAATATGCATTCATAATTCAACCTCATTACCTTTTCAAACAATGCACACATATTCACAACATGTTCTCATGCATTCACAATATCGCATACAATCAATATGCATTTACACTTCAATATCATTACCACATTTATCAAGCAATGCACACATATTCACAATATGTTCTCATGCATTCTTCACATACAAACAATATGCATATATTTGTCAAAAGACTATATTTCATAATCGATTCCACCATCTAGGATTCACGCCATACGGCTACTCACAGCATATCATATCACAACATGCACAAGCTATACGTTATATAACAAAAGTATTCTGCACAATAACACATCAATCACACACATTCGCGACGGTAAAAATCAACACAACAATATGTTTTCAATTTTATGCTATAATTGAACCAGGTACAGGCCTCAAAGCTATTTTTTCTAGAAAGATAATCTCGTTAACTTACCAACGCTTCAAACGGGGGTCAAAACCGACTTACGGTTCAAGAGTTATGAATTTTTGAAGTTTTCCGAAAAACCAGAATTTTGCCTAAACACGGCTACGGGATTTTGCATTTTCGCCCGAAAATCCGACCGATTCAATTCTTTTTTTCGAAACAAACACATACTCATACTCATCTAACATATAGCAATGAATTAGAACCATTAAACACGATTTCTACGACGTCCGATTTTCACTCAAATCTCAAACCCTCAATTATCCAAAAATGTCAAAACTCACAAACTCAACCAAATCCAATCAAACAAAATCCAATAATCACGGCTAAACATTACCCGACTAAACTATGCAATTTATTTTGAATTCTAACCGTTCAAAACTCAATTCTATCGATTTAACTCATTTGCCCTAGAAATGGAAAATAGAGAAAAACACCCAACAAATCCAACACAACTCATACATAATCATACACATTGATCAAATAATAATGTTTCTCACCCTTACCTTGATTGGATTGAAGGTTGAAGTTGATTCTTGATGATTTCTCCAAGTTTCCCTCTTCTCTTCTCTTTTCTCCTCTTTCTCTATTCTTTCTCTCCTTTTCTTTCTTTCTTTCTCTTATGTTTCTATCTCTTTTCTTTTCTCTCCAATTTCCCTTATATATCCTTCTATTTTCTTTCCATCATAATTCTTCTCTAAAAAATACCTATCAATTCATTTCTCACAAAATATCTCATCTTATCATTAATTAGAGAATATCTAATAAATCCACATTATTCTACCAAGTAGAATAAATTAATTAAATCCATTAACTCATTTAAATAAATCCAATAATTTATTTAAATCAGATAAATCACATAAACCAATTAATTAGCACAATTAATCACTTATTGAAAAATTGGGCTGTTTTCTTTTCGGTAGCCCGTTCATAAGAACTCCATAGTTAAGCGTGCTTGACTTGGAGAAATTTAGGGATGGGTGACCTTCTGGGAAGTTTCTCGGAAAGCATGTGAGTGAGGAAAAAGCATGCTGAAAAGACTCGTGTTGGTTTGTGGGGTCAGTCAGTAATCCAAAAAAAAAAGAAGCAATATGGGGAGTTACAAATGGTATCAGAGCCATACCTCTCCCAGTACGATGTGGTTCAGGGACAAACCAAGTGGAAGTTGGTGGGCATGTAACACCTGAGGTGAAAGAGGATGGTGGTTACATGTAACACCCGTGGGCGAGGGAGTGGTTGTCGGTGTCATGAGGCATGACAATGAGACACTCCTAGCAGCTTCTAGAATGAGAGGGATCCTGAGGCTATGCAGGTATGGGACTGCATGGTTGAATGAAGGCTTATAAGGATTAATTGGTACTACCTATACCAACAAGATGCATCTTCTTTTCGGTAGCCTGTTCATAAGAACTCCATAGTTAAGCGTGCTTGACTTGGAGAAATTTAGGGATGGGTGACCTTCTGGGAAGTTTCCCAGAAAGCATGTGAGTGAGGAAAAAGCATGCTGAAAAGACTCGTGTTGGTTTGTGGGGTCAGTCAGTAATCCAAAAAAAAAGAAGCAATATGGGGCGTTACAGCATCCAACGGACATCGTTTTATCTTGGTAGCTATTGATTACTTCACCAAATGGGTTGAAGCGGCATCATATGCTAATGTTACCAAGCAGGTGGTGGCCATATTTATCAAGAAAGATATTATCTGCAGATATGGAATCCTGGAGCGGATTATCACTGACAACGATTCGAATTTGAATAACAAGATGATGAACGAATTGTGCTAGAGTTTCAAGATTGAACATCACAACTCTTTTCCTTATCGGCCCAAGATGAATGGCGCTGTTGAAGCGGCCAATAAAAACATAAAGAAGATCGTTCAGAAGATGGTTGTAACCTATAAGGACTGGCATGAGATGTTTCCTTTTGCTTTGCACGGTTATCGTACGACGGTACGCACATCAACCGGGGCAATTCCTTTTTCACTGGTATATGGTATGGAGGTTGTCCTACCATTGGAGGTTGAGATTCCTTCTCTGAGGGTTTTGCGTGATGTCCAACTTGATGAGGCAGAATGGGTGATAACGAGAAAACGCATCGATTATATTGCTAGGTTTCATTAACGTTTATCGCATATTCACCATTTTAACACTCGATTTCTCGAGTTTTTCTTACCATTTTGCAGGTACATCATTATATGGAGCTAAATCATGAATTAAGAGCAAAAGGAACAAAAGAAACCATAAAGAGATGAAGAAACGAAGAAGCCTGCAAAAGACTGCATAATTTGTTGCAGCCACGGTCGTCACAAGGGTGTCACGACCGTGACACCCCAATTTGAGCCATCACGACCGTAAGAGAGTGGTCACGACCGTGACACTTAAAAACCACAAGTAACGAACGTGAAGACCTTGTCACGACCGTGACAAGGGTAAAATTAGGTTTTTGACTCAGACTACGTCAAGGCATTACTTGAAGACCACTTCTCCTATTGGCATTACGTGAAGACCATTTCTCCTATTTTGTTGCCACGTTCCTGCATTCCTTCAACAAATTCAGCAAGGCCCATGCAACAAAGGACCAAAAATCCAGCCCATTAAGGATTCTATAAATAGTACAAGTTCTATGAACAAGGGAGGGCAATTTTTATTCGAATTCCTGCGGAAGCTCTGCCGAACTGTATTACGAACCAGCCTTTCTATTCCCGCATTATTTTTAGTTTTCTGTTTCGTTTTTATTTGTATCCAAACCAACCATATAACAATTTCCAACATCAGGAAATTGTTATACATTTATTTGTTTCTAAACCTTCAGCATTCGTTTATTTTCAATTTCCGCCAACTCCAAGCTTTCCGGTCTGTGGAAGAAGGAGTCTGCTCGAATATTTGTTAACCAGGTTTTTCATTATATTGCAATTTAATTTAATTATAATGTTTATTTATTTTTCCGCCACGAGTACGTTATTATTAAATTCTCTGTCTCTGTCTGGTTCAACATCGATGAGTAGCTAAACACCTTAGGGCGGTATGTAGTTATAACAAACTTAACCGGTAAAATATAACCATAGGCTGAAAATAATTAATCACTTAACATTCTGGCTGATACTTTTTAATTGAAATAGACCTTTTCGTTACGAGAGTAAGAAAAGAGTATTAGGTTAGGTCAAGACCACGAGAGTGTGAGATTTTAACCAGATAGCTAAAGTTAGGCATTTAAATTAAACACAGCGAGAGCGCTTTAAGATAAATTAGAATTACTTAGTTTCCAAAAATTACCTCTAAACACTTATGGGCTAGCGAGAGCAGACATAGGGCTTTAGGGATAAGATCTGATATAAGACTACGAGAGTGTGAGTTGAGGGTATTTAAACTGGTAATCTCTACCGAATAGATTAAGTGAACACCTTTATAAGCCTAGGTTAGATTGACCCAACTAAGTTAGTATAATTACATACCGACCGCCTTAATATTACTTTATTAAAACTTGAATTTAATTCCGCCTTTAATAGTCTTAAAAATCAACAAAAAATCGTGACAACCATCCGCCTTAGCTAAACTAGAAGTTCATCTAGCACTAAGTAACCATAGAATCCCTGTGGATCGATAATCTTAAATATTACTTCGATAGGCTGTGCACTTGCAGTAAGATACTGCTAGACGCATAAGTAGACACGTCTTTAGCCCATCAAGTTTTTGGCGCCGTTGCCGGGGATTCCTTAATTTAGTTACTAGTGCATTTAGGTAGCATTGTCTAGACTAAGGTATCAACTATTTAATTTAATCTAATCTCCGAGTGTATGCCAAGTACTCGCTCTAAAAGCGAAGACTTGCAACCTCTAATCCCTGAATCGGAACGCTTCTTACACGTAAGAAGACGTATATTCGATTTCGAAAATAATTACAATATTCCAGATCTTCAATTAGATCCGCCTAAACCAGTCGTAAAATCAAAGGACGCAGAGATGGCTGAAGAACAAACTCATCCACTCAAGTATTACGCTAATCCTTCGCAAGCTGAACCGCATTCAAGCATTGCAGCGCCGGCTATCAACCGAAATGATTTCGAACTAAAACCTTCATTGATATCAGCCGTGCAACAAAATCAATTCGCCGGAAATCCTACCGAGGATCCGAATCTTCATCTTTCGATCTTTGTGCAATATGCAGATACCGTAAAAGCCAATGGAGTTACCCAAGAAGCTATTAGACTACGTTTGTTTCCTTTTTCGCTTTGAGACAGAGCAAGAGCTTGGCTTCAATCTCTGCCTTCGAACTCAGTAACTACGTGGGCAGAACTTAAGAGAGTTTTCTTGAATAGGTATTTTCCACCTAGCAAGACAGCTATGCTGAGAGCTCAGATCAACGGATTTAAGCAAAGAGAAAGTGAATCATTATTCGAAGCTTGGGAACGCTATAAGGATCTACTGAGACTTTGTCCACATCATGGATTAATAGACTGGATGGTCATCCATACCTTCTATAATGGACTCTTGTACAATACAAGAATGACAATTGACGCTGCCGCGGGTGGTGCATTGATGGACAAAGAATATAGTGATGCCTATGCACTTATCGAAAGTATGGCTCAAAATCATTACCTTTGGGGAAGCGAGAGAGTCGCAACTGAGAAACCAACAAAGGGAGGTATGTACGAAGTAAGTAGTATGGACCAAGTCAATGCGAAGTTTGACCAACTAAGTCAAAAGATCGATAACTTTGCCATAACACCTACAGCCACCGTGGCTGCAGTAACACCTAACTGTGAGTTATGTGGAGTCCCAGGACACGAAGTTTCTGATTGTCAACTATTGGCAGGAACTCCCACTGATCAAGTGAATTATGCTCAAGGAAACCCTTACTCAAACACATACAACCCAGGTTGGAAGAATCATCCAAACTTCTCCTATAAGAATAACAATGCTTATTACGCACCAGGTCAAGCACCAGCTACATCACCAGGATATCAAAAGACTGCTCCTAATATCCCTAGAAAATCGAACCTTGAATTGATGATGGAGAACTTTATAGCTAACCAATCTCAAACAAACAAGGACTTCTTAAACCAAAACATTCACACTAGTGAGCAGATTAAACAATTAGTGAGCAAAGTAGATGCATTAGCTACACATAACAAAATGCTTGAAACTCAGATTTCACAAGTAGCTCAACAACAAGCACCTACTGCTGCACCAGCTGGAGTATTCCCTGGACAACCTCAACCTAACCCGAAAGGACATGCTAACGCTGTAATATTAAGAAGTGGCAAGGAACTTGACGGACCTACCGATCCAAGACTTGACAATCCAGCCATGTACCAAAAACCGGATAAACCGACTGAAGTGGTGAAAGATCCAGAAGAAAAGGAAGATGACAATCGAGAGGTAGTGGAGAAAGAACAACCTTATGTGCCTCCACCACCCTATAAACCACCAATTCCGTACCCTCAAAGATTAATAAATACCAAGACGACGGGTCAATTTAAGAAATTTGTCGAACTTCTGAAACAGTTGAATATTACTATTCCGTTTACAGAAGCAATTACCCAAATACCCTTGTATGCTAAGTTTTTAAAAGAAATCTTATCCAATAAGAAAAAGATAGAGGATAACAGAACAGTTACACTTACTGCCGAGTGTAGCGCCATAATTCAGAATAAAATGCCCCCTAAGCTAAAAGATCCAGGAAGTTTCTCTATACCCTGTGTAATAGGAAAATTCGTCATTGACAAAGCTCTATGCGATTTAGGAGCCAGTATCAGTGTTATGCCCTTAACGATTTGCAAAAGGCTAGACATGGGAGACCTAAGACCAACTAAAATGTTTGTTCAACTAGCCGATCGCTCTGTTAAATATCCTGTAGGCATACTAGAAAACGTCCTAGTACGTATAGGACAATTCTATATCCCTACTGATTTTATAATCATGGACATCTCTGAAGACTCCACTACACCTATCATACTAGGAAGACCATTCTTAGCTACCGCCGGAGCTATAATAGACGTAAAAAGAGGAAAGCTAACCTTTGAAGTAGGTGAAGAGAAAGTTGAATTTGTTTTAACACAATTCTTACAATCACCAGCTATAGAGGATACATGCTATCTATTGGACGTAATTGACGAATGTGTAAGAGAAATGGAACTGAAAGAGACCACTTATTCTGAAATAATGAAAATTCAAATCCCTCCGATTTTCGAAGATGATAATTGGCGAAAACCGTATCAGGATGATAGTCTAAGCGAAAGTTTAGCACTTACACCGGATCCCATGCCAAGTAAAGATAAACCTACATTAGGATTAAAAACTTTACCTCATAACCTAAGGTACGAATTCTTAGACGTTGAATGTAAAAGACCAGTTATAGTAAATTCCAGTTTAGGAACTATAGAAACAAAGAAACTTTTAGATGTCTTGAAGAAATATCCAACTGCATTAGGATATAACATATCTGATCTCAAAGGAATATGTCCTTCAGTTTGTATGCATCGTATTCTGCTAGAAGAAGATTGCAGAACCTCCAGAGAATCTCAAAGAAGAATTAACCCAACCCTTAGCACTGTAGTAAAAGAAGAAGTTAAGAAATTATTAGATGCCGGGATAATATATCCAATCTCTGATAGTGAATGGGTTAGTCCAATACATGTAGTGCCAAAGAAAGGAGGTATCACTGTTGTGAAAAACGCTCAAGGCGAATCGATATCGCAAAGAGTAGTGACGGGATATAGAGTGTGCATAGATTATCGTAAACTAAACAAAGCCACTCGAAAAGATCATTTCCCACTACCTTTCATAGATCAAATGTTAGAACGATTAGCCAAGCATTCTTACTTCTGTTATCTTGACGGTTACTCAGGATTTTTCCAAATCCCTATCCATCCTGATGATCAAGAGAAGACTACATTCACATGTCCTTATGGAACGTTCGCTTATAGGCGAATGCCCTTTGGATTATGTAACGCTCCTGCAACCTTTCAAAGATGTATGATGTCAATCTTCGCAGATTTTATAGACAACATCATGGAAGTGTTCATGGACGACTTCTCTATATGCGGGCAAAGTTTTGAAGGATGCTTATCGAACTTAGAAATGGTGTTAGAAAGATGTGTAAAAGTAAATCTCGTGCTTAACTGGGAGAAATGTCATTTTATGGTCAACGAAGGAATAGTATTAGGTCATGTAATATCCGACAAGGGAATTGAAGTTGATAAAGCTAAGATTGAAGTAATAAAAGATCTTCAACCCCCTAAAGCCGTTCGAGAAATACGAAGCTTTTTAGGACACGCCGGTTTTTACCGACGATTCATCAAGGATTTCTCGAAAATCACTAAACCTCTTACTGGTTTATTAATGAAAGACGCTGAGTTCATATTCAATGAAGATTGTCTTAAAGCATTCGAAACTCTAAAAACAGCCCTCATCACCGCACCAATCATGCAACCCCCTGACTGGAGATTACCTTTTGAAATCATGTGCGATGCGAGTGACTATGCTGTAGGCGCAGTTCTAGGCCAGAGAAAGGAAAAGAAACTTCATGCGATTTACTATGCCAGTAGAACCTTAGATTCTGCCCAGATGAACTACGCTACTACCGAAAAAGAATTGTTAGCAGTTGTCTTTGCGCTTGACAAATTCCGTTCTTACCTAGTTGGAGCGAAAATAATCATTTACACAGACCATGCTGCTATCCGATATCTATTAACTAAGAAAGATGCTAAACCAAGACTCTTAAGATGGATTTTACTCTTACAAGAGTTTGATCTAGAAATAAAAGATAAAAAAGGAACTGAGAACGTCGTAGCGGGCCATTTATCTAGAATAGAAGGTATTAAACCCGAACAAGTGCCGATTAACGATGATTTTCCGTATGAACAGCTGATAGCACAAATAGGAAGCGACCTAGCTCAGTTAGATATAAATGAACCAGAATCCGTGGAAACAATCCAGACAACTGTAGGACTGCCATGGTACGCTGACATTGTCAACTACCTAGCCGCAGGAGCTCTTCCACCCGATCTAACCTATCAGCAGAAAAAGAAATTCTTTCATAATCTGAAACATTACTATTGGGATGAACCATTATTGTTCAAAAGAGGACCAGATGGAATCTTTCGCCGATGTATTCCCGAAGAAGAAATAGAAGATGTCATTGCTCAATGCCATTCATCTCCTTATGATGGACATGCAGGCACTTCCAAGACTTGTGCAAAAATCTTGCAAGCCGGCTTATTCTGGCCTAATCTATGGAAGGATGTCCACATCGCTGTTATAAACTGCGATCGGTGTCAACGCACTGGCAATATTTCAAGAAGAGATGAAATGCCTCAAAAAGGAATTTTAGAAGTAGAAATCTTTGACGTCTGGGGAATAGATTTCATGGGACCATTCCCATCATCTTTCGGTAATAATTACATACTCGTAGCTGTTGATTATGTTTCGAAATGGATTGAAGCCATAGCTTCCCCTACAAACGATACACGAGTAGTAATAAAGCTTTTCAAAAATATAATCTTTCCCAGATTTGGTGTGCCTAGACTCGTCATAAGTGACGGTGGCTCGCACTTCATTTCAAAAATCTTTGACAAATTACTATCTAAATATGGAGTAAGACACCGTGTGGCTACACCATATCACCCACAAACAAGTGGACAAGTCGAAGTCTCAAACAGAGAAATTAAACAAATCTTAGAAAAGACTGTCGCCATATCTCGGAAAGATTGGTCATCTAAACTTAATGAAGCTTTATGGGCTTATAGGACCGCTTACAAGACACCCATAGGTACTACACCTTTCAAACTAGTTTATGGAAAATCTTGTCACCTCCCAGTAGAACTAGAACACAAAGCTTATTGGGCGATCAGAACTCTCAATATAAACTATAATGTTGCAGGAGAAAAGCGAATCCTAGACATTAACGAATTAGAAGAATTAAGGTTAGATGCATATGAGAATGCTAAGATATATAAAGAAAGAACTAAGCGATGGCATGATAAACGCCTATCTAGGAAAGAATTTAGTGTGGGAGAAGTTGTACTCCTCTTTAATTCAAGACTTAGGCTCTTTCCTGGAAAATTAAAATCTAGATGGTCAGGACCCTTTGAAATAACTAAAGTATTCCCGAGTGGAGCAATAGAAATTAAGGGTAGGAATAGTGAACCATTCATAGTAAACGGACAACGTTTAAAACACTATCATAAAGTTGGAAATAGAGATTATGCGAATAATCTAAAGCTTTTAGAATTGTCCACTAATTCCCCTGATTAATCTAAACCTAAGCATTACGTCAGGCTTTGGACGATAAAAACAGCGCTTAGTGGGAGGCAACCCATTTACCTATTTAATTATTTAAACTATTCTTTTCTTTTAGCATATTGTTATTTATCGTTTCACTATTTGTTTAATTGTTTTGTCATTTTATAGTTTTATTTTACATTACTATTATTGCCATTACATTATGCATTTCATTTTCTTATTTTTATCTTAAATCACTTTTTACAGATTTTCTAAAGTCTTTTCCACTGATTTGTTTCCCCCATATTTGCACTGACCATAGCTAACCAACCAATTAACCATATGGAAACCAAATTTAGAGGTAGGAACCAAAGAATGAAGTTTGAAGAGTTATCACAGAGGCAAATGGATTTGACCCTGTACCCGGATGATAAGACTATGGAAACCCTAGGTATACATGATAGTGTCATGTACTTGTTAAACCGACTCGGATGGGAGAATGCATTGATCCAACATAAGTTTGTGACTTACCGCGAGCTCACCCTTGAGTTCCTTAGCTCCTTAATTTACCTACCCGAGCGCGGTTTTGGATTTAGGAAAGGATTTATTAGTTTCCGCCTATTTGGAATAGAATATGACTTTAACCATAAAGAACTAGCTGACTTGTTAGGATTCCCTAGTGGACCATTTGCTTTTACTACCACACAGGTAGAGTTGATGGATATGGAGCTAGATTTCTTTTGGGGAACTTTAACCGGAAACTACCACCCTGAACCAAATAGCATGAATAACGATGAGATCCATAATCCTGCTCTCCGTTACTTCCATAAATTCCTTGCCCACACCTTCTTTGGAAAAGAAGAAAACATTACCGGAGTTTCTAAAGATGAAATATTTATTATGTCATGTTTCACTAATGGACAACCTGTTAATGGTGTACCTTTCATGATGCAAACCTTCACCCGTATCCAAGAAGAACCTGAATTACCTATATTAGTAGGAGGTCTTGTAACCATGATTGCTGATGCCATAGGACTTAGGTACCAACTGGACAGGTGCAACCGTCTAGGAACAATCCGCCCTATGAATCTTAATTTCTGCTTCAATAGACATATCATAAGGAATTTAGGACATCCACCTTTTGAGTACCTAATCCGGAACGAAGTAGTAACCCTGTTCACATTGCCTAATCATGCTAGAGTAAGTGTTCACAATAAGGATAACTGGCTTTATGAGTTAAACCCACCTGATTATCCATCTACTCCTGAAACACCTCAGCCTTACAAGATAAAAGATGATATAATGACCACTGTCGAAACTGACCCTGAGACACCTCCTGGTTACCATGACATTGACCACACTGAAGAAGTACATGAAACCCCTGAAGTGAATCAAGGAGATTATGCTAACAACTTACAAAACATCATGAACACTCTCAATGCTTACCAAACTGACATTAATTTATTTAAAGAAGACATTAATAGCATGCGATTGGACATTATAGGATTGACTGACATAGCCTGCGAACAATTCTATCACTTGAACTCCGCCATCGAAGACTTGAAGAAACGCTTTTGAAAATGCTATAAGTGATTTAGTTTATTTTCCTCATTGTTTTCGTTTCTAGTTAGATTTATTTTTCGCAACAATTTCATACCGTAATTTCCGTTTATGTAACTTCATTTTCAATTACTTTATGCAATGCACCTTTAATTCCAAAATTTCTCCATTTTTAGCAATTTATATATTTTTTCTATGTACTGTTATGCTTGCATTATTTCATATTATATACAATCTCTCATTGCCATGCAAGTTAGTATAGTGCTGTGTTGAAATTATATACTATATGGTGTTTATAATTTAATATGAGTGTTAGTGAAGAAAATACATTATTATAAAATATGTGAATTAAGTGAGAAAATGCTTTTCTGGAAATTATTCAACGAAGCGTGCCCTCACGGTCGTCATACCCCTCTCACGATCGTGACGTGCTTAAATAGCGTGTCACGACCGTCACACCCCTGTCACGACCGTGACAACCCTTATTACAGGAATCGTGAGAAACAGAACTGTTTCTCACCGTGCCTCTTCTTCTTCTTCCTCCATAACTTCCTCAAAACTACCCATTTTCTCCATAACCTCCATAACCTCCCCATTACCCTCATTAATCCCCCACTATCATAACCTATCACATTCTCACTCTCCATTATTTATCCCGAATCAATATTTCTTCATTTTACCATTTTTTCACAAAACATCAAAAATCTTCATTCTTCACTCTAAGCTCTTGCATGCAATGGATTCTATTACTTTTAGAGAAGGTGATGCTGGAGAAACTCAGAGAGAACGTTTTCTCCGATTCCAAAACCGCGGTGTGCAACCTACACGTTACATTGACACTGTCTGTTTGAGGGAACTCGGAATGCTTGCCAGTGTTACAAGCCTGCTTCAAAAAGTCGGTCTGTGGGATCTTTGCAGTTAACCTCAGCCCACATTCGAGCTTCTGACACTGGAGTTCTTAAGCTCATTCAGTTACATCACCGGTACCGGTTCTCAGAGTCAGCTCACCGGTGTCGCCAAATTCAGATTGCATGGCCAAGAGTTCAACATTTCGTAAACCAGGATAGCCGAGTTGTTAGGCTTCGATCACGGAACTGAAGCTCACCGTCGCGTGCCCGATAATTTTAGTGAACAAGCTTTCACTCTATGGCACGACTTAACCAACACCCGTGCATCCGCCTTCCAAAGCCTCAACGCTACGCACATCCACAACCCGACAATCCGCTATTTCCACCGTGTCATATGCAACACCATCTTCGCTCGAGAAAGCAACCATAAGCTCAACTCCAAGGAGCTTCTATTCCTACACTGCGCTCTTAATGACGAGCCGATCAACGCTGCCCCTTTCATGCTTTATCATATCCAGGCCATTGCACACAGAGGCTCCACCCCGTTCTTCATAGGCGGCATTGTCACCACCCTCGCTATTCAGTTGGGGCTTGGTGACTTGGTCGTTAATCAGCCTTACCTAGCCGCAGAATTCCTCACCAAGAGTTATTGCAGGTCCGCTCACCTGATTGCGCAGCGAGAGGATGGCAGGTACAACCCTGTTGTCAATGGCACCATTTTCCATCATATCATTCTGCTGTCCCGCGACCGCATCGATCCATCCAACCGAGCCAACTGGCTCTTTGTTTTACCTGTTGCTGCCGATCACGTCCCTATTTATGATGATCAGGCAGACCCTCCAGCGGATGAGATGCAGGACGCTATGGATGCAGCTGAGCCTGTCCAGGATATACCAGAGACATCTACCCGACAACCCCCTGCTCCCGAAATAACACTTGAGGAAGTCCTCCGTGCGATTCATCAGCAGAACCAGATGAACGCCACACTGGAGCGAAGGCAGAAGGCGCAGTATGATGCTTTACTTAGCACTATTGCAACAAACCAGGAAGCTACTAATGAGAAGTTTGGAGAAATTTTCAGCGAGCTAGAAGCCCTCCGCATTAGCATCACTGCTGCCTTCGGCACCGGTTCTGATCCTGAAGCGACTCCTTCCAGACGTCGCTCCCGCACCAGAGGCCGAGCCCGCGGTCCTCAGCAGCCATAGTTTTAGTTTGCTTATGTTTGTTTTTCGTTTTTATCGTTGTACTGTACTTTTACCGCATTTATATCACAACATTGAGGACAATGTCTGATATAGTATGGGAGAGGTACCTTTCATTTCCGCATTTTCCCTTTTTCGCACTTTTCCATTTCGTTGTATTTTCAATTCCGTTGTATTTCTTTTCGCAAGTTAATGAAATGAGCAAATCTTTGTGCTATTTTCTTTAATTTCGAACTTTCCCCGATTATTTAGCTATACCAGAAAAAATCTTTAATTATTCGCATTACCCGACTTACCTACGGAATCGTAATTAGGAAGCCGAGAACGATTAAACAAGACCAATACAATCTTGACATCTTTGACTCCCTACTTAAGCAATTCCATCCCGATTACCATTACGAGTACACTTTTAGTTTCAGTTCAAAAGTAACCCCTAGTAGTTTATACTAGCAGTCAGCACCGTCTGAACACAAACCACGTGGGAAGCCGATGAATATAAGCGTTTGATGCCTAATCAATAATGATCCTTCATATCTCGATGCAAAATGAAAAGAAATTGCACCAAAGTACACGGTCGCATATAAGAAACGAGAAATATGAGAAGGAGTCCGTTGCGAGTTGGTTCAGAGGTACTGGTTCTGAACTCGGTAGGGCGTGCTACGGCTCGATCCCCCACAACCTCCAAATCGGATAAAATATGTAGGGTTACCACACTCGTGTACCAGACCCCGTGCTAAAAAAGGATCAAAGTCGCTAACCGGCTACTCCACTACGTGCGTGCTAAGGCAAAGGGCTTAATGTGATTGCGCTAGAATGAAACCGGGCGAAATAAGATCGAAAAACTCCAGGTGAAATCGTAATGTAATTGCCGATTGTTTCGTTTAACGGGAAGTCGACGACATAGCTTGTTGCTTGTGTCATTAGTGTATCAGTAGTGTTCTATCAAAGTACCGAATTATCCGACAAAACGATCCCTCGTACGGTTTGTTATGAGTATGCGTGAATAAAATCTTGTCCGCCGATTTTCAACCGACTATTTGCTTGAGGACAAGCAAAGGTTTAAGTTTGGGGAAGTTTGATAACGAGAAAACGCATCGATTATATTGCTAGGTTTCATTAACGTTTATCGCATATTCACCGTTTTAACACTCGATTTCTCGAGTTTTTCTTACCATTTTGCAGGTACATCATTATATGGAGCTAAATCATGAATTAAGAGCAAAAGGAACAAAAGAAACCATAAAGAGATGAAGAAACGAAGAAGCCTGCAAAAGACTGCATAATTTGTTGCAGCCACGGTCGTCACAAGGGTGTCACGACCGTGACACCCCAATTTGAGCCATCACGACCGTAAGAGAGTGGTCACGACCGTGACACTTAAAAACCACAAGTAACGAACGTGAAGACCTTGTCACGACCGTGACAAGGGTAAAATTAGGTTTTTGACTCAGACTACGTCAAGGCATTACTTGAAGACCACTTCTCCTATTGGCATTACGTGAAGACCATTTCTCCTATTTTGTTGCCACGTTCCTGCATTCCTTCAACAAATTCAGCAAGGCCCATGCAACAAAGGACCAAAAATCCAGCCCATTAAGGATTCTATAAATAGTACAAGTTCTATGAACAAGGGAGGGCAATTTTTATTCGAATTCCTGCGGAAGCTCTGCCGAACTGTATTACGAACCAGCCTTTCTATTCCCGCATTATTTTTAGTTTTCTGTTTCGTTTTTATTTGTATCCAAACCAACCATATAACAATTTCCAACATCAGGAAATTGTTATACATTTATTTGTTTCTAAACCTTCATCATTCGTTTATTTTCAATTTCCGCCAACTCCAAGCTTTCCGGTCTGTGGAAGAAGGAGTCTGCTCGAATATTTGTTAACCAGGTTTTTCATTATATTGCAATTTAATTTAATTATAATGTTTATTTATTTTTCCGCCACGAGTACGTTATTATTAAATTCTCTGTCTCTGTCTGGTTCAACATCGATGAGTAGCTAAACACCTTAGGGCGGTATGTAGTTATAACAAACTTAACCGGTAAAATATAACCATAGGCTGAAAATAATTAATCACTTAACATTCTGGCTGATACTTTTTAATTGAAATAGACCTTTTCGTTACGAGAGTAAGAAAAGAGTATTAGGTTAGGTCAAGACCACGAGAGTGTGAGATTTTAACCAGATAGCTAAAGTTAGGCATTTAAATTAAACACAGCGAGAGCGCTTTAAGATAAATTAGAATTACTTAGTTTCCAAAAATTACCTCTAAACACTTATGGGCTAGCGAGAGCAGGCATAGGGCTTTAGGGATAAGATCTGATATAAGACCACAAGAGTGTGAGTTGAGGGTATTTAAACTGGTAATCTCTACCGAATAGATTAAGTGAACACCTTTATAAGCCTAGGTTAGATTGACCCAACTAAGTTAGTATAATTACATACCGACCGCCTTAATATTACTTTATTAAAACTTGAATTTAATTCCGCCTTTAATAGTCTTAAAAATCAACAAAAAATCGTGACAACCATCCGCCTTAGCTAAACTAGAAGTTCATCTAGCACTAAGTAACCATAGAATCCCTGTGGATCGATAATCTTAAATATTACTTCGATAGGCTGTGCACTTGCAGTAAGATACCGCTAGACGCATAAGTAGACACGTCTTTAGCCCATCAATGGGTGAAAGATAGATTGAATCAACTCAGTTTAATGGACGAGAAGAGACTGGCTTCTCTAGCATACGGTCGGCTGTATCAGAGTCGGATGAAGAAAGCTTATGATAAAAAGGTGTGTCCTCGAAGCTTTCAGACAGGCGATCTTGTGCTGAAAAAGATTCTCCCACCACAATCAGATCACAGGGGCAAATGGACTCCCAACTATGAAGGTCCATATGTCGTTAGAAAGGTTTTCTCTGGAGGAGCCTTGTTGCTATCCACCATGGATGGTGAGGATTTCACATCCCCTGTGAACTCGGATGCAGTTAAAAAATACTTTGCTTAAAGAGACCCGCTGGACAGAAAAAAGAAAGTCTAGGCAAAAATGGGGCATCCCGGCGAACCATAAAAAAGGAATAAAAGGTTCGGGCAAAAGTTAGGGATAAAATTGAAAAAGGTGTCCACCCGCGAAGTTGAAAACCTGCAAAGGGAGATTTCGGCAAAAAAGGGTATCCCGGTGAATTGAAAACCCGCAAAGGGCGGTTCACGCAAAAGTTAGGGATTTGAAAAAGCAAATGACTGCGGTCCGAGTTTGATACTGCGTTGCTTAGTGGTTTGGGAGCACCTGAGGGTCGTATATCCGAAACAATCTCTTCCGAAAATCAAGTATCGGGAAAGCGTCAGAGTCAGGCGAGTCATAGGAGGATCAGCTCATGGTGTTCGTCTGTACCACGTTTCCGACATGTATACAAATTTTCATTGTGCTTCTGTAGTATTTGTATTTTACTTGTGCGTAACTTCCTCTTTTCAGGAGTTGCATCCAGTGTATAAAATTTTGCCTATTTACAGGCCCGTTATCAATAAAGCATATTATTCAGTATTTGATGCTTGTTCTTTACTGTTTTGCTTGTAAAAAACGCCGATGTTCTTGATAAACTTGCATGTACATAAACTTGCTGGCCCTTGCCAATAATTGTTAAAACTTCGAATTGACTGAATGAATGTCACGGATACTAACTGGAATAGATCTTGTTGTGTAGATTTGTTCTGTCTCGTTTGTGTTTTGCAGGGTTCTCACCTTTGAAGCAAACAGTCAGGGAATTTGCGTTTCCCCAACCGGAGTCCTGTGACATAGTGATGGTATCACTCCTCAACAGATGAAAGTCACAGCTTATCCCAGAGAGAGTTGAGATGGTAATTACCCTTATTGGATGTGGTTTGTCTTCCCCAGAAGAATATTCCCCAGGAAATCTGCCAAGAGAGTATCCCCAGTGGATCTTGATGTCCCCAACAGAAGGTGCATTGCCAACAATGAGTATGTACACTCTCGATACCCAGCATGGGTAAATCCCGCAGAATATAACCAAGTCATCTTTGGTTCAGAAGGATTATCCCCAGCGCGGGACTGTTTTTCCTTCTCCCGAACAGGTTGTTTTCCCTCCAACAGGACGGTTATCCCCAGCGAAGTTGATTGCACCGGTCCAACATTTATTTTGCTGGAATGCTTTGTGATACCAGTTCATCCTCAGTGGAGTGGGTCTTGTCTTCGACATTTATTTTGCTGAAGCGCCTCTTGACATCTTTGCATTTTGCATATATCATCATGTTTGCATCTACCCAAACGTGTAGCATTTCCATGTCGTATGGAGCATTACGCCATTGTCAAACATACGCATTTTGAAACATAAGCCAGGTTGGTTACCTCTTTATTTTCAGGTGTTGTTCCTTGCAGAGGAGTGGGATTCTTGCTCAGAAGGATTTCTAGATATTCAAATTCTCGGCGTGAGATAGGTGATGATAACGTTCGTCCCATAACAGAGTTGCTTGGTTAAGTTTCTCTTCAGAAATATTCCCGGATTTGCTGTTACGTCAGTGTTAAAAGATTTCATGGCTCAAACTTTTGGAGTTATCGCTAGTGATTTCCCCAGTAGATTTTCCCCCCACAGAGTGTTGGGTTTAAGTTTCTCGTTTTCCCCAGCAAAGTATTCTTCAAGCGGATCCGTGTTGACGGAATTGTACCTGTGTTGACAGTGATTGTTACCCGTGCTGACGGTGATTGTTATCCGTGTTGACGGAGTCGTACCTGTGTTGACAGTGATTATTATCCGTGTTGACGGAATCGTACCTGTGTTGACAGGTGATTATTATCCGTGTTGACGGAGTCGTACCTGTGTTGACAATGATTATTATCCGTGTTGACGGAGTCGTACCTGTGTTGACAGGTGATTTTTATCTGTGTTGACGGAGTCGTACCTGTGTTGACAGTGATTATTATCCGTGTTGACAGAATTGTACCTGTGTTGACATTGATTATTATCCGTGTTGACGGAATTGTACCTGTGTTGACAGTGATTATTATCCGTGTTGACGGAATTGTACCTGTGTTGACAATGATTGTTGCCCGTGTGGACGGAGTTATTACCCGTGATTGATGGAGTTGTCCCCAGTGGAGTCGCTAGAGATTGCTACCTGTGTTGACAGAAATCGTTACCTGTGATTGACAGCGATTGTTATTCATGTTGATGAAGGTAGTCTAGTTGTGGACAGAGTTGTACCCGTGTTGATGGAGTCTCTCCTCGTGTTGACGAAGTTTAGTCCAGTTATGGACGGAGTTGATTCTTGCGAAGTTAATTCGATGCCTGTGACGTCACACAGGGGTTGATGTTGAAATCTAAGGTGTTATCAGATGATTGATCAGTTGTTGCCGTAACAACTGGGTTCACCGTAACAGATGTTGCTTCCACAAGCAGTTTTCGTAGCTTATTTCTGCAGTTGGCAAATTTCCGGGTTTCTTGGTATTCAACCGTCTTCTACCTCGATTGTTTGAAGGTCGTCCGCTCTTCACCCAGTCGGGTCCAAGCCGTTTGAATAGGGGCAGCTATTGCACCCCAAAATTTGCCCAACCTCTTCTTTACTTGGTTTATGTTTCATTACATTGTTCTAGCATTTGCATTGCATAGCATTTATTCTCGAGGCAGGGGATCAAGGCATTCAGGTGACTCCAGGTGCAACTTTCAGTGCAAGAGGCTAAACAACAAACATCAGAGGCTTCAACACTTGTTTTGCCCAGCGACCGAGCGACCGATTTTATTTTATTTTGCAGGGGATTTTTCATGTCAGAAGCAGCATTCAGGTTATGTATAGTGTTCCCATGGTCAGAGCAATCAAGAATGGCTTTCAGCAGCTAAACAGAGTTCAGAACGGCAGGAAATAGGCAAAGGGGCAGGTTTCCCTCCAAAAGGCGCCAAATTCAAGTTTTTGAATGTGTTAATCGATTAACACATAGGGTTAATCGATTAACCATTTGAAAATCAGTCCAGATTTGAATTTTTAACAGTGTTAATTGGTTAACTTATATGGTTAATCGATTAACCACAGCAGGTTTTGCCTTGCACGTGAATTTTCAAGTCCAGCCACTTTTGGGGTCCAATTTTGGTCATTTAAATTGCATTTTCACACTTGGGAAGGATCTAGAACACTATCAAATTTCATTTTCCCTCCAAATGCCCAAACTTCATTCCATACCACATTTTCCAAGTCATTTTCCAATCCTTGCTTTGGATCCAAACCAAGAGTGTATATATTTGATTCACTCCAAACCTCACAGAGAAAATCCTCATAATTCACTCTCATTTTCAGAATTGCTCTCAATTTTCTCTCAATTCTCTCTCAATTTTCAAATCTCAAAAACCTCACTCAAAGCTCTTCTCCTTGAGATCATTGATTCTTCATTGGAATCATTGATTTTTAAGAGCTAAACCTCCATTAGTTCACTTCATCAATTCCTTTTCATCATCCAATTTTCGTGCACAAGCAAATCTGAATTTTGAAGTGTTCTTGGAAGTGATTATTTGGCTTATTTTGAATTTTTCTTGGTGGATCTACATTGCTACTACAAGAATTGGTGTGGATCTTGAAGAATTCTGGTTTTCTTTGCTTAGATCTACTCATTTACAGTTGAATCAACAATTACCGGATCAAGTCTCCGATCCGAAGGTTGGAATTCTGATCCGATTTTGTTTTCGAACTTATTTGCATAATTTGCATGTGGATCTTTGCATTTGATTGAATGTGTTGATTTTGACCCATGATCTTGTTGTATTATTGTGTTTACATGATGTTTAAATCAATGTTTGCTGGTTTAATTTCGTGCATGATCAATCACATGATAATTGGAGTGTTTGCTTAAGTGATAAGCTGCTGAAAAGTGATTCTGAACTGCTGTTTTTCACCTCTGGCACAGTGTTAATCGATTAACCTATATGGTTAATCGATTAACCAACTCAAATATTCAAATTTTCAAGCGTTTTTCAATGGTTAACCGATTAACCCCTGGCGTTAATCGATTAACACTGTAACAGAGGGCCTGTTTTGCTGTTTTGCTTGCTTGTTCGCGTGCCGGTTCGATCCGAATCATCATAGATCATTGTGTTGCATTAGGATCAAATTATTTTGGATGGTTGTCACTGTTTTTGGCTTTTTAATCATGATCTTGTGTGCATTTTCCACTCGCATGTTTGCATTTGCATGTTGCTTGTTTTCTCTTCTTCTTTCGTAATTCTTCCCTCTTTTTGTTGATTTTTGTTCTAGTGATTAGAATAGAATTAGGAGGAGATCTTTTTCTGGCTGTTAGTAGACATATTGATGTTCCCTTATAATTTTTGTTAGAATTTTAGAACAACTTTAGGTTCTGTTTTAGGTGTTGAGATTAGAGCCTTCCCAAACTTGTGGATCACCTTGAGACCCTTCAACTTAGAAATTATTTAGATGACTTAGAAGTTGAATTAGGCTTTAATATTTTAACCCTAGATTGGTCAAACATGCATGTTCCCCTAGGAAATTTATTAGAATTTTACAACTTTGTTTTCTATTTTAGTTGTATTTTGCAAGTTGCTTGTGCTTGTGGTGTTCTATCTTTAGTGCTCTTGTTTGTTTGGTCTTGTTGGTGACTTTGGAGCTGGATTTACTTGGATTCCTTCTTGGGAGGTTTTCTAGATTTGGTGTAGCTGCTGTGGCTTGAAGATTGGATCTTGGAGTTGAAGCTTTCTTCTCTTTTAGGAGCTTAGGAAATTAGGGTTTTAGGAAGAGCCATTAGGACTAGTTTTGATTCTTTCATCAAACATAAAATGCATTGTGTGCTTCTATTCTATCCAATAATGTAAAGTCCTCCTAGGGAAACTCCATCTCTCCTTTGGAGGGATGTGTGGTATGCCCATAGTTGAGTAGAACTTTGAGGATGCCTTTCCATTTCAATGTTGGTACTTGATGATTCCTTTGGTTTTCATTTAGTTCTCAACATTGCAACCTTGATCTTAGTGATTAATCCTCTGCTTTGAGTGTGCTTGCTAGAGCTTGAAGATGAAGTTTGATGAAGCTTAAAGGTAGAAGCTAGCTTGAAGATGAAGCCATTTTGCTGTCAACCTTGTTGTCAAGAGGATTTGCTATTTAGAGCTGCTGTTGAGTATTGAAGTTGCTGAAGACTGTTGCTGCTGCTTGGGCTGCTTCCTCTGCTTCTTTTCTTTTGTTGTATTGTCTGTTTGCTTATGTTGCTTACCTCTAGGTTTGAGGTGGATCTTGTCTCCTCTTTCCTGTTGTTTTCTTAGGTTTGAGGTTGAGCCGGACTCCCTTGCCTCGCTTGTACTGTTGCATAGCATGCATTTTACTGTTTATTGTTTACTGCTTGCTTTCTTTTGCTGTTTTCCCCTAGGATCTCTGATTTCCTCTGTGCAAGAGGAAATTATGATAGACATTAGGTTTTGACCCATGCATGATAACTGTAGGTAGATTCCATTTCAACCATAGTTTTAGGGCGTCTTTCTCTTCTCATCTCAAAACAATTCAAAAACACAGTAATAAGGTTAATTAAAGTCGTGCGCTACGAGCCTTAAGCTATCTGGGAAAAGGTTGGTGGAGGGTCTCTCTCCAGTAATCTGGATGTTAGTGTGGTACCCTTTGGGTAACATACGAAGCGTTCACTCCTGGGTCATAGTCTCTAGTGCGACTGAGATTGCAAACATCCTAAAAAACAGTTCTTTCGTAAAAAAACTCAAACAAACATTCAAACTCTTTTTGTCCGCTTGGACCTTAATCAGGAAAACCCTTTCTTAAGGAGATAAAAAACTGTCAGACAAACTTGTGTCTTCCGTAGCCCGAACTACGTTTGCTCTGATCTTTCATGCCGTATGAAAGTACGTAGGCACGAGATGCGATATCTCGGCGAGCAACCTTCCCCCCTTAACCCGTAGTTAGGCGAACTACGTTGACTATGATTTCTCGTTTCAGACGGGAATACGTAGGCATAAAGTGCGATACTTTGCCGAGTCATTTTCTTTTCTTTTTAACCCAGACCTTTAGAGTAGATAGATAAACATACCCTTAGATAGAAAATAAGCGTGGATCCCGTCGAGTACGACGGACGTGAGGGGTGCTAATACCTTCCCTTTGCGTAACCGACTCCCGAATCCAGGATTTGGTTGCGATGACCATTCCTTTCCCTCTTTGTGTTAGGTTTACTCTGAGCGTTTCCTTTCCCTCTTTTGGGATAAATAACGCACGGTGGCGACTCTTCTGTCATAGCCGGCGCCGATTTTCGCAGTAGCGACAACCACAAAGTTTCCTCATTCACTAGATATATAATAAGTGCATAGCAAGTCTCATAGCAGTCTCTTTTGTAGCATATAGGCATGAATTCTTCAATTTTCAAATGTTGATCCTTCATGCAGAATATTGCATGACAACATGGCAACCTTGTCATCATCCATCTCCTACTAGAGCGTTATTTTTTAAACAGACTCACAGTATATTTTTCTTCATTATATGAGATATGTCTAACCTCATATTTGTGTTCACTTGCACGCTTGTAAAACACAACATTTATTCAGTTTCATATCCAAATGTAAAATACAACAAAACTAGCATTCATGACCTCATTATTCAATTTTTGTTTTTTGTGATTCCTTTATTAGCCTTCTCTTGATATTTGGTAGAATTTGATCTTCATATTTGACAATTTTCTTTCTATTTGACTCCCACCTCAGCACAAGATAAACTTCAATTTCCTCAATCATTGTGACAATTGTCATGGCCTAACTATGAAAATAATTATGTTGAATGCCTCTGACATATTGTTCGCCAAAGTATCACACCTTAGAGTAATGGTAAACTTAGATTTGCTCCAAAACTTGGTGGAATCTTCATCAAGTGCTTGAATGCCTCCTCATTCATTTCCTTCATTTCAAGCTTGGTTTTTTCCCATGCATTGACATTGCTAGTAGTAACAGTCTTCCACATCAATTCTTTCAGCTTAATGCTTGGATACTCCTTCCTGAAGTTGTTGTACAAATGCATACAAATGTAGATACTCAATAGTTAAAAGACTAAATTGAAACCATTTAAAAATATAGGGGACTAAATCGGTATTAAACCATAATGCAGTTTTAAAATATAATTCAATTTTTGGGCACATAAATGTAGTTACCTGACACAAAATCTTTGGTCCACCTTAGGGAGTGTTAAGGGCCAAATTGTGCATAATTTTAATGATATTGTGTGGCCCTTTCCAATTGTCTCCTTGGTATTTAGTAGTAAATTCATATGTTTTATTGTATATATGCAAATTTCTTATTATGATTGTAAATATTATGAATTATGAATAATTTGATGCTTTTTGACAGGTCTTCTTGCTAATTTCTAATGCTTAGAACCTATAGTGAAGGAAAGAAGGCCCAGAAGATCATTTTCGCAATGTTTTGTCGGTAAATCGCGCTTAGCGCGCTTTCCAGTGCGGTTTTAATGTAGAGGCAGTAGCCAAGGATCTTTGACTGCGCTTAGCGTGCGTTTTGGGAAATTGTCGCCTTTGTGATGACCGTGCTTAACGCGTTCCTGATGGCGCTTAGTGTGGTTCCACTTACGGCCACTTTGTGTACTTTCTACAAGTAGTCACTTTAGAAGATATTTTGGGAACACTTTGCATTTTTTAGAACTTTTGAGATTGAAAAGGATTTTTAGGTTAAAAAAGCTTAGAAACTCCAAGAGAAGTGAGAATCAAATCTTTGGAGCATCAATCCTCGATTCTTTGACTTTGATTTTATCAAAGTTTTCCTTTTTACTTGTTGATCAAGCTACCATGATGATGGCTAGCTAAATCCTTTTATGTCAAGATTATAGGTAGTTAACCTTACTATTATGTATTTCTTTTGATCTTTTGTATGTGAACAAGGTTGATGATCAATATATGATGAAGATCTTTGCTTTCAATGTGTATGTATGATTTGAATCACTCTAGACATAGATTTTACAAGTCTTGATCTAATTTCTTCATCTATTAACAAACAATCTCTATACATAAATTTGGAAGTTAATATTTGCTTTGTATCAATCTTTATGTTTATTGTTTCAATTGCTATTTTGAAAAATCATCTAGCGATTAAAATAATAATACCCATGAAGTCGCTTTATAAATAAACGAATTCACAAGGATATGTTGTTGTATTGATTGAAACTAAGTTCACATGCTTGATTAATCGGATATGTATGAAAGGGGTTAACAAAATCTAATCTTGACATGTTTTTCTTAAAACAAAACATTTTTCTCTAGTTTACTCTTTGCTACAAAAGCATATGTTACAAAACAAGAACTCTTTGAAAACCCTTTTATTAGAACTTTAATTTATTGAGCGGTAAGCATCTAGATATCAGAACAATCCATGCGGATACGATAAAACAACCCACCTAAAATAATTTTCAATAAAATGACGCCGTTGTCGGGGATTGTTGTCGATATTGATATTGCAAGCATTGCAATATTTTAGTGATTTTAAGGTATTTGTATTGTAAACTCTTACCTTTGTAATTATTTTGTGCTTTTTAATTTTTTTGGCTAGTGCACATAATTTGTTTATGTGAGGGAAGGTGTCTATAGACGAACTTCTTTTTGATCCTAAGATTGAAAGAACTGCTTGTAGACTCAATAGCAGAACTAGATGGAGACAACAATGTGTTATAGAAATAAGAGAGCAAGGAGAATATTCTTCATCAACACCAATTGTTACACCAACGCCAAACATGGCAAATCCACCTCCTACTTCAACTCCATGTACCAACAGTCCAAGGCATAATGCTCAGTTTGCACGAAACTCCCACAATGGGAGGCATTCGGAGATGAAAATGAGAGTTCTTGCGCTTCTATACCAAAATCCTTTTATCAGTATGGACCACGAGGATTCGTTCACACGTCTCACCAAAATCTATGAAATTGTGGGTGCAACGGGATCCCCCGGAAGCTGAAGAGGAATCCTTGTTTAAAAGACTATTTTTGCATTCCCTAATCGGGAAGGCTAAGGAATGATATCTTAATCAATCAACTTTAGTAATGAAAAATTGGAATTTATTGGAAGAAAATTTCCTTTAACGGTTTTTTCCATACAATAGATTCATGGAAGCAAAGACGGCGATATCGGTGTTTCCTCAAGGTGGCAATGAATCTCCCAATCAAGCTTGGGAGAGGTTCAAATCCATGTTATAAAAATTCAAATGACACAGTTTTGATGAATTAACTCAAGTGCACATCTTCTGAAATGGTCTCTAATTAGTTCACAAGACTTTGTTGGATGCTACTTCGGGTGTATCGTTAATGTCCAAAAGCGCAGAAGACGCAATTGCTATTATTGATAGGATGGCACTCAATGATCACCAAGGAAATCACAATCGTGGTACACCTCAACGGAAATCGGGCATGATAGAGTTGGGAACAAATAACGTGATTCTTACGCAAAACAAATTACTTTCACAACAAGTGGGGTTGTTGACTCAACAAATGTCAAAACTTCCACAACAAATAAACGAAATGCAAGAAATTCCCAACAACAGCAAACAAGTGGTAAGTTGTGAGCTTTGTAAAGGAGATCACCCTACCGGGTATTGTCCTCCGGTGGTTGAAGAGGTTAATTACGCGGAAAACCAAAACCAAGGGTGTCATCCTCGACCACCTTACCAACAAGGCAACCAAGGTTACGAACAAAGAGGTAACCAAGGTTATCAACAACAATGGAGGCCTCAAGATGCCGAAACTTCCAATCATCAACAACAATATCAAAACTACACTCAACCTCCACATGCTCCAAGTGGAAATTCAAAGTTGGAAGACACCTTCACCCAATTTATGAAAATGTCAATTTTTAACCAAAACAACACAGATGCTTCTATTTGGAATCTTGAGACTCAAATTGGCAACTGTCAAAGCAATTAGCCGAACAACCCAACGTGCCATTTCCAGCTAACACTCAAGTCAATCCTAAGGAGCATTTCAAAGCTATATTTAATAGAAGTGGTAGAGAGTTTTATATGGGCATAAGTAAGGAAGTAGTGGAAGAAGAAGGAGTAGTTGAAAAAGAAAAAGAAATTGATGAGAGTGAAGGAGAAAAAAAATGTTGTAGTAAAAAAGAAGGATGAAATTATGGAGGAAGTTGGAGAGAAAAATGATAAGAAGAAGTTGAAAAAAGTGAAAAAATAAAGGAGTATGAGGGAGAAGTTATAATGAAAAAAAAAGTTGTATCCTAATTCTCCTACTAAAAAGGAAAATTCAAGGCATTATGCGAGATTCTTGGACATATTCAGTCGGTTGCAAATAACCATTCCATTCTCCGAGGCTCTTGAGCAAATGCCAAAGTATGCCAAGTTCATGAAAGACATACTTACAAAAAATAAGAGGTATATGGACAAAGAAACCATTGAGCTCAATTCAAACTATAGCATTGTTGTTCAAAGCATTCTTTCACGGAAGGAAGGCGATCCGGGAAGAGTAGATTTACCTATCACTATAGGTAATGATTTTAAATGCAAAGTTTTGATCAACATGGGTGCTAGCATCAATTTTATTCCTTTTCCTGTGGTAAAAGGCTTGAAAACATGGAAATGAAATCAACTAGCGTGACTTTGCAACTTACGGACAAGTCAAGGACTCGTCCTCGTGGTGTTGTAGAAGATATGTTGCTAAAAGTAGACAAATTTTTATTTTCGGTTGATTTTGTAGTCATGGACATGGAGGAAGATGAGGATACACCTATAATCCTTGGAAGAAACTTCATGAAGACCGCAAAAATGTTGGTCAATATTGATGAAGGCATCATGAAGGTGAGGACTAGTGAGGAAGAAGTGTGTTACACACTTTTCAAAGGAGTGATGTATTCAAGTCTATTGGAATATGGCTATTGTAGCACCCTAAATTTTCCCCATCTTTATTCTTGTTTATTGGATTATGTTTCATTTCATCTTCATATTCATTTTTGCATAGCATGGTTTTAGACAAGGGATCAAGGTATCATGGCTTGTTTCTCAAAGGAGGAGGACAGGTTTCTTCAACTTCAAGCAAGGTTTTCTTCTTGATTTTATGGCATTATCAAGATCCAAAGGTACCTCATAATCAAGTGTTATTAAATACAACATAATTTCAAGATCATATGTGGTTCACCATATTTTGGTTTGCAAGAAATAATTAAGAGATTCAAAGTTGGTTCAAGGTGGTTGACCTAATTTAGCAAATTGTGGATGCTATGATCAAAGGGGAATAACTTCTTCATTTTTCAACATCTTGAGATGGTTCTTTTTCTAATGAACTCTTATCATCATCCCCAACAAGTTCTCTTTTCAAGGAAAGATCCAATTATGCTTGGAAAGTCATCAAAAGTTTGAAGACATTATATGTCATTTTCAGTTTTGGAAGGATTTTCTAGTCAATTTCAAAAAGTCATAACTTGGTCAATTTTCATCATTTGGAGCCCATTATTTTTCTAAAATGAACTTGAATATGTCCTCTACAACTTCGATTAAATGTGGAAGTGCAAGAAACCTATGGAAGGCCTTGGTTTTTATCAAAACATTGTAGGTCATTTTTGGTCCTTTAAAAGACTTGAAATTTTTCTAAGTGTTTTGTAATTTTGAACCTTTTGATGCAAGCTAATTTGAAGGATCATATCTCTCAACTCAGATTTCCAAATCGATACTTTCTTTTCATATTGCAAAGATTGTATCACCCTCTATCCAATGCAAAAAGAATCACCTCATAAAGCCTCCTACATTGTGAGAACCATGGTTGCAAAATTTGAATTTCAAAACTGAAATTTCACCTTAAGTCAGAATTGAATTTGGTTAATATGGCATCTAACCATCAAATTAAGGCGCGAATTCTATTTAAACATGATTAACCAACTTGCCTGAGTGGATTAGAGCATTGAAACACAAGCTTTTGATGACTTTTGACGAGTTTCAAGTCACACTTTGCTCATGATGCAGGTGTGCACGAATTTGCTCCAATTTGCATCATTCACTCTAACTCAGCATTCAAAACACTCCTCCTTTAAATTAAGGACTCATTCCACTCATTTTTACAAGCTTTGTTAGCCATAATCACTCTGCTGAGATCCCATTTGAACTCTTAAGCTTGAACTTCGTATTTTCATTTCCACACCTTAATCACTCAAATTCTCCATTCAGTTAGCTTCATCAATATCCAGTGAAGCTAACCAGCTCAAGAACTTGAAGAATCGTGGCCTGAATCAAGCTTGAGGACTCCATTTTCAGAGCTTCAACGTGAACTTCAACAGGTACAATTTTCAACCATTTTGACTCAAATTTGTTGCTAAGATGTAGTCATTGATGTGCTGATGTTGTTAGGATTATTAGATTATAGTTTTGGTTGAGTTTTGTTGTTTAATTTTGAAATCCGTGTTTGCTTTTTCTTCTGGTTTTTTTCAAATAGACTGAGTTGCAATTTAAAGAAATTTGACGCGATGATATGGTTGAGATCGTCTTGACAAGACGCATCAGATGAAACTACTATGAGCTCCAATGGTTATGGTTTGAAGGACCTTCATTTTTCTGCAATTCTCTGAAAATTTCAAGTGGCTGGAGGTTGAAGATGATGATCTGACCGTCCATCATGCCACTTGTTATGATCCTGCGTGTTTGACCTTTGTTGGTTGGAAATGATAAGGTTGACTCAGATCCACCGTGGATGCGTGCTTTCTGGCCCTTGGATTAGCCACGTCATTTAATGAAGTGAGATCTAACGCATCTTGTTTTTTCTGCTTTATTTTCTTTTTCTATTTTGCTTTTAAATTCATAAAAAATTAATTTTTAATCAAAAAATACCAAAATATTTTCTAAAATTTCCTTTTATTTTTCTCTTTCGAATTTTTATTTCTCAGTTTGCTATTTTTCTTGAATTTTAATTTGTTTGAGCCAATTTTAATTAGATTAAAATTGTTCTTAGACATTTTAAAATAATGAGAAAAATATTACATGATCCTATGATGGTCTTAGACCTATGGTGATTTTTTTTTGGTTTTTATTTCTGGTTTTGCTATTTTCCATGTATTTTTTGATTATTTGGTTAATTTTAATTGGTTTAAAATTATTTTTGAGCCATTTAAAATTGTGAAGAAATTAATATATGATCCTATGGTGGTTTCTGACCTATGATGATTTTCTTGGACTCTTGTTTGTGGTTTAATTAATTTCCATTCCTTTTTAGGTTTTATTTACCTTTTTATTTGTTTTTTTTATTAATTTTAAAACTGCAAAATGATGTGATATTGTTTTTAATCCATGTTTGGGTGACTTTCTATTTTTTTCTTCAAGTTATTTGGGACCTTGATACTTGTTTGATTGTTGTTTTCCTTTTATGAATGATTTGGTGTTTGATTCTTCTTGAGGCATGTTCTTGAATTCAAACTTGTGTGATCTCTCTTGTATGTTCATGAATGGATGTTAAAACTTGATGATCATGTTGATGTGTGTCTTCATTTTGGTTTCATGTCATGTTCTTATGCCTTTCCCTTTAGGGTTGTTGGTGTGCATGTCTGTTTGGTATGGTTTTGAATTGTTTATGAATGGGATGCATGCCCTTGTTTCTTGGTACTCTCTCTTTGATCATTAGTATGATTTAAGTGTGGTATGTTGTGGTTGCTTCCCTACCATGTTTCTTGTGCCATTTGATTTCATCTCATCTTGCTTTGTGATTGTGAATGTTTATTTGATGTTGACTTGATGTTGATGCTTACTTTGTTTGAGATTGAAATGAGTGTGCTTGATGCCTTTTGTCTTTGATTGGATTTTGCTTATTGTTTATATCTTCCTCTTTCTTCATCTTTCATCTTCATCTCTTTTCTCTTCTTGTTGTCATTTGTGATAAAATTGAGTGATATTTACTTGTGTTTGCTCACATGATCCCTTAGGATTCCTAGTCCCTCTTAATTTCTGATTAAGATGGGAGTAGGAGAGACATTAGGCTTTCAATCCTTTACATGATAACAATTAGGATAATCCCTTTTATCTCAACTTTAGGTCCATCTTTTATATGATAACATTAGGTAGACTTCCTTTTTATCCTAATCTTATGACCATTTTGTATGATAACATTAGAGTTTTCAGTTTTCCGTTAGTGTTTTCTTTTGTGTCTTCTCTCCTCATCTCAAACATTCTCTAAGACACTTAATAAAGAATGATGAACGTTATGTGCCACGAGCCTTAAGTATATGGGAAATGATAAGTGGAGGGTTTTCTCCTCACTTGTCTATAGTGTTTAGTGTATGCCCTTTGGGCGATATGCAACGCATTCACTCTTATATCATAGTCTTTAGTGCAACGTGAATCTCAAACAAATTCAATTCACTTCTCTAAAACTCTTAAATCAAATTCAAACTCTTTTATCTTTTAGGGTTGTTCTTAAAATCATTTTCAAAAAAGAGTACGTTGTTTTTCTGTTCTACCGCAAACAGGCACGACCCTAACTGTTGGAATGGAAACTTAATGTTACTCATAAAAAATACTTAACCAACCAGTGGTTTAGTTCTCCGAACTACGTTTGCTCTAATTTCTCATACTAGATGAGGATACGTAGGCATAAGACGATGATGTCTTGGCGAGCAACCTTCCCCCCATCACCCGTAGTTTCCCAAACTACGTTGACTCTGACTTTCCCATTGCTCAAGGGAATACGTAGGCGTAGGGCGGCGATATCCTATTGAGTCTCATTTTTCTTTTTCCTCTTCCGTTTAGTAGTAGTTTTTAGATAACTCACCCATTTGGTTAGACAACAAGCGTGGATCTCGTTGAGTACAACGGACGTGAGGGGTGCTCATACCTTCCCCTTGCGTAACCGACTCCCGAACCCAAGATTTGGTTACGATGACCTTGTCTTTTCTCGTTCTTTTAGGTTTTCTTTGATCGTTTCCTTTCCCTCTCTTTGTGATAAATAACGTTCGGTGACAAATCTTCTGTTTGTTTCTGCCGTCTCTTTTCACAGCTATCATGAGAAAAAAGAAGATGCAAGAGTCGTATTAAGGAAAAAGAAGGATGGAGACACTAAAGTTGCAATGATGAAGTCGTGTTGGGACTTTTCATTCTTGAAGAAAATTGGAAGAAAAACGGGTCATGAAAATGGATGAAGATCGTTGTGCTGAGATGTTTGATCCAATTGCTTTTAGTATCTTTTTGTGATCCATGAGGTCACATTGGACTGTTGAGCTCAAACAATGTTACACAAAGCGCTTATTGGGAGGCACCCAAACATTGTAAGTATTTACTGTTTTTTTACTAGTTTGAATTTAATCGGGCAGCAAAAAGTCAGTGCAACACAATTTGAGACCACACTTAAGTGGCTTTGTTTCACTGAGCATGCTTAGCACGCTGTTGAGGCCGCTTAGCGCGGTCACGTCAAATTGACCAGTCAAGTGTGGGCCTGAGTGAAAAAATATAAGTGGGCATGTTTTATGGTCAAAACGTTTTTAAAAAGAAAAATCAGAACTCAAACACTTCAATTCCCACTCATTTCCTCAGAGTACTCTTGTGCTTCCAACCTTTCTCTCTCAAGATTTCCCTTTTGTGCTTCAAGCTCTATGTCACTTATTCATCTCATTATCTATTGTCAGGTTTATCATTGTTCTTCTATTTTATTGTTGTAGAAAAACATGTTGTTAGGGTTTTGGGTTGGATTAGGTTGAAATTGAATGTTAGGGTTTGACTGAAGTGATTCTGTTGAAGTGATTCTAAACCCTTTTTGATTAAATGTTACGGTTGTGTTAAAATATGGGTTTGCAAGCTGAGAACTGTTTGTTTCTATGCTAGTTTAATGCATGTTGATAGGATTTACATTAGGTGTTGATTTACTGTTAATTCAGAAGATTGATTGTGGTGGCAGAGGAAGAATTTTTTATTGTTATCGCAAGTGTGCTTAGCGCGCTATGAGCCGGCTAAGCGCATTCTTCTTGCCCTATTACTGACTTTTTGGTTTATGTTGTTTTCTGATTATTTCTTTTTGGGTATTTTGTTGTTTAGTTTATGTTTTTGTATGATTGTTGTTGTTTGGGGGGTAGGTGAGTTGCATAACAGTTTTTTCTTGCATGCCTGACCGCACTTAGCGCGCTACCTAGGATCAAATTATTCGATTTTTAATTATCCCTCGATTATTTGACTGTTTCGTGTTGAGATGTGGTTACAAAAGATTTTTCTTGAATTTACTGGTTGGTTTTTTGACTTGTTTGGTGTTGTTTTGGTCTGATTTTTTGTTGCAGATGGCTCATAAATGCGCTCGCTTCAGTGTTAGACAATTGTCGTAACAAAGGTAAGGGGCTGCTGAGTTTGACGCACATAGGTTCCTGGGGGCTGAGTAAGAGGCTCGGTATCTAAGCTGACTCGTCGCAGTATTTGGGCGGAGATAATTTTTTGAATCAACCCTCAGGGTAACTTTCGTGGCTTCTAAAACATCATAGAGAACCGTGGATGGGATTCCCTTCTAACTCCACCGACCCTGCTTGAGATTGTTCACGAGTTTTACGTGAACGTTATTCATACGGAGGGTCAGATGTATTCGTACGTGACTTATGTGAGGGGGGAAACATGTCTTATTCTCACTGGATGCTATTAATGAATATTTGGGGAACCTGTTGGTTCTTACTGAAGGTGAGAAATGTACATACTACAGGAGGGTGGCGAGAAAAAATTAGAACTATGAGAATGTGAGCAACGCCTTAGCACTTCCAAGTAGGGGGTTTGAGCTTAATACGACGGGGAGGCCAAAGCACATGAAAAGAAGTGACATGAACACCACCGCGCAGATTTTGATGACCCTTGTCCTTCACAACATAAGGACAAGGAGTCATGCCTCCCCTATCCCACTTGACATCGCTTGTATGCTGTACTATATTTTGGATGAGAGGCAGGTGGACGCCGCGAGAATTATATCTGATGAGATCCATGCCACAACTACTAGTGGGCTCTACTTAGGTTCCAAGGTCCCTGCTATTTTGGTCTTTCTTGAACTTATTGTGAGCCTTTGCACCCGAGCGGATGTACCGATATTGAATGTGGTCCACAAGACCATCAAGGGTATCGCAATGGATACCTGGATCCAGAACCATTGTGTGCCGAGAGTTGATCAACATCCACCACCACCACCAGAGCACCCAGTTCAGCCACCATAGCAGCACGAAGGAGTCCTACCCGCTGGTCAGGTGTATGATGAGCGTTTGGCATGTATGTACACATGGGATATGCACATGGCTCATCAGAGAGCTTTTAGTTTTTTGCATTCATCCATGTGTGCTTTGCATTTACAGGTTTGTGAATCGCAGGTGGAATAACCTTTCGCATCGTCTAAGGAGTTTAGCGCTTATGTAGATTGGCCCGGGGACATGCCTTTTCATTTTCTAAAGGGGAAGGTTCCTCCTCAACATACTCAAGTGCCCCAGGCAGATGTTGCTCAGGGCGATGCGGATGTTGATGACGATGCAGTGGATGAGGACGATGATAATAGTGGGGAGACGAATTGAGAGCTGGGTTCGGAGCCCAGTACTGAGTAGTTTGATCCTGGGTTATTCTTATCTTTTGTTTACTTTATATTATGTTTATGTTTGAATTATCAGGATTTTTTTGTTTCCGCTTTTATTGTACTCTTGGATAATTTTGTACCATCCTTTTAAGGATGAGGATTTGGAACCTATGTTGTGGCACCATTGTTTTGGGAGTCACAATTTTTGTTTTAAGATAATATGTTTTATTATATTGAGTAGTTTTTGCAATTGTTAGTTTTTTGTAGAATTTTTATTTTATTTTATGTTGTTCTTAAGTTTGAAAACTTGAAGGAACCTTATGACTATTGTCAAGATTGATTAATTGATGGGCAATTAAATGGTAATGATATGACTGAGTAAAGGTACAATTGCAAAGTACATATTTATCGCTTTCTAAACTAAGCATGTATGTGAAACTTGTGATTGGTGTAAAACATGTAGTCATTACTTCTTTTGAAATACTTTTTCAATTATGAATCATTTAGAACATAGCCTTTGTGAGGAAGCTTTCATTGTACAAATATATGTGGGATACCAACATTCTTGTTTAACTCATTCTTATTATGTTGAAATCATGCATGTGTGTTGATTTGTGAAAAAGGAAGAAAAGGATCAAGGCAATTTTTGTGTATTTTGAGAAAAAACCACTTGAACAAATAAGAATGACCAATCTACCTTGTGAGTGAGTGAGCATTTTCTAGCCCTGTTGAGCCTTTATATCAAGATCCTTGTGAATAATTGAGTCGTGTAAATATTGTACATGAAAAATAAGCAAATTTTAGATAGGGTGTTGATTTTTGATGTGAAACCTTTGAACCTCAACCTTTAAATATGGTTGCTTTGGTTGTTCCTTGCCTTAGATGTGTGAGAGCATTCTTAACACCATATTTTGGTTGTATTCAAAGTTGGGGAGAAAAAAGGTAAATTGAGGCTTTGAGAAAAATAAAGTGGTTTTGAATAATGAAAGATCTTGAAAAAAAGAAACAAATGAAAAGGAAAGGAAATTAGGCATGAATTGCCAACAAAAAGCTCAAAGTTGTAATAATACCTCAAAGAAAATAAAACAAGAAGGTTAAGGTCTTGAAGTGTGTATGATTGTGAGAATTGAATGCTCTCATAGGAATAGGAATTTTTGTTTCAATGACTTTGATAAATGACCCTTCCTTATAGCCCAAACCAAATTACAACCCTTGAAGTCCTTGTGATTCCTTCTTTTGCACTCATTAATGCAAGCTATTTGTTGAATGCATAACTCGTTCCAGATGTTTGTAGGATTGTTTGGTGAGTGATAAAACCTCATAATATTTTCATCCATTGATGAATGCATGCTTAGGTGTGATTCATGTTGGAATTGCATTGCTTTAAAAGTTTTGATTTATGTTTTGCACTTAGCAATAGTTTCATCTCCATGATTTGTTTTGAGTATGGTAAGTTTATCTTGTTTGTACTTCTACAATTTGAACCATGAGATTGTCGTTGTTCTATTTTGTTGATTCCAATTTCTTGGGTGTTTTAGGTTCGTTTTTGTTTGGGGAACTTTTGTTCAAGGACAAACAAAATAATAAGTTGAGGAGAGTTGTTAAGAGTCAAATTGTGCATACTTTTGATGATATTTTGTGGCCCTTTTCAATTGTTTCCTTGGTATTTAGTAGTAAATTCATATGTTTTATTGTATATATGCAAGTTTCCGATTACGATTGTAAATATTGTGAATTATGATCATTTTGATCCTTTTTGACAGGTCTTCTTGCTGATTTATAATGCTTGGAACCTATGGTGAAGGAAAGAAGGCCTAAAAGATCATTTTCATAATTTTTTATCGGTAAATCGCACTTAGCGTGCTTTTTAACGCGGGTTCAACGCGGTTTTACTATAGAGGCAGTAACTAAGAGGCTTTGAACGTGCTTAGCGTGTGTTTTGGGAAATTGTTGCCTTTGAGCTGACCGCGCTTAGCGCGCTCCTTGTAACACCCATTTTAATTATTTAGTCACTTTATTATTATTTTAAAAATTATATGTTGGTGTGCCCTTTGGTGGGGGTGTATTTGATGATGTTTGGTGGGTGTCCCTAATGTGGGAGGACTATTGGTGATATTTTGGTGTGAAATATAGTAATATAAAAATAATAGTAACATTGGTGGGGGTGTTATTATTATTATTATATTTATTATATTTGTTACTATTATTAATATTATTATTATTTTGGTGAAATAATAATATTAGTATTATTATATTATTATTATATTATTTTTATTAATATTATTATTATTATTGGTGTGATAATATTATTATTATTATTATTATAATTATAATTATTGTTGGGTGTATCACTATTATTATTATTATGTTGAATATTACTATAATATTATAATAGTATTATATTATATTATATTATATTATTATTATTATTATAATGATTATTATAATTATTATTATTAGAATTATTATTGGGAATATTAGTGGTTGGAATAAGTAAAATAAGAGGTGAAAGGGTTATTGGGAAGTTAGAATGGAAATATGAAAAGTCACGATAGAAACCGTGAGGAAGGAAATATGAAGGGGTAGCAAGGAGATATTAGAAAAGTTGGAATGGAGAGGAAAGGGATTACCATAGGCGTGGGATATTGGTGTGATAATAATAATAGTATTATTATTATTATTATTATTACTATTATTATTATTAGTGTTATTATTATTATTATTATTAAAAGTATTATTATGATGATTGAAGAGATAATAATATTATTATTATTGTTATTATTAATAGTATTATTATTATTATTAAGATTATTATTATTATTATCATTATTATTATTATTAGAATTATTAATATTAATATTATTATTATTATTATTATTATTATTATTAATATGTGGTATTATTAATATTAGTAAGATTATATTAGTATTATTATTATTATTAAGATTATTAATATTATATTATTTTATTAGTTATTATTATTGGGATTAGAATAATTAAAAAGGGAAATAGAATATGAGGGGTTAGGAGAGTTACGATACATTTTAGAAAATTGAGAAAAAAGAGCGATAGAAAGAGAGAAGAGGAAAGAACGAGGAAAGTGAAAAAGAACGAAGGAAAAAGGGAACGAAGAACGGAAGAGGAAGGAGAAGGCCAAGAGACCAATTCTAGGAGGAATTCTATCGATCGACCAATTGTCAAGGTAAGGGGGGAGAAATTTGATTGGGAATGGTTTATACATGTATAGGGTAGAGGGGATTCCTTAACCCCGTAGGAATTTATCGTTATATAAAGTTTTATATTGGCATGCTATGATTATTGTTGATGTTGGGGGATTGATGAATGCTGATGATGCATTTTGGGGTATATATATATGGTGATGATGTTACTGTAGTATTGATCCATTTTGTTGGATTGTTGATGTTACTGTAGTGTTGATAGTAACTAGGAATATAAAGCTGATGAGATTATGTGTTGTTACCGTAGTGTTGGCAATGACCGTGATTATAGCTTTGGGAAAAGTTATGTGTTGTTTCCCTATAGCGTCGTTAATGACTATGGTTAGGACCTTGGTGAGATTCAGAGTGACTCTGAAATGTCGGTAATGTACCGTAATGTCGGTTCTAGAGTAGAAATTATAGGATAATTGGTAAGTATAATATCTATTGGCATGTTTGTGATTGTGGATTGATGTTGATGAATTATTGATTTTGGTGTATAGGCTGAGGTGTTGGTTTAGGGAGGTTCTGAGTAACCTCAGAGACTTTTGGTGAGATGTCTGAATTGGTCTCGTGTGATCCTTCTAGCCTTGCTGTAGTGTGAAAATGATGAGTATGGGATATAACTTGTGTACTTGGGGATAGTACGCGTTTCCCTTAATATTGTTGGTGAGCAATTAGTAATGTATATGTGTGTAGTGATCAGTAGGATCGTGTATCCCCGAGTGGGGGGGGGGGGGGACGTAGTTATATCCGGTGTGATAGTATGAATTCGTTTACTATCTGATTGATTTATATGGTGTTGGTGTAATATATCTATACATATGCATTGTTGTATGATGATATGATCAGGAGGATCGTGTGCACTTAGCGTGCCAGAATATAATAATTATGCATTGGTGTCTTGCATATCATGGTGTTTTGGTGGGATGAATCATGTCTCAGGAGGAGCGTAAGTGATTCATCCGTACTCCTTTGTGGAGAATGGTGGGGGATAGATCATGTCTCAGGAGGAGCGTAAGTGATCTATCCAGGTTCGATTGAATGAACCAATGAGTCGGTACCGCATGCATGGTGTTGAGTTGCATAATTGCATTATAATATGTTATATTGTAATTTGAACAGTAGGTTCGTTATATGGTGTTGTTGGGGTGAATAATTGATGTGTTGGTGTGTTTTACTGCCTTATTACATGTATTACATTACCATTATATTTTTGATCATGATTTCTCACCCCTTGTTGTTGTTGTGGTCTGTGCTTCTTCGGAAGTACAGATAATCCAGGTGCTTAGCTAGCTTGGATATTGGTGTGACTGTCGAGTCTAGGATGCTCTGATACGTAGCACGGGACTTGGGCATTTTTATTGTTTCATGTTGAACTCCTATTTTTTTTCCTGCGAACGTATCAAAATTTTTATTTAATTGTATTATTTAAATATTCCGTTGTATTTGGAGAAAAACCTTTTTATAAGGAAACGTGATTTTTATGTGATATCCCACTTGGGAAGGAAACTCTGATTTTTATTATGTTATTCATATTTTATTTGTTTTGGGAAGTGGGGTGTTACAATTGGTATCAGAGCAGGTCGGTCCGTCCGGCCAGTGTTGTTGAGTCGAGTTGAGTCTGTCCTTTATGATGTAGTTGAATATCTTTTAACCTGGTGTTGTTATGTTTTGAGCAGTATGGCAGGAAGGAACGATGCTGCATTAGCTGCTGCTATGCAAGCAATGGCGCAAGTTGTTGCTAATCAGAATCAAACTGCAGATGCCCAATTCAGGAGTTTGGCGCAGTTTCGGAGCAACAAGCCGCCAACGTTTGAAGGAGGAATTCTGGACCCAGAAGCTGCTCAGAAGTGGCTGAAGGCAATTGAGAAAATCTTCAGAACTATGGATTGTACTGATGAGCAGAAGGTGAGGTTTGGTACTCACATGCTGGAGGGTGAGGCTGAAGCTTGGTGGGACAATAGTCGCCAAAGATTGGAAGCTGCTGGAACTGCCATTACTTGGGAGGTAGTTCGGAAGGGTTTTCTGGAGAAGTATTTTCCGGAAGATATTCGGAGTGCTAAGGAAATTGAATTCTTAGAGCTGAAGCAGGGTAGTATGACTGTAGCAGAGTATGCTGCTAAGTTTGAGGAGCTGGTGCAGTATTGTCCTCACTATAATGTGGAAGGGGCAATGACTTCTAAGTGCTTAAAGTTTGAGAATGGACTGCGTCCAGAGATTAAGCTGGGGATTGCTTGTCAGAAGATCAGGAGCTATCCTGAGCTGGTAAGCAGGAGCAGGATCTATGATAACGATAACCGGGCAAGGATTGCACACTACAAAGCTGTTAATGATCGTAAGGGTAAGCAGAGGTTTAGTGGTACTCCTTATGGTGTTGCTGCTGATAAGGGAAAACGTAAAGCTGTTGTTGATAAGAAGCCTAGAGATGGGAGAGCATCTGCTGAAGGGAAATGTTTTCGATGCGGTGGTATGGGACACCGTGCTAATGATTGTCCTAATGAAGCCAAAAAGTGTTTTAAGTGTGGAAAACCAGGTCATGTGATAGCTGACTGCAGAGCAACTATGCCGACCTGTTATAACTGTGGTGAGAAGGGTCAAATCAGTACCCATTGTGAGAAGCCGAAGAAGCCTCAGACGTCTCCGGCTGGTGGAAAAGTGTTTGCTTTGGCAGGAACTCAAGCTGCCAGTGATGAGCGTGTTATCAAAGGTACTTGTATTATCAATAATATTCCTTTAACTGCTATTATTGATACGGGTGCAACACACTCGTTTATTTCTGTGGATTGTGTGGAGAGGATAGGATTGGTGCCGTCTACTCTGGAGAGACGAATGACTATTGAGACACCCTCTATAGGTTCAGTGACTACTTCTTTGGTATGCCTGAAGTGTCCGCTGACTATTTTCGGTAGAGAATTTGAAGTGGATTTGATTTGTCTACCACTTGGTAAATTGGATGTTATTCTGGGTATGAACTGGTTAGAGTTCAACCGAGTCTACATCGACTGTTTTCGGAAGGAATTGTTGTTCTTGACCCCTGAAGAGGAAGCTTTAGCAAGTTCTTTGTCTAATAAAGAATTGAGGGCCTTGTTGGAAGATGAAACTAGAGTGTTTGCTTTATTTGCAACTTTATCGGTGGATAGCAAAGTGTCAATGGAGGAATTGGCAGTGGTGAATGAATTTCCGGAAGTGTTTCCTGACGACATTACGGAATTGCCTCCGATGCGAGAAGTGGAATTTGGTATTGATCTTGTTCCTGGTACGAGGCCTATTTCTATGGCGCCGTACAGGATGTCTGCAGTGGAATTGGCTGAGTTGAAGTCTCAGATTGGAGAATTGTTGGATAGAAAGTTTATTAGGCCAAGTGTATCGCCGTGGGGAGCTCCAGTGTTGTTGGTGAAGAAGAAGGATGGTAGTATGCGTTTGTGCATCGATTACCGTCAGTTGAATAAAGTGACGATTAAGAATAAGTATCCTCTCCCGAGGATTGATGATTTGATGGACCAGCTGGTGGGAGCTCGTGTGTTTAGTAAGATTGACTTAAGGTCGGGTTATCATCAAATAAGAGTAAAAGAAGGTGATATTCAGAAGACTGCTTTTAGAACTCGATATGGACATTATGAATATGCTGTAATGCCGTTTGGAGTGACTAATGCGCCGGGAGTATTTATGGAGTATATGAACAGAATTTTCCATTCTTATTTGGATCAATTCATTGTAGTGTTTATTGATGATATATTAATTTATTCTAAATCTGATGAAGAACATGCAGGACATTTGAGAATTGCCTTGCAAGTGTTGAAGGAAAATAAATTATTTGCTAAACTATCAAAGTGTGACTTCTGGTTGAAGAGAGTGAGTTTCTTGGGGCATGTAATATCTGAAGATGGAATAGCGGTGGATCCGTCAAAAGTAAGTGCAGTATTGCAGTGGGAACCGCCGAAGACAGCGACAGAAATTAGGAGCTTTCTGGGTTTAGCTGGTTATTACCGCAGGTTTATTGAAGGGTTCTCTAATTTGGCGTTGCCATTAACTCAGTTGACGAGAAAGAACCAAGTTTTCGTATGGGACGCTGCTTGTGAAGAAAGTTTTGAAGAGTTGAAAAAGAGATTGACTACGGCACCGGTGTTAGTGTTACCGACTCCGAGTGAACCGTTTGTGGTGTACTGTGATGCGTCTAAGATGGGATTAGGAGGAGTTCTTATGCAGAATGGTAAGGTAGTAGCATATGCTTCGCGGCAACTGAGAGTGCATGAGCGAAATTATCCTACTCATGATCTTGAGTTAGCTGCGGTTGTTTTTGTGTTGAAAATTTGGAGGCATTACCTGTATGGTTCAAGATTTGAAGTGTTTAGTGATCATAAGAGTCTGAGATACCTGTTTGATCAGAAAGAGCTGAATATGAGGCAGAGAAGATGGTTAGAATTTTTGAAGGATTATGACTTCAGTTTGAGTTATCATCCGGGAAAGGCCAATGTAGTGGCAGACGCTTTCAGTAGAAAGACAATTCATATGGCAGCTCTGATGGTGAAAGAAATTGAGTTAATTGAACAATTCAGAGATTTGAGCATGGTTTGTGAAACTACTGCAGAGAGTGTAATGTTGGGTATGTTGCAGGTAAATAATGACTTCTTGGATATGATTAGAGAGAATCAGAAGTTGGATGTGAAATTGGTAGATTTGATGCCTGGAGTAGGAAGTGACTCC
This sequence comes from Lathyrus sativus, assembly GCA_963859935.3. NCBI lineage: Eukaryota > Viridiplantae > Streptophyta > Magnoliopsida > Fabales > Fabaceae > Lathyrus > Lathyrus sativus. The sequence continues at coordinate 54,339,160 of OZ012738.1, forward strand.
GATAGTGACTTTAAATTGGATAGTACAGGTGTGTTGAGATTTAGAGGCAGGATTTGTGTACCAGATGATGAGGAACTGAAAAAGCTGATTTTGAGTGAAGGACACCGTAGTAATCTGAGTATTCATCCCGGAGCTACGAAGATGTATCATGATTTAAAGAAATTATTTTGGTGGTCTGGTATGAAAAGAGACATTGCTCAATTTGTTTATGCCTGTTTGACGTGTCAGAAATCGAAGGTAGAACACCAGAGACCTTCTGGATTTATGCAACCGTTGGAAATTCCGGTTTGGAAATGGGATTGCATTTCTATGGACTTTGTTACAGGATTGCCAAATACGGCGAGAGGTTTTGATGCTATATGGGTGATTGTGGATCGGTTAACGAAGTCTGCACACTTTGTGCCAATTAATATTAGTTTTCCGTTGACGAAGCTGGCGGAGATTTATATTCGGGTAATTGTGAAGTTACATGGTGTTCCGTCCAGTATTGTGTCGGATAGAGATCCGAGGTTTACTTCAGAATTTTGGAAGAGCTTGCAAGAAGCTTTGGGTACTAAGTTGAAATTAAGTTCAGCTTATCATCCACAAACTGATGGTCAATCGGAAAGGACTATTCAGTCGCTTGAGGATTTATTAAGAGCTTGTGTATTGGAAAAGGGTGGTGCGTGGGACACTCATTTATCATTGATTGAATTCACGTACAATAATAGTTACCATTGGAGTATTGGAATGGCACCCTTTGAAGCTTTGTATGGGAGGAGGTGTAGGACTCCTCTGTGTTGGTATGAGACCGGTGAGAGTGTGGTGCTTGGACCAGAAATTGTTCAGCAGACTACTGAGACGATTCAGATGATTCGTGAGAAAATGAAAGTGTCTCAGAGTAGGCAGAAGAGTTATCATGATAATCGGAGGAAAGAGTTGGAATTCTGTGTAGGTGATCACGTATTCCTAAGAGTTAACCCGATGACTGGTGTGGGTCGGGCGTTGAAGTCCAAGAAGCTGGATCCTAAGTTTATTGGACCTTATGAAATTTTGCAAAGAGTTGGTGCTGTGGCCTATAGGGTGGCGTTGCCGCCGGAGTTGTCGAATCTACATGATGTGTTTCATGTGTCGCAATTGCGAAAATATGTTTCTGATCCATCTCATGTGAGTCAGAGAGATGATGTTCAGGTTCGGGAGAATCTTACTATTGAGACGATGCCGTTGAGGATCGAGGACCGTAAGATGAAACAGCTCCGAGGGAAAGAGATACCTTTGGTGAAGGTAGCTTGGGGAGGTGCTGCAGGAGGCAGTGTGACCTGGGAGTTGGAAAGCAGGATGCGAGAAGCGTATCCGGAGCTATTTCCATCAGGTAATTTTCGAGGACGAAAATAATTAAAGTGAGGGAGAGTTGTAACACCCATTTTAATTATTTAGTCACTTTATTATTATTTTAAAAATTATATGTTGGTGTGCCCTTTGGTGGGGGTGTATTTGATGATGTTTGGTGGGTGTCCCTAATGTGGGAGGACTATTGGTGATATTTTGGTGTGAAATATAGTAATATAAAAATAATAGTAACATTGGTGGGGGTGTTATTATTATTATTATATTTATTATATTTGTTACTATTATTAATATTATTATTATTTTGGTGAAATAATAATATTAGTATTATTATATTATTATTATATTATTTTTATTAATATTATTATTATTATTGGTGTGATAATATTATTATTATTATAATTATAATTATTGTTGGGTGTATCACTATTATTATTATTATGTTGAATATTACTATAATATTATAATAGTATTATATTATATTATATTATTATTATTATTATAATGATTATTATAATTATTATTATTAGAATTATTATTGGGAATATTAGTGGTTGGAATAAGTAAAATAAGAGGTGAAAGGGTTATTGGGAAGTTAGAATGGAAATATGAAAAGTCACGATAGAAACCGTGAGGAAGGAAATATGAAGGGGTAGCAAGGAGATATTAGAAAAGTTGGAATGGAGAGGAAAGGGATTACCATAGGCGTGGGATATTGGTGTGATAATAATAATAGTATTATTATTATTATTATTATTACTATTATTATTATTAGTGTTATTATTATTATTATTATTAAAAGTATTATTATGATTATTGGAGAGATAATAATATTATTATTATTGTTATTATTAATAGTATTATTATTATTAAGATTATTATTATTATTATCATTATTATTATTATTAGAATTATTAATATTAATATTATTATTATTATTATTATTATTATTATTAATATGTGGTATTATTAATATTAGTAAGATTATATTAGTATTATTATTATTATTAAGATTATTAATATTATATTATTTTATTAGTTATTATTATTGGGATTAGAATAATTAAAAAGGGAAATAGAATATGAGGGGTTAGGAGAGTTACGATACATTTTAGAAAATTGAGAAAAAAGAGCGATAGAAAGAGAGAAGAGGAAAGAACGAGGAAAGTGAAAAAGAACGAAGGAAAAAGGGAACGAAGAACGGAAGAGGAAGGAGAAGGCCAAGAGACCAATTCTAGGAGGAATTCTATCGATCGACCAATTGTCAAGGTAAGGGGGGAGAAATTTGATTGGGAATGGTTTATACATGTATAGGGTAGAGGGGATTCCTTAACCCCGTAGGAATTTATCGTTATATAAAGTTTTATATTGGCATGCTATGATTATTGTTGATGTTGGGGGATTGATGAATGCTGATGATGCATTTTGGGGTATATATATATATGGTGATGATGTTACTGTAGTATTGATCCATTTTGTTGGATTGTTGATGTTACTGTAGTGTTGATAGTAACTAGGAATATAAAGCTGATGAGATTATGTGTTGTTACCGTAGTGTTGGCAATGACCGTGATTATAGTTTTGGGAAAAGTTATGTGTTGTTTCCCTATAGCGTCGTTAATGACTATGGTTAGGACCTTGGTGAGATTCAGAGTGACTCTGAAATGTCGGTAATGTACCGTAATGTCGGTTCTAGAGTAGAAATTATAGGATAATTGGTAAGTATAATATCTATTGGCATGTTTGTGATTGTGGATTGATGTTGATGAATTATTGATTTTGGTGTATAGGCTGAGGTGTTGGTTTAGGGAGGTTCTGAGTAACCTCAGAGACTTTTGGTGAGATGTCTGAATTGGTCTCGTGTGATCCTTCTAGCCTTGCTGTAGTGTGAAAATGATGAGTATGGGATATAACTTGTGTACTTGGGGATAGTACGCGTTTCCCTTAATATTGTTGGTGAGCAATTAGTAATGTATATGTGTGTAGTGATCAGTAGGATCGTGTATCCCCGAGTGGGGGGGGGGGGGGACGTAGTTATATCCGGTGTGATAGTATGAATTCGTTTACTATCTGATTGATTTATATGGTGTTGGTGTAATATATCTATACATATGCATTGTTGTATGATGATATGATCAGGAGGATCGTGTGCACTTAGCGTGCCAGAATATAATAATTATGCATTGGTGTCTTGCATATCATGGTGTTTTGGTGGGATGAATCATGTCTCAGGAGGAGCGTAAGTGATTCATCCGTACTCCTTTGTGGAGAATGGTGGGGGATAGATCATGTCTCAGGAGGAGCGTAAGTGATCTATCCAGGTTCGATTGAATGAACCAATGAGTCGGTACCGCATGCATGGTGTTGAGTTGCATAATTGCATTATAATATGTTATATTGTAATTTGAACAGTAGGTTCGTTATATGGTGTTGTTGGGGTGAATAATTGATGTGTTGGTGTGTTTTACTGCCTTATTACATGTATTACATTACCATTATATTTTTGATCATGATTTCTCACCCCTTGTTGTTGTTGTGGTCTGTGCTTCTTCGGAAGTACAGATAATCCAGGTGCTTAGCTAGCTTGGATATTGGTGTGACTGTCGAGTCTAGGATGCTCTGATACGTAGCACGGGACTTGGGCATTTTTATTGTTTCATGTTGAACTCCTATTTTTTTTCCTGCGAACGTATCAAAATTTTTATTTAATTGTATTATTTAAATATTCCGCTGTATTTGGAGAAAAACCTTTTTATAAGGAAACGTGATTTTTATGTGATATCCCACTTGGGAAGGAAACTCTGATTTTTATTATGTTATTCATATTTTATTTGTTTTGGGAAGTGGGGTGTTACACTCCTGATGGCATTTAGCGCGGTGCCACTTACAACCACTTTGTGTACTTTCTATAAGTAGTCACTTTAGAAAATATTTTGGGAACACTTTGTATTTTTCAATACTTTTGAGATTGAAAAGGGTTTTTAGGTTAAAAAAAGCTTAGAAACCCCAAGAGAAGTGAGAATCAAATGTTTGGAGCATCAATCCTCGATTCTTCAACTTTGATGCTATCAAAGCTTTCCTTTTTACTTGTTGATCAAGCTACCATAGTGATGGCTAGCTAAATCCTTTTGTGTCAAGATTAGAGGTAGTTAACCTTACTAGTATGTATTTTTTTATCTTTTGTATGTGAACATGGTTGATGATCAATATATGATGAAGATCCTTGCTTTTAATGTGTATGTATGATTTAAATCACTCTAGACATAGATTTTCCCAGTCTTGATCTGATTTCTTCATCTATTAACAAACAAACTCTAAACATAGATTTGAAAGTTAATATTTTCTTTGTATCGATATTTATGTTTATTGTTTCGATTGTTATTTCGAGAAATCATCTAGGGATTAAAGCAATAATACTCACAAGCCACTTTAGAAATAAACAGATTTGCGAGGATACACGATTGTATTGATCAAAACTAAGTTCACATGCTTGATTAATTGGATATATATGAAAGATGTTAACAAAATTTAATCTTGACATGCTTTTCTTAAAACAAAACATCTTTCTCTAGTTTACTCTTTGCTAAAAAAGCATATGTCACAAAACAAGAACTCTTTGAAAACCTTTTTCTTAGAACTTTAAACTATTGAATGACAAGCATCTAGATATCAGAACAATCCTTGCAGATACGATAAAATAACCCACCTAAAATACTTTCAACAAGGAGCATTTTATCAAGTGCTTGTAACAGTCTTTGCATTTAACAAAAATTATCATTAACTCAAACAATCAAATTAAATTCAAATAATATAGGATGCATTTAGTTAAAATGACAAAAAATGTTACCTTTTGTTAATCATTAATGAATGTGTAATTCTTACATAATCTTGCAACTCTTAAGTCAGTTATCAATAATTATAGAAACCATCTTTGTGAATCTTTGGTTTCACCTTTTATAACAACAAATTCAATTGACAACATTTTATCATTTAGGTCTCTTCCAATTACTGTAAGTATTTGCCCTCTATAATAACCTTTTAAGAAGCATCAATTTAGTCCTATTATGGGTCTGCACTTGAAAAAACTATCTCTACAAGATTTAAGAAACACGCGCGCGCGCGCACACACACACACACACACACACCGCACACACACACACGCGCACACACACACACACACACACACACACACACACACACACACACACACACACACACACACACACACACACACACACACACACACACACACACACACACACACACACACACATATATATATATATATATATATATATATATATATATATATATATATATATATATATATATATCCTTTAAAAGTGTGGGCTCAATAATCTTTCAGTATGTTCCATGTTGTCCTCTCCACCTTGAAATGCTTGACTTGCCATTTTCACAATTGAACTTGGATTTAACCTTAACAATTCATGAGTGTTGCGGTGGAAATAGGATCACAAACTATTAATGAGTTTGAATCGCAATTCAATTCACAACCGCTCTTTGATTTATCCGAAGGAAAAGGTCAAAAGAGGGAAAACCTATTTTGCATCGTAAACACAATGCGGGGAAAGATCTAGGGTTCGGGGGTTGGTTAAATTTAGGGAAGGTATTAGCACCCTAAACTTCTGTAGTACTCTACAGGAACCTTTTGTTCAAATGTTTACTATTTGCTTTATTTATTTGCTTAAGGTATATGCAAAGGATTAAAAGTGAGAAAGGAGACCTAAGGTTAATTCTAAGTTTACTCGGCAAGACATCGCATCTTGTGCCTACGTATCCTTACGGGAGTGGAATCAGAGTAATCGTAGTTCCCCTCAAAAGGGAGGTTAGAGACTTCTTGACTGTGGTCAAGGTCTCAAGGGGAATAAACGCATCTTAAGGACACGCTTACGCGGAGTGTAGAAACTCCAAATCTCTATGTTGAAATGTTAAGTGAATTAGGGTTAGGTTAGGGATTCCACGGCGGGAAACCCTAAGATGAGCGCGGCGGCTCTTTGACCTAATGCTAGGGGTAAAATTGTAATCTTGCCTGCGGCGAGGCATTTGTGAAAATTAGGGTTTGTAAGGGTGTATTTTGAAGTTGAGGACTATTGGCGCGGCGACCAAAAGCTAGACCTAACCTTCGGATGTGTGTAGTGTGACAGGGGTATTGATAAATGTGTGAGATAATTGAATTATGCAAACAGAGAATAATGTCCTAATTTGACCATGCAAGCAGGAATTTAAAGGCAGGAATTAAAGCGCGATTTTTAGGATTCGCGAGGTTACAACCGGGTAGCAGTTACAATAATGATGAAACTTAAATAAAACAACCACGCAATAGTAGTAAACATGAGCTGCAAGTGATGAACACTGTTAATAAGCAAAGTTAGACGGTAATTGGACGAGTCAGGAGAAAAAGTGCAATATTGAAGATCTTTGTTGTTTTTAAAGAAAAAGTGTTAATTAAATTTATAAAAGAAAGAGTAATGTTAATTTTAAGAATATTTTAAATTTAATCTAAAAAAAGTTTTAATTTACATATTTTAAAATGATTTTTAAGTTATTTATTTGGAAAAAAGGTTTTTATTTTTATTATATAAAAAAAAAAGGATTTTAAGTTATTTGTTTTTAAAAAAAAAGTTTTTAAGTTTATTATAAAAAAAAAGCTTTTTCTAACTATTATCTTATGAAAAAAATAATGTCAATATTAGTTTTTAAAAAAAAAATTTAATAAAGTTTAAACTAAATATATAAAAAAGAAAAAAAGGTAAAAAGAAATAAAGGGGTTGGGCCGGTCATCACTCCCGGACCCAACCCGGTTGATGTAAGTGTGGAATTTAGGGACTAGGGTTTCAGAACCCCAATCTCTTCTTCGCGGCGCATGCTTCTTTCGTCTTCTTCCTTCGTTTTGCTGCGATTCCCTCCTCAATCATGTTGGAAATCCTGAAATCAAACCGACCAATGTCAAAAGTGACAACATTATGTTCTTTGCTTACGTTTCTCGTTCGCGATCGGTATCGAGGGGAAGCGATGATGACGATGTTCTGAGCTTCAGAGGAAGGTATTTGCTCGTCGTGACTTTAAACGGCGCCAGTGAAACCTCTCCACTCGGGTTGCCTTGTTTCAATCTCTCTCTCTCTCACGGCCACTAGGGTTTGTTCGCGATCTTGCTCGCTTCGTTGCCTTTGGTGTTCTCCGCCGTTGTTGTCTAGGGTTTCAACGAGGTGATATCGTTCCCTTTTTATATCTCTCTGATTTCTCTTTTGGGCCTTGGATTTGCGTTATTTTTCTGAGATTGATTGTGATTTGGTGATACAATTTGATTTTATCGGATACTGATTCGAACTTTCCTTTTTTGTTAACAGATATGGTTTGGATTTGCCTTGATGGGATTTTCAGATATGGATTTATGAACTTGGTGCTTTGACTCGTTTTGATTTACCTGATACCGATTTAATTTTCCCTGATTTGGAATTGATATCAATATCAAAATCGCTTTCTGTTATTTTTTCTGATATAGTTTGCCTTGCACCTTCAGGTTGGATACGAATTCAATGTTGGATATCCATGGATACGGTTATGATTTATGATATCTGATATTGATTATGTCATAGATTTGGTTTGCTTTCCAGATGCTGATTGGATTCATTCTGATACGGATTCTGTTTTCATTTTTCTGATAAGATTCGGATTCCTGATTTCCAGCTGATACGGATTGATACAATCTGGATATGGTTTTTTTTTTTGCTGATATGGATTCTTTTCCTGATGCAGTTTGGATTAACTTTTCCTCTTCTTCTTTCAGAGAGAGTTGGTACTATGGCTTTAGTCGAGTCAAACGCTGCCGAGAAGGGGGTATACGACGATGATGACAATGTTCTGAGCCTGATGAGGGATACTATTCGATGATGCCGCGGTTGCCTTCGACAGTGGCTTTTGATAGTCTCTGCTGTGTTCTGTTGAATTTGGGTCAGAACATGAGTTCTGGGCTTGATTGTGACTGATATTGCTTAGATACTCATTCGATTTGTCCGATTGTGGATCGCTTTGGCTGATGGCATTTGTCATGATTTTTCAGATGTTGCTGTTGATTCTGATTTGTTTTCTGATATGGTCTTGCAAATTTGCTCGCATGTGTGATTTTGATGATTTTATTCTGATGCTTCGTTTGGTTATTGATTTTTCAGATGTTGACCCGTTGGGATTCTGTTCGAGGCGAGTTTCAATTGACTTGTCTTGTAATCCAATTTTGGTGCAATGGAGTTGGATTCTCTGTTTGGTTCAGGCTTGTTCTTGAACCGAACCTGCCCTCTTGGTTTATTCTTGAACTGAACTTGCCCTTTTGCGAATTCCTGTTTTATGAACCAATTTTGATGCATCTCTGAACTTAATTGAACTGGCTGAACTCTTTTCTTGCGTCTGTTGTTCCATTGGTTGAGTGACTTAAGAATTCCATGCAGCTTGTAAATCCTTTTTGGCTTTGAGTTTGGTTAGGAACTTTGGAAAATTCTGATGCTGTTTTGTGAATTTCAGGTGTTGGATAACCTTGAAGGCAAAGTGATTCAGACCTGCCGGCATCCGGGTCTGAGTCCAAATTTACCTTTGTATCAGTTTGGAAATCCAATTGCGGAAAAAGCGAATCAGTCCCGCTTCTTTTATCTCTTTTATCTCTCGGTTGTCCCGCATGATAAGAACAGATGACCACTTGATCTGACGCCAACGGCGCGGGTCGGTAACGGGGGTAGGACGCAGCTTCGGTTGTGCCACTCCCGGCACTCGATGATGACGCTGTTCTGAGAGTGTCGAAAACAATTTCTAACCCTTTCCTGCTTCTGTTTTGTTTTGTTTCCCTTTGTGCAGGTTAATCGGAGATTTGCGGAGAAGATCGAGGAAAATCGAATGAAGAACACTTAGGATTCTTTAGGACTTAGGACTTTTTAGAGTGAATGTAATTCCTTGTAAACTCAAACAATGATTAGAATTCAAAGTTTATTTGAGTCACGCTTTTGTAAATTAAATACTTTATGAAATAAAAATTCAAAAAGTACTCATTTACTTCTTAAATATCTATGAACATACAAACATGAATTTATTTATATTTATTTCTTAGTTACAAATTATAAACATTCGTGAATAAAAATCCACAAACATTTAAATTTATTTCTAATTATAAATTATAAATACTCACGAATGACATTCAAAGGTACTTAAGTTCTGGCTCATATGCTTATTCTCTTCATAGTCCTGATCAAAACTAAGTGAATTTAACTAAATCCTCTCTGTTATGTATATCGAAAGAACGTGTTACTAACTGAAACGAAACTCCTCCCTGAACAAATGAACGACCCAACATTAGATACACTCCCGGTATTTTCCAATAATAAAACGAGCCAACTTGATGCCTTGAAGGAAATCAACTTCTATGGCAGACAAATGTCCCATGTATCATGCTCTGAACGCCTCGAGGCTTAAAGACCGATTTTCTTCAGAATTAGCAAAAATAGTGTAAAATGACCAAAACGCCCTTGAACTGAATTCCTGCAAAACAAATCAACTCTAGGACTGGTTAGTGGTTAGCAGATGCACAGATGAGATGCTATGCGAAATGACTGACTAAATATAAGGGTAAAATTTAGGGTATTACAGTTGCCCCTATTTAAATAGCTACACCAGATGATTTGAGTGACAGAGACTCGAGGAATCATGGCGGAGGGATTTAAATATAGATAACCGAAAATTTTGCCCTTATATGTGGCGATATGCGATGTTATGGACAAAACAAAAGCCGACTAATGCATGCAATGCCAGGAATATGATATGACGCATATGCTGGAATGATGAATGCGAAAATGCTGATGAACACGACGACACAGGGACAGATGCTACGAGAAGAACACACTGGGGGATTCTAAAATGATGGTCAACTGGTGCGAACACGACCAATTGTCATTTTTAGAAAAGGAACGAGATTCTCAAATGGAGAAGGTACCTATGAGACGGCCTCCACTGGGGAATCTAAAGGTAAAACATGGACCATGTACGACTGCAAGATCGATTACAGAATGCTGGGGCATTGAGCAAAGAATAACATCCAGGCTTCTATAGACTATCTCTCGTGACAGGATCAAACGGACTTTTCGGGAATCCGTAGCAAATATACAGGGTAAAAACCGGCTGTATGCCAAAATAAATGGACTTTAATGGGAAATGCCCTGATAAGCTTCTCGAGGGAGACCTGTCACTTATTGTTGGAAGGGACTTACATGCTAAAATGGATAAGCACTCAAATAAAGAGGCTGCTGCTTATCTGATATATAAATCTTCTCATATTTAAGGTCGGCGCCTGGAATACGATTCTGATTCTTCTTTTACTAAAGGGTAAATGAACTTCTTCATACTTCAAGATCGTGCTCTCCTGAATATGATTCCACTCCTTCTTTTACTAAAGGGTAAATGAACTTCTTCATACTTCAAGATCGTGCTCTCCTGAATATGATTATGCTCCTTCTTTTACTAAAGGGTAAATGAACTTCTTCATACTTCAAGATCTGTGCTCTCCTGAATATGATTCCGCTCCTTCTTTTACTAAAGGGTAAATGAACTTCTTCATACTTCAAGATCGTGCTCTCCTGAATATGATTCCGCTCCTTCTTTTACTAAAGGGTAAATGAACTTCTTCATACTTCAAGGTCGTGCTCTCCTGAATACGATTTGGTTCAAAACCTCCCTATACCTCAAGACGACAAGGAAAATGGAAGCCCAACTTCTCAATGGAGATGGCCATTTGCTGAGAGTCATAACGAAGATAGGATCGGCTTCTTAGGTGAGAAATGTCGCATACCGATGTTGTAAGATGTAAAATGTTGTACTGATAGATTTTTCAGGCGTGAACTGGCGTGTATCCGTAAAGGATTGTGGTTGAAAGATAGTGCAAAATAAATGCACGTCCGGGTACAGTGATAAACTTCTCGGGCGAGAACAGTCGCGTATCTGTCATGGTATGGTGAAAACCTTTAGATGGTGCAAAAATAAATGCACGTCCGGTTGGGACTTGACGACCGACAAGACTGAGATTCAATCTAGGATCGAGCTAGAGAGAAAAACTGGCAATCAAGACTCCATCGAGGGAATGAGCTCGAAGGGTAAATATCTCATCCTGGTGAGGAAAGATAGCTGAAGTAACCGTCATCCACGAGGATCGAGCTCTGTGGGGGAAACTGGAAACACCTATGTATTTTATGCTTAGGGCTGACAATCTATTTGAAGAGAATGGACAAACCCCAGTTACTCGGCGGTAACAACCAATGATGGCGAGACACAATGAACCTGTGAATGCTAACGCATATGTTCCTGCGTATGTTAATGTGAATGTATGTCAATGTCTATGTACGTTAATGTCTATGTATACAAGATGTTATGAAATGAGTATGCAATGAGTATGTAATGAAATAGGCATGTGATGCTTATGCCCCTGCGTATGCTGACGAAACAGACTAGAGACGGGACGAGAGATGAAATAAACATCTCGACGGAGATACCCTGCATTCTCTGCAACCAATACGTCAATCATGGGTAAGAAAGATCAATGGTAGAACCAAATCTGGTTTCAGAATTCTGACTTCTCTGGGGAGAAGGTAATCTGCTTGGGTGCACAGTATCACGTTTTCACATAGGGTGAGGAAAACTTGAGGGACACTTTCGAGTTACCCAAGAAAAAGTTGTCAGCTTATAGTCTCTCTGGGGACTGTGATGAGGCAATAGTTTAGGAGCCTGTTGCAACACTGAGATTTACTGGGGAATGAAGGCCGCTATGAGTAAAATCCCTCGGGTGCACGAAGAAAAGTTGTGAAACCACGTAGCTTTGATCTTGAAGGACCTTGTAGTAGTCGCCATTTGTTTCCTTTTTTAAAAAACACGGTGCCCCAGGATACTTGCGTTGTGAGGCATGGTCATCTCAAGAGGATTTTATAGAGAACACTGAGTCTGGTTGCCCCGCTGTTTTCAAACTCTTTGAGAGGTTTGTCAGGTCTCGACGTAACTGGCACAAATTAATCGTGTTACGACGAAATTTTTGAGAAATAGCTCTTAAGAACTTCAGACTCGCGTTGGTAAGCGAACTGGGAAACCGCCTGCCCCTGTTTAGCAGGATCTTCAAGTCCCACGGGTTATGTTCATATGTAAATCTCTAAGATATCAAGCAAAGTCGTCATGCCTAAAATGCTTGTCCTGAGCTTGTCAATGTACACATATATTTGTCTTGAATTTTTGTTTTTGAAAAAGATATCGCAATAACTTATGACCGAAATCACTAGTCGGGATATAAGTTTTAATTATAATGCCAACATGAATTTTTCTGAGCATAGCTCGTAGGAGTCAGGAAACGTGATCTTGTCGAGTATGCTTTCAACTGAAGCCCTACTTCAATTAGGTCTTTCTAAGGTTGTATCGTGGCTCGGTTCACGGTTTAAGAAAAACAAAGGATATAGGCTCAAAGTTATATTTGTATCCACCCCTTCTTCGTGATGTTTTCCAATCCTAATTCAGTTAATCGGATGCGAGCACTCATACCTCAAGCGGATTTGCTATGGTTGAGAATTTATCAAGGCTTTGGACATGGCAGTCACTCGCCTATTTCTTTTGGCGTTCCGATCACACGACCTTGTTCTTTACTAAGGATTATTTATTGTACCCTCTTGTTTTGCTTTTATTCCCTAACTTTTGCCTGGACATCGTCTTTTGATCTGACTTTGGAGTCCAGCGGGATGCCCCAGTTTTGCCTAAGTCTCCTTCATAGGTTTTGACTTAGCGGGCTCTTGTTTTTTTTTAATATTCTTTTATGCACAAGTCGTGTAAATCTTATGAAGGCTCGTGACTGCCCCACTCCTTAGGTAACCGAGGGATAGTCATTGTATTGGACTTCTTAAGATGCTAAGGATAAATTCTCGAAGGTTTGCTCTTCCTTTTTGAGGATCTAAGCGCTCGATCGGTTTAACTAAAACCTACCCTGCCCCAGGTTAAGATGAGGGTTCTAAAAAAGAAAACTCCTACTTCAAGGCTCAAAGTGGTTAACGAGGGATTAACATCCTTATATCTTCAGTGTTTGGGATTTGAAACAATGCCTTACATCATCAGCGGGTTTCAATCGAAAGCATACGACAAAAAACTTGACGTTTCTGGTTCATCATCCTCCTCCCAATTCTCCATCAGAACAAGAGATCGGGTAAAGTTGGCATTATAATTTATGAAAAAAAATATATTTTGAATGAGTGAAACGAATGGACTTATTCAAGACAAACATATGCGTTGCATTAATCAAAGATAAACACGTTCGTTCATGCTAAATATGCTTAATCAAAGAGAAATCCATATAAATAAACAAATGAACTGTCGGAAAAATCCTTCTAAATGGTTTATGAAATTCAAAAGCAACAGTTTCCTTTGGCGGAGCCTCAATGGAAAGGACGTAGGGTTTACGATCACTGTGAGTCGTCATGGCTTGCCCCAGTTACGCTGGTCACATCTTCAACAGTTTTCAGTCGTTGCTTCAAAATAACTTTCCCAGATTCTTGGTTGATCCCGGTCATATCATCTTGAGGGTTACTGAAATGAAACGAGCTAGGCCTTTGAATAATTGTTGGATTCGGCTGATTTGCCACAGGAGTAGCATGCTTTGCAGGATTCAAACTCGACAAGTGAGGGACCCCGAGAGGAGTCTCGATCTTCGGCTGAGCATCGCCAAAAGACAACTTCTTCGCTTCTAGCAAATTTCTGACAACTTTCTTAAGAGCATAGCAATTCTCTAGATCATGGCCGGGCGCACCCTCATGGAATAAACAATGAGCGGCAGCGTTGTAACCTGTAGGTAACGGATTAGGCGGAGGACCCAAAGCACGGGTGATAATCAGACCCTGTTGTACCAAATGGGAGTATAACTCAGTGAAAGTCATCGGAATTGGAGGACAAAGCTTATACTGACTCTTATGGGGATAAGTAACCTGATCCTGTGATTGTTGAACAGGAGCGTTGGGCACTCGTTGACTGTCGACAGGAACTTGCACGGGTGGATAACCGGAAGGTTGTTGATAAATCGGTGCTTGATATACCGGAGCTGACTGCACAGGCTGGCATGTAGGAAACTTCTGATCGAAAGGAGGTGCAACAGTAGCTACATAGGGTTGCTGGACATATGGAAACGGATAACCTTGAACATAACTCTGCTGATGTTGCCAAGGTTGAGGAGTAGCCATTTTGCGGTTCCTCGAACGTGTAGGTCCTTTACCATTGTCGGAGTTAGGAGTTTTGCACTTTGGAGGGGTAGCTCGTCGAACTGGTTGAGCACTAGGAGGCACCGAACTGGATTGAAGACCATGAGGAGGTACATTCTCGACAATAACAGCTGGTTGAGGTTCCATAACGGTATTAGTAGTCTCAGAAACAACAGTAGACTGAGCATCCACCTTCACACTAAGAGCTCGTAGCATCTCCATAATATGCCCTACACTTCCTCGAAGATCTTCGAGTTCATGGCTGACACGGTTGATCTCTTGGTTTTGATCTTCCATCCTTTTGAAGGGTCGTATTGATGCAGAGAACTTAGGGTGACAAAAGTGGAAGGCGAGAGAACCGAACATGAGAAAACGGAAGACACATGCAATGCAAAAGTATGGTGCTAAAATGTGAATGCAAATGAAGATTTCATGGAATTCAAATATTTACGAATATTGCGGAATACCCAGGAAACTTTTAATTCATCGAAGACAAATTACAAATAATATTCTTGCAACCAAAGTAGCTAAATAAAAGCCTAGAAAATCCTAGAGAAGCATCTTCCACAACTTCAATGAGCAGACGGAGATTCGGAGGAAAATAAATACTCGTAGAGCCTTCTCTTCTTGTAGGATTGTATCTCATCATTCTTCGACTGAATCTGCTTTTGAAGTTCTTCGTACTCGCTGACCATCACATGGTATTTGTTCTTCCATGATTCTGTTTCGCGTTGCGATCTCTTCAGAGTGATCTTCAAAGTCTCAACTTCGGTCATGAAATACTGAACATGTTCCTCTCTTTGAGGTAAAGGATCTTGGCGAGAGTAGGGCATCTTCAACTCAATAGCTCTTCCTCGGACCCATTGAAGGTATGGTTCCATGGACACACAATTAGGTCTGCCCAAACTTTCTTTGTCTTTCCTATGCAGATGATTCCAAGAAGATAGAATCTGATCTTGAAGCTTTTTGTCGTCTTTGAAAAAGATTTTCTCCACATGAACACCTTTAGGCGGTTCTTTCAAGGGATATCCCAACTGTCGGCGAGCTAGGACCGGATTGTAGCTAATTCCTCCATTGAAACTGAGCAAAGGCACATTGCTGAAGTTTCCACAACTATCAATGATCGATATCCCATCGTACATGTGATTATACCAATCAATATCAGAGTGAGTTAAAGCCATAACTTTCTGCGACCAACGTTCTTGATTAGATCTCCAGAACGGACCGGACTTGGGTAAGTGAGAAATAAACCACTTGTATAGTAATGGCACACAGCATATAATCATTCCTCCACCATGAAAGTTTCGAAGATGTACTGAATGATAAGTATTACCCAATAGCGTTGGAACTGGATTTCTCCTCATGAAGGTCTTGATTGCATTAAGGTCCACGAACCCCTCAAAACTAGGAAAAAGCAGCAACCCATAAATAAGCAAAGCAAATATTGTCTCAAAGGCGAACATGTCTTTATGATCGACATAAAATTGGGCCTTCTTAATTAGGAAGTCCCTGAGAAAACCGGAGGTCCCCCCTTTGGTGATCATATTGTTTCTGACATCGGATATCCTTAGACAAATGGATTTAGCAATGTCTCGTTCTTTAGGGTCTTCCTCCAAGAAAGGGAATGGAGACTTATCCAAGATAGGTAATCCCACCAACTGAGAGTACTCTTCTAAGGTCGGTAAAAGCTGATAATCTGGAAAGGTGAAGCAGTGATAATCTGGATCATAAAACTGTAGCAAAGTCGCAAGAAGTCCTTCGCTTACTTGAACCTTCAACAAAGACAATAGCCTTCCATATTTGTCTTGGAACTTTTCTTGATCTTGAACCAATCCTCTTAGCTTCTCTAGGACTTCCAAATTAAAACCCTTAAAAGTAAATTTCAAAGTATGCTTCCTAGAGTGATCCATGGTATCCTGCAATGTTCATAAATAGAGTTTGAATTCCATGAAATCTTAATGCGATATGATGTTTTATGAATGCAATGCATGAAGACACACAAAGTCCTAGGTTAAAGGAACGTGAGTGGAGTTAAGGTCTACCCATCCCCAAAAGGAGTGTACTATAGGTTAATTGTACCTGCAGAACAAGGTTCTAAAAAGTGCCCAAAGTCATCAGCCCATCTTTCGGATATTATCGACCTTCCGATTGACTCGGAGGTTAATAATATTCTCAAGAGAATCTCTTTTGAGTGTAGTATCGCGTAGCAACCGTTGTAGGATTACTCCCACATAGCTCCCGCACTACGTCCTAAATAAGGCCAAGGTGGTGTTAAGGTACTACGGTCCTCAATATCACAGACTCCTATCGACCATGGAGAAAGTTTTCACGATTA
The DNA here is from genome assembly GCA_963859935.3 of Lathyrus sativus. Lineage (NCBI taxonomy): Eukaryota > Viridiplantae > Streptophyta > Magnoliopsida > Fabales > Fabaceae > Lathyrus > Lathyrus sativus. The sequence goes on from OZ012738.1 coordinate 54,356,089, forward strand.
TACTCAATCAACCGAACCATTTTCGAAAAGGTCTCAACTGAGCGGTGATTCTCGAATCAACTTAGTCGGGATTCGACTCCCTATAAGCTTCATCGAATATATCCCTATCCTATAATAATGTCACTAGTCCGGGCGTAGGACTTATCTCACAACACAAGGAACAGTCCCAAACCAGAGCACAAATATATACATGCAAAATAACAAAACAAGTAGCAATATATATGAACAAATTAGGGATAACCCTCAAAAATCATGAATCCCCAGTGAAGTCGCCATTTTCTGTTGCGGTGGAAATAGGATCACAAACTATTAATGAGTTTGAATCACAATTCAACTCACAACCGCTCTTTGATTTATCCGAAGGAAAAGGTCAAAAGAGGGAAAACCTATTTTGCATCGTAAACACAATGCGGGGAAAGATCTAGGGTTCGGGGGTTGGTTAAATTTAGGGAAGGTATTAGCACCCTAAACTTCTGTAGGACTCTACAGGAACCTTTTGTTCAAATGTTTACTATTTGCTTTATTTATTTGCTTAAGGTATATGCAAAGGATTAAAAGTGAGAAAGGAGACCTAAGGTTAATTCTAAGTTTACTCGGCAAGACATCGCATCTTGTGCCTACGCATCCTTACGGGAGTGGAATCAGAGTAATCGTAGTTCCCCTCAAAAGGGAGGTTAGAGACTTCTTGACTGTGGTCAAGGTCTCAAGGGGAATAAACGCATCTTAAGGACACGCTTACGCGGAGTGTAGAAACTCCAAATATCTACGTTGAAATGTTAAGTGAATTAGGGTTAGGTTAGGGATTCCACGGCGGGAAACCCTAAGATGAGCACGGCGGCTCTTTGACCTAATGCTAGGGGTAAAATTGTAATCTTGCCTGCGGCGAGGCATTTGTGAAAATTAGGGTTTGTAAGGGTGTATTTTGAAGTTGAGGACTATTGGCGCGGCGACCAAAAGCTAGACCTAACCTTCGGATGTGTGTAGTGTGACAGGGGTATTGATAAATGTGTGAGATAATTGAATTATGCAAACAGAGAATAATGTCCTAATTTGACCATGCAAGCAGGAATTTAAAGGCAGGAATTAAAGCGCGATTTTTAGGATTCGCGAGGTTACAACCGGGTAGCAGTTACAATAATGATGAAACTTAAATAAAACAACCACGCAATAGTAGTAAACATGAGCTGCAAGTGATGAACACTGTTAATAAGCAAAGTTAGACGGTAATTGGACGAGTCAGGAGAAAAAGTGCAATATTGAAGATCTTTGTTGTTTTTAAAGAAAAAGTGTTAATTAAATTTATAAAAGAAAGAGTAATGTTAATTTTAAGAATATTTTAAATTTAATCTAAAAAAAGTTTTAATTTACATATTTTAAAATGATTTTTAAGTTATTTATTTGGAAAAAAGGTTTTTATTTTTATTATATAAAAAAAAAGGATTTTAAGTTATTTGTTTTTTAAAAAAAAGTTTTTAAGTTTATTATAAAAAAAAAAGCTTTTTCTAACTATTATCTTATGAAAAAAATAATGTCAATATTAGTTTTTTAAAAAAAAATTTAATAAAGTTTAAACTAAATATATAAAAAAGAAAAAAAGGTAAAAAGAAATAAAGGGGTTGGGTCGGTCATCACTCCCGGACCCAACCCGGTTGATGTAAGTGTGGAATTTAGGGACTAGGGTTTCAGAACCCCAATCTCTTCTTCGCGGCGCATGCTTCTTTCGTCTTCTTCCTTCGTTTTGCTGCGATTCCCTCCTCAATCATGTTGGAAATCCTGAAATCAAACCGACCAATGTCAAAAGTGACAACATTATGTTCTTTGCTTACGTTTCTCGTTCGCGATTGGTATCGAGGGGAAGCGATGATGACGATGTTCTGAGCTTCAGAGGAAGGTATTTGCTCGTCGTGACTTTAAACGGCGCCGGTGAAACCTCTCCACTCGGGTTGCCTTGTTTCGATCTCTCTCTCTCTCGCGGCCACTAGGGTTTGTTCGCGATCTTGCTCGCTTCGTTGCCTTTGGTGTTCTCCGCCGTTGTTGTCTAGGGTTTCAACGAGGTGATATCGTTCCCTTTTTATATCTCTCTGATTTCTCTTTTGGGCCTTGGATTTGCGTTATTTTTCTGAGATTGATTGTGATTTGGTGATACAATTTGATTTTATCGGATACTGATTCGAACTTTCCTTTTTTGTTAACATATATGGTTTGGATTTGCCTTGATGGGATTTTCAGATATGGATTTATGAACTTGGTGCTTTGACTCATTTTGATTTACCTGATACCGATTTAATTTTCCCTGATTTGGAATTGATATCAATATCAAAATCGCTTTCTGTTATTTTTTCTGATATAGTTTGCCTTGCACCTTCAAGTTGGATACGAATTCAATGTTGGATATCCATGGATACGGTAATGATTTATGATATCTGATATTGATTATGTCATGGATTTGGTTTGCTTTCCAGATGCTGATTGGATTCATTCTGATACGGATTCTGTTTTCATTTTTCTGATAAGATTCGGATTCCTGATTTCCAGCTGATACGGATTGATACAATCTGGATATGGTTTTTTTTGCTGATATGGATTCTTTTCCTGATGCAGTTTGGATTAACTTTTCCTCTTCTTCTTTCAGAGAGAGTTGGTACTATGGCTTTAGTCGAGTTAAACGCTGCCGAGAAGGGGGTATACGACGATGATGACAATGTTCTGAGCCTGATGAGGGATACTATTCGATGATGCCGCGGTTGCCTTCGACAGTGGCTTTTGATAGTCTCTGCTGTGTTCTGTTGAATTTGGGTCAGAACATGAGTTCTGGGCTTGATTGTGACTGATATTGCTTGGATACTCATTCGATTTGTCCGATTGTGGATCGCTTTGGCTGATGGCATTTGTCATGATTTTTCAGATGTTGCTGTTGATTCTGATTTGTTTTCTGATATGGTCTTGCAAATTTGCTCGCATGTGTGATTTTGATGATTTTATTCTGATGCTTCGTTTGGTTATTGATTTTTCAGATGTTGACCCGTTGGGATTCTGTTCGAGGCGAGTTTCAATTGACTTGTCTTGTAATCCAATTTTGGTGCAATGGAGTTGGATTCTCTGTTTGGTTCAGGCTTGTTCTTGAACCGAACCTGCCCTCTTGGTTTATTCTTGAACTGAACTTGCCCTTTTGCGAATTCCTGTTTTATGAACCAATTTTGATGCATCTCTGAACTTAATTGAACTGGCTGAACTCTTTTCTTGCGTCTGTTGTTCCATTGGTTGAGTGACTTAAGAATTCCATGCAGCTTGTAAATCCTTTTTGGCTTTGAGTTTGGTTAGGAACTTTGGAAAATTCTGATGCCGTTTTGTGAATTTCAGGTGTTGGATAACCTTGAAGGCAAAGTGATTCAGACCTGCCGGCATCCGGGTCTGAGTCCAAATTTACCTTTGTATCAGTTTGGAAATCCAATTGCGGAAAAAGCGAATCAGTCCCGCTTCTTTTATCTCTTTTATCTCTCGGTTGTCCCGCATGATAAGAACAGATGACCACTTGATCTGACGCCAACGGCGCGGGTCGGTAACGGGGGTAGGACGCAGCTTCGGTTGTGCCACTCCCGACACTCGATGATGACGCTGTTCTGAGAGTGTCGAAAACAATTTCTAACCCTTTCCTGCTTCTGTTTTGTTTTGTTTCCCTTTGTGCAGGTTAATCGGAGATTTGCGGAGAAGATCGAGGAAAAATCGAATGAAGAACACTTAGGATTCTTTAGGACTTAGGACTTTTTAGAGTGAATGTAATTCCTTGTAAACTCAAACAATGATTAGAATTCAAAGTTTATTTGAGTCACGCTTTTGTAAATTAAATACTTTATGAAATAAAAATTCAAAAAGTACTCATTTACTTCTTAAATATCTATGAACATACAAACATGAATTTATTTATATTTATTTCTTAGTTACAAATTATAAACATTCGTGAATAAAAATCCACAAACATTTAAATTTATTTCTAATTATAAATTATAAATACTCACGAATGACATTCAAAGGTACTTAAGTTCTGGCTCATATGCTTATTCTCTTTATAGTCCTGATCAAAACTAAGTGAATTTAACTAAATCCTCTCTGTTATGTATATCGAAAGAACGTGTTACTAACTGAAACGAAACTCCTCCCTGAACAAATGAACGACCCAACATTAGATACACTCCCGGTATTTTCCAATAATAAAACGAGCCAGCTTGATGCCTTGAAGGAAATCAACTTCTATGGCAGACAAATGTCCCATGTATCATGCTCTGAACGCCTCGAGGCTTAAAGACCGATTTTCTTCAGAATTAGCAAAAATAGTGTAAAATGACCAAAACGCCCTTGAACTGAATTCCTGCAAAACAAATCAACTCTAGGACTGGTTAGTGGTTAGCAGATGCACAGATGAGATGCTATGCGAAATGACTGACTAAATATAAGGGTAAAATTTGGGGTATTACAATGAGCATAATCATGAATTCTTTTATATTTCTCCTTAAAAATATCATCCATAATATCAATAGCCACTGTCTTTGTTTTGTCTGCAAGTGTTTTGTTGATCCCTACATTCCATTTTTGTTGTGTCTTCTCTATGATATTTGTCAATTTTAAATTTGGATTCTCCCTCACATTAGTTTGCATCTTACTACTCAGCCACTTGGAGGCGAGGAACATAACCTTGTAACCTCTACTACATGTATGGTTATCAATAATTTTTCTTAACTACCTAGTCTCTTCTTGTGATTGTTTGCACAATAAGCCTCTCATGGACAACCTTTCTTGCAAATCATTCTCATCCTCTTATTGTCAATTTTCATTAATTTTAAGTTTATACCAAAATGTATGGCATAAGTTCTCATATCTTCTTTAAAATATTATTTTATAGAAAAATACATCCCTATTTCCCACTTGTAATCATCTATTCTTGTAGGAAGCTTCGATGTTTGAAAATATACCTTAGCACTACTTTCATCCTCACTGTCATATTCTTCGTATAAATTATCGTTGGTGTACTCTTCAATGTCACTTAAATCTTTTAAGTTTACATTTGTATCATCCTCTTCATTCACGCCATCATGTAAAATACTTCTTTCACCACTACATTCATTCTGCTTTGATTGTTTAGTTGGTCTTCCAAATTTCTCCTTCCTTTTTTTCGTACATTTACCTTCCTTTGATCTTCATCAACATCCTCTTCAGGAACCTACTCTTCAACAACAAGTAATTCTTCAGTCATACCCATATCACCCTCGGAATGTTCAAAATTAACATCCAATGCATTGTCTTCACCATCACAATCTGGTCCCTCATATTCCTCATTGTTAGAGTTAAGTCCCTCATCTTATACCAGGTTATAGTATAGTACCTTGTCTAAATTCTCTTGTTCAACTTCAACAACTTCTAAATCACCGGTCCCCTTATCTAACGCTTTGGTCACCTCATCCAATATATTGGTCCCTTCATCCAAATTATGTTTTTTGCCCGTAACGTCTTTTAAATCAGTGGTCCCTTCATTTAAATTGACTTCTTCATCCATAACATCTTTCAACATAGTGGTGGACCCTAGGATCAAATTGACTTTTTTCACTCCCAACCTCTTTTTTCTACATTACCAACCTCTTTTTCTACATTACTCTTTCCTAATTCAATGTTCCCTTCTTCCACACAGATGACTTTCATGTTTGACTTTTTTACACAGTTGGCATCTCCATCTTTATCATTGGGTCATACAACATTGGATTTTAGAGAAAGTATTGGCTCCCTAATAATTTCAGATTGTGATAGTGGATGCATGGCATATAAATAGGCAGTTCCAATTAACACTGCAATAGTTTTCATCTCTTAGTTCCCAAATCATCTTTCAGCAGAACAATCTTATTAAAGTCCATTTCATCGTAATATTAAATGCAACCTACACTTGGGTAACCTAAATATTTTAAACCACTTAACACTTTAAAATAACTCCAGTAATCAGGATCAATATCCCAAACCTCCTTTAACCCTTTGCAACATAACTTGGTAAACTAATAAAACTCTCCCCTGTGATGACAATACACTCAAACCTCCTATATATGACATATTCAAACTAAATAATGTGGAAGAAGTAGTAAGGAAGACGGATAAACAAAAAATATTACATTTTTAGTCATTTAAAGTTGAGTATTCATACCTTTTGAAGAAATACTAATTTAAGAAAGTCTTCAAATGTGAGGAAGATGAATATTGAAAATCTTCACTTCAAATGCAGTTCGTATTATGTGCTTCTTGTTCTTTTCAAACGTAATGAACATGAAAAGAGTTAGGGTCTCTGTTTGGAAGTGAAAATGGAAAGAGTTAGAACTTGTATTGGAAGTGAAAATGAAAAGAGATAGACAATGTTTCAGTTTAATGAATAATATGTTTTTGTCTTCTCTTATTTTTATAATTATAAATTGATATTTAATAAAAGAAATATTTCATGTTAGTTAAAACAATTTTATATCAACCAAACTAATACTAGCTGGATTGTCAAGTATACACAACTTAACAGTTTTGACAAAATTTAATATTAATAATCAATGTGACTAACAGAACATAATTTAAGGGATTTAAAATAAAAGTTTATTAAATAAAACTTAAAATTAAATTAAAAGAGCAAAAGATACATTAGATCCTTAAAATCTATTGTAAACACATTCAAGTGCAGAAGGAGGCAACAATATCTCCTTTAATTATTTTTTAAAAATAAAATTTCAGTCACTAAAATATTAAAAAAAAAAAAAATCTCATCAGTGGTCCATCTAATAAGATTAAACAAAATAATTTAAAATTTAAAACTTATATTTTGAAAGAAAATCAATGCTCAATCAATAACTTTAAAATAGAATAAGTTGAATTAAAGTTAATATAATCTTTAAATTCTCTAAGTTTCTTCAACAAATTTATTAAGAAAATAAATTCATAAAAAATAAATAATTTTTTTTAGAAATTAGTCTATGAGATAAATCTATCTCACTTTTAAACAGGTTAAAAAAAGACGGATTATTCTAAAAATTTAAATTAAAAAATTTAATTTATCCGTTTTAGAATTGACTCGATTTGCTAGTGTATCAAAGCAGATTTTATACTAAATTACAGTGGATGAGTTTTTTGAAGTGGTTAAATATTCACTTTTACATTATAAAATCAAATTCTCTAATGATAAATTGGTTCTTTATAATAAAATCAAAGACATTTATATTTGCTTGATCTTAGAATTATAGTTAAGACTAGCACAATCTTATTAAAATGATAATTTATTCACTTTTAAATATATATTAAAACTTTATCTTATTCGATGTGAAATTATTAACTCCCCTATTATTCTACACTAATAAAAAGCGATAAGATTTAGTGGAAATATCACTTTTTATAAATTATTTGGATACGCTATTTGTAATCAAATAGAATTTAATTTGTTCTCAATATATAAAAGAGGAGATGTGAAAGCAACAAATTTGAAAAATAAAAAAGAAAAACTAAAATGATTTGAAATATCAAGATAATGAGATACATGCTGGCGAGATGGCTCGTGAAGTCAATTCATAGTGTGAATATGTGATAGAGTCATAGAGAAGAAAATGACCTGCAAGCTTCACACTAGAGTCCTTTGCCTTTAGGAGATTGCTCTATATTTGTGTTGGTAATTTTAATATCATCAATGTATTTTAGTAGTAATGTGATTTATTGTAGGCCGATATAATTATGCGTTAAGTTTGGAAACGAGTTAGGGTAGTGCGGAGTGCACGCTCGTCGAGCCAACGTGCAATTGAATGTGAATAATTAAAAAGGGGTTCCAAGGGGTGGAGTCCCTGGCGGGATGCGGGGCAGCGCCCCTGGTAGGGTGCGGGGCAGCGCCCCGTGGGGTTCCAAGGGGCAGAAATTTTCTGAACAGTTGAACCCGTTCAAAATTTTTGAACAGTTGTGCCTTTTCAATTTCTGTTATTAATCTTCTATATAAGGAGTCATTTGACCTCAGTTTGAACAGACACAAATAACGAATACCATACTTTCTCTCTACATTCCTGATTTGTTCTCTATTGTTAGAAGCAGATTGTTCTTCAAGAATTATCCCCACAAAGATATTGTGAACCCAGACAAATAATAGGGTCGAAATACTTTGTTCGGAAAATATACGAACATGATTTCTCAAAGATATCCAAAATTATCGTACCAAATTTTCTAACAGTGACTCTATTACGTGTTTATCAAAGTGCCTGTATTTGATATTGAAAAGGAAAGTGAGAAAATCTTAATTGAGTAACATGAAAAGGGCTATGCATTTGAGTAGATGAGATGAAAAAGTAGAAAACTGTGGTGAGGTATTCTCATAACATAGTTGCAAAAGGCACATGTACTCACGTCATACTTTCATGCTTATATTACTCTCATAATCTACTCACAATTTAAAAAATGTGCAACATAATGGTTTCAACGAATCATGATATATTTAGATGAAAAACAAATTCAATAGGTGGTGGATCTTTGACTGAATCGACTATTATTAATTGTTTACTATAGTTGATTATAGTCTAGTTGTTTATGAACAAATCTCTATATTTCTTGTTAAGAAGTTGCTCAAAGACGAAATGAGAATTTTAAATATTTATCTTTATACTTATATTATATAGTTATCTTATTCTCTTGACTTCAGCACCTTATAATTATGAAAGAAACATATAAGAGATTCGTCAACCGCTCATTGAGATCTATGAACAAAAATATTTTAACTTTATAGCTTAAGTGTGAAGATTTTGGTTCAATTATGTTGGACACGTGACTTCGTACATAAGAAAAGGGTGAATTATATGTTTTAGAAAAACATAGATTTGAAAAACTTTGTGGATCAAAATCAGATTTTGAAAATATTTTTAAAAAAGGTTTATAAATACACGGCGGAAAATAAACTTGTAGAATTAAAATTGTGGAAACAAAGAGTTAATGGAAAAGAGAAGAACATCATGAATTATACATGTTCAATAAAAAGCGACTTAGTCATGTTCTCAAGAATTGATCTTGACAGTATACATTTAAACTTTAGATCTTTTAGTAGGTATAACTCACGAACCCCCTTATACAAGAAAAATGAAGTTTATGGCTAACTTCCAATCAAATAATAAACTGATAAGTGAAACAACGAGTCTTCCTTCCAAATGATGGATCGAAGTGGTTAGTCCTCTTTCCACAAGAATCTTGGAGCGGTTAGTCTTCAAGCTTCTAAACAAATCTTGGGAGCTTTTAACATCGAGGTGTGCTCTGGAACCTAAATCTTGGTTTTATACCGGGGTAACCGATAATTTGTGAGATTTTACCACCAGGCTTATCTCGAACCGAAACAAGCTTCTAACATCGGGCTAAGCTTTAACCAAATCATGGGTTTATCACGTTCTATCCAAGAACCTATGAGATTTTATCACTGGTTGATCTTGAACTTAAACAAGAGAATTGATCACATAAATCCCAAACCTAAGTTGTTTATGGATTTAGCTTCGAACCCGAACAAAACAACCCTAAGTGGATAAAATATTTAACCAATGTTAAAATAAAACTGTCTTAATTAACTTACAAAACTACCTTCCCAGAATTACACTTCCCTCATTCACAAAAAGACTTCAAAGAAACACTTCGACTAAAATTTTAGTGTGAGAAAGTAAACAAAATGAAAAAGTTTAGAGAGAGAGGGATAATATATATATACAGAGAGAGAGAGAGAGAGAGAGAGAGAGAGAGAGAGAGAGAGAGAGAGAGAGGAAACATGTTTCTAGTTGCGAAAAAGAGTGGAAACATCTATTTATACACTAGAGGTTGACACAAAAAGGAAATTATTTTAAGGTTTTTTATGACTTACCAATTTATTAGCAACATATACCAATTGATTGGTTACCTCCAAATTAATTGATTGCCAAGTTAAAAATAGAAAGAAAAGATATTTAGCCGTTGCACCTCATTAAGATGATATCCTAATTTCTTAGGGCGTATTTTTAAACTAAACTAATCAATTTGTTTAATGTGCCAATCAACTAGAAAAGACAAAAGTTTGCGCAGAGCTTTTCAAATAACTTTCAACTAATCTAGCATGACTTCAAGACTTTTTTTGAAAATATTTTCTTGAGAAAAATCAGTTAAAAAAAAATTTGTATGTGCGTGTGTGTGCACTTTTATGAGAATGCCCTTACGCTTTAAAAACTATTCACATAGACTAATCGAGATAGGGCTTTCTAAAAATTCAAGACTTTGTTAGATGCATTCTTTCTTGTAGACACTTGCTTGAGTTCACTTTAGATGAAACTTGATTTATATTTTATTTGGTTGCCATTATCAGATAGTCAGGTTTTATCAACCTTAATATCATGGTTTGCATCTTTAACCGTTTAACCGCATTATGCTTGACTTTAGTTGTTATCACTATCCAGGGCATGAACTTCTTTAATAGTTGTTATCATTAAAATCATGTTCTATGACGTGTAAACCAAGTTTCTAGGTTCTCCCCTTTTTTATGATGACAACGTATCTCTCAGGGTGTGGTAAGAGAAACAAATAAAATTGTTTGGAGTAATAAAACTCCCCCCTTAATTAAGTAGAAAGTATACTTTACTCCTCCAGAGAGTATACTTCTTCCCCTTTCTCGAAATAAAAAAGGTGGGTAAAGATGCATTGCGAAAAATTTAAATATGCAAATAAACATTCAGGAAAGGAAAAACATTATTTTATTAATTAAGAGAAATTACTTGAAATTCAAAGTACAATAATGGAAACTACTGAATTCAAATTACAGAAACATGAAATAACGCATATGTGAGACTATTCTATGCCATAAGCATCACCATTTCTTGCCATGAATTTCTATATCCTCGACCAAACTTTAACAGATTTTCAACACATTGTTTATCTTGATGTCTTCTCCTTCTTTTAACTCTTCTTACATAGTCCTCAGAGATTTCTCTATGCTTAACCATAAGTTTAATCTCTCTAAGAGCAGTATATGTGATCTTATGGTTGGTTGAATCATCTTTTTCATCCATTGTATCAATATTGAATGTATCTAGAAGTCGTGTGATAATTGGTTCATAGGAGAGTCCTACTGAAGGGGTCTCTTTACACCGGATCACGCAGTTAAAAATTCCATTTATCCTTGGAATTTTTTGGGTCAAGAGCCACAAGGGTACTACATCTTCCCTAATGACGTAGTTATTGTTTATGTTCCTTGGAAATAGGATCCTAATCAAAAGGTAGTGAAGGATCCCGACCGTTGGTTTCTAGTGGATGGACTTCAAAGGGATTTTCTTCTTTTCCATAGGGTTAATAACATGGGTATTAATGGTTGTGGAGTGTTTGAAGTGTCTAAGACCCATGGACCTATCAAGGGTGAAAGATGTTCCTATAGTATATAACTCAAAAATTCTTCCAAAGTTGTCTTTGTGAAGATCAATTTTTATTTCTCTTATAGAAGTTTTCAAAGAGGTTTCTACAATTCTCAAGTTTATGTATAACTCTCTTACTAGGCTTAAGGATGACTTATCCGGTACTTGGGTGAAGAAATATTTTAGAGAAGCTTGACAAATTTGGTGATAAGGCTTGTGGTTATTCAATAGTTTTGGCTCCATGTACGAAGGCATAATTACCTTATTTTCTAGAATTTTCATCTTCTCTTCTTGCTTGTGATTTATTAATCCTGCATTAAACACATTCCTTCTTGGTGTTTCTCTAGGTTTTTAGCCTGGGGAGCCCATGATGATACTTATGACAGAGAAACTAAAACAAAAAAAAGAAGCTAGAAGGTATGAATTTTGAGATGCAAGAAATAGTGAAAGAGCATACCTATTTAAAATGTACCATCTGATGATTTGATAATGTATTTCTGGCAAATAATCAATGGAGATAATGCTGATTGAAAATCAATGCAAAATATTTCCAAATTAGAGGTGCTAATTGATTCACTAATGGCTCGAACCGATTGGTGAGTCAAATCTCTCAAGATTTTGTACGTTCATCATCAATGCTGATATTCAGTTTGCTTGAAGGTCAACTTTGGCTTGGATTTGATCTAGAAATAAGCGCGCCAAACTTCTCCAATTGATTTCCATAGTACCAATCAACTGGGCTTTTGTTGTTCAGCCTCCTTGGTGTGTCTTCGGGCCTTGTGCTGGATTTAGTTACTTTTGCACACTCCATGTTAAGTTTATTTGCACCTCCTTTATTAAAACACTTGAAAAACTCATCTTTCGGGTTGAAAAAATATTTATTGAGATGAGAATAAAATAAATTCACTATTTTAAGGGTTTAATAAGAGTTTCCTTATCATTTCAACCTTAAAATAATGTATACCTCTTTTATCAAGATATATTGATAAACATTTCCCTTAAAGGAAAACACTAATCATATTATGGTGTATCACTCTCTACACATTATTGGATGCGAGAGTTTGTATAAGCAACAACATGAATACGTCCATTACATGCATATTTGTTCAACTGATCACTATGGATCATAAATATAGAGATATTATCAAAAACTTTGTCTTGTTTGATATTTTCCATAATCGTGCATTCATGGATCAAAGACTTCACAAAATCTGTATACTTAGAAGTATACTCTTGCTTTGCACAACTCCATTGATAATTCTCTTAAAGCTTCGAGCTGCAAAGCATACCTACAAAACACTAAGGTTTCATCTTTGGTACCCACATCTTCTTAGGTCCAGGTGCATTATTTCTAGAAGATCTAAGGTTATTGCCTTTAGATCTTTTAATTTTTCAAAACAAAAATGTTCTAAATGACTGTCTCTTTTACAGTGTGTGCATTTATAAATTGGAAGATTATTTCTTGTATCCTATATCTTTACTAGGTTTTCTATCCCCCTTAAATCCTAGTCCATTTTTTTAAGGAAGACCATTGACTTTATAAGATCAAGTCAAAATTTTATTTCCCTTGGGTAAATTTACCTAGGGTTTTATGTAAAGTAACTACTTTCTTTTTCAGAGAGACATAACTTTTATATTCTTTTCTTGAGTTTTTGATTTTGGTTATTTCTTTCTTAAATGATTTATTGATTTCTTCAAGATATCTTATAGACTCCTTGCGACCTAAGTTGCATTCTCTTAGTTTACCATCTTCTTTTTCAAATTGAGTACCCATTCTAAACAGTTGTTCATATAGTGGTTTAGTTACCTGAACAATATCTACCTTGTAGGTTGCTTTTAAGAAAACTTCATATTCTTCGTTGGATGTGGATTCTTTTATGTTTCTGCTCGAGGGTGATGTCCCTCCTCTTTTTTTTTTGTCGAAGAGTTCACTTGAAGATACTTATTTTTATCCACATTTCCTTAAACATGAGGTTCATTCATTTAATGTTGAATCTTCCTAAGATCCTTCAACTATTGAGTATATACTTTCGAAAGATTCCACCACAGTTGTTGATAGAAGTATGATGAAGTTTATGATTTTTCATTTTCAAAGTTGGTGTCTTCATTTTTGAGTAATTGAATTAGTTCCTTTAATTTTTCTATAATTTCCTTCTTCTTAGATTTTTCCTGAAATTCATGAAGGTTCATATCTTTTGATTTAGGGATTAGATTAAGCTTTCAGCTCTTAACTCTTAGACATTGGTTAGTGATAAACGTTCCAATACAACTTCCAATATTTCAAGTTTTGAAAAACATTTAACAATGATATATTTATCTCCTTTGCCTCGTGTGTTCATCTCCTCTTTCTTGATACTTAGATAAAGTTCATATATCATTTCAAGAGTATCGTACTTTTCCTTGGAGATTTTGCAATTATGAACATATCAAAATTTACTATCATCTAGAGACATGGTTGTAAAACTGTTAGTTTTGAAATCTATTTCATATCTTCTCATTTCTTCTTCGGTCCAAAGAAAACCGTGTTTATCTACTACTTTTCCAGTTGCTTGGTAAGTAGGGATAAACATTGATCACGGTTTCCCATAACTCATGATTTATATTTTAAAGAAAATTATAAACCTAACTTTCCATATACACATCTATAACTATTAAAAAATGATGGTGTAATTAGAAAAGATCTCTTGCCAGAAGTCATCTTTCTCCCGAGACAATTAGTTCTTAAACAAGAGTTAGGCTCTGATGCCACTTGTTCAACATGTGACTTTGCGCATAAAGGGGGGGGGGGTTGAATTGTGTGTTTCAGAAAAACATGGATTTGAAAAATGTTTTGGATCGAAATCAGAGTTGAAAGTATTTTTTAGAAAGGTTTATAAATACACAAAGGAAAATAAAATTGCAGAAATAAAGATTTAATGGAAAAAAGAATAACACCATGAATTATATAGGTTCAGTCATACACGACCTAGTCTTGTCCCCAAGAATTGATCTTAAGTGTATCTAATTAAACTTGAAACTTTTTAGTAGATATAACACACAAACCACCTTATACAAGGAAAATAAATTTTATGGCTAACCTCCAACCAAACAATAAACTAAAAAGTGAAGCGACGAATCTTCCTTCCAAATGATGGATCGAATCGGTTAGTCCTTTGTCCACACGAATCTTGGAGCGGTTAGTCTTCAAGTTTCTAAACAAACCTTGAGAGCTTTTAACACCGAGATATGATCTCGAACCTAAACGTTGGTTTTATATCGGGCTAACAATAACCTGTGAGATTTTACCACCTAGCTGATCTCAAACCGAAAAAAGCTTTTTAACACTGAGCTAACCAAAAACCTATGAGATTTTACCACTAGCTGATCTCAAATCTAAACAAGAGGTTTGATCACACAAATCTAAAAACTAAGATTTTTACTGGTTTAGCTTCAAACCCAAACAAAATAATCTCTAAGTGGATAAAATATTTAACCAAGGTTAAAATAAAACTTTCTTGGTGAACTTACAAAACTACTATTACCAGATTACACTTTCCTCACTCAGAAAAGGACTTTCTCGAAAAAGTACTTCGACTAAAATTTTAGTGTGAGAAAGTAAAAAAAAGAAAATTTTATATATATGAAGTGTTTATTTTAACAACGAATGTAATTTTTCAATTCATTAATATAATGAAGTGTTTATTTAATTTTATAGGCATAATACTAATATGTTTCATACGTATACATGTAAAATAATCAAGATACATATATTTTCTAATATATATATATATGTTGCACCCCAAATTTTGACTCCTTAGATTCTAATTATCATTTTAGGAGCATACTCATAATTTATCTAACCCTAACCCAGTGTAAATTTGTCTTTGTCAAGTTACAGATGAATCAGGGTTTTGTACAGTCAAATCGAAGCTTCAGGGTTGCGATCAATCAAAGTTTTAGGCTACTTCAGTCATGAAACAAGATCAAGGATGTTATATGAGGTTAACTGAGAATCCAATTTGAGGTTGTTGCCCCAGAATCAAGAACAGTGCATTTCAGGGCACCCGATTAGGGTTTTTGACTAGTAAAAGTCAACTGTAGTTTGACTTTGGTGTTGGAAGGTGTTTTAATGGTGGGATCATGATCCATGAAGTTCATATAGCTTAATAAAGTTCATTCAAGAAGTGTCAAAGTCTCAGGAGGGCCAGAGTGTCAACAGACGACTCGGTAGTCACCGATCGATCGTACGATTGACCGAAAAGTCAACTCTTCAAATTTAAGGAATTGGACTTCAAATTATGAATCAAAAATGTTCCTTATGTCATTTTGCAATTTCCTATCAATTTTCATGACCATTGGATCAAGGATGAGGAAGTAATCGAAAAATCGGGAAATTAGGGTTTTTAAAGGGGCTAAACCATAACTCCTTAACCACACATCCAATTGAAGTGGTTCAAAGCTCATTAGAAATCTCTTGACAAATCCTACAAAAGTCCTTAAGTGGTCCATGATCAGAAAATGCATAGATTTGAAGTTATGACCAAATTCATTTTGAGAAGGGAAAAAGACTTAGAAAAATTTCACTTTCAAGCTCATTTTTTAACAATTTTGAGAGGTCTTTTGGCCAAGTTCCTTTGAGAATTTGAAACTCATGAAAACATGAATGTTTTAGAGATATTTGAGGGCTTTCTAAAAAGTACTAGAACATCTCAAAAGGATTTGTAAGCTGAGAGTTATGGATTTGGAAAGTTGGTGTTTTTACACTTAAGTCCCACATTGACAAAGTTTCAAAAATCATTCCTTTGGTCAATTGGACCAATCTCAGCTTTTGAAACATGTTTTATCTGATATGTAGAGAATTTGTAGCATGAAAATACAATGAAAATGCAGAGGAAATGAAATTGGCCAAGTTTGCAAGTGGACTTGCAAGTTGCAAATGCAACTTGCATTAAAATATCATAAAGCAAGTAAGAGGTGGAAAGTGATATCTGAACCAGCCATGAACCTACACACTCTATCCTGAATTTAGCCACTCTAAACTCATCATGATACTTAACTTTAAGCTTACCTCCAAGCCAAGAAAGCCCTTTTTGGATATTTGATTCAAAAAGTGAAAACCTTTCCTCCTTAGGAAGGAAACCTCAAATCTGCCTACTACCTCTCATTTGCCTATAAATAAAGGCACCCCTACCTCATTCCATACACAATAGCTCTTCTAAAAACCATAGAAAGCTCAAGCATCTACCCTTTCACACTTTTCTCCAAAATTACCAAAATCACAAAATTGCTAAAAAGCTTCAAAATCTGCCTTGCTACAATTGCTGCCAAAACCATTTCTCCACACTCAAACTCACCAAACATCATCCCCACGACCCATAAATATGATATAGAAGGTGTTCCAACCATTGAACCACTCAAAAACCTCCTCATTCAAAAAGTCAACTTCCATACCAAGTTACTTTGACTATGGTGCACAAAATCTGCCAAAACTTGTTCTAGGCATTTGCTTGATGTTTTAATCACTCTAACACCTCACATATATCATTTCTCAACTGTCTAAAGTATTAAGGATCATTGGTGGAGTTTATTTCTCCAACTGTCTTGAAGTTTGCATTCTTGCTTCAAGAAGAAGGAATTTCCAAAGCTAGAGGCATTTGAAGTTTTCTCTGGGTTTCTTATTGATCAAACCTGCTCAACACAGTCTACTAGAGGTATGTAGACACTCCGTCTTAGTTTTACACCATAATTTCATGTTTTGGCATTTTGAGTTCATTATGTTGAAAATGTGTCATGTGTATGTCTTGTATCAAAATTCTGTCATGACTGAGATGTAACTGCTTGTTGATTTAGATTACACTTGCAAACATGATTATGATGGGTAGGTATGTGTGGTTTGAACTGTTTTCATTTGGTTTGCTTGTTCATTCATAAAATGCCTTGTCTTGCATAAATTGTGTCATGAACATACCAGTTGTGATCTTAGGCCTAGAGGTGTTTAAACTTGTGTTCAAATTCATCCAACATCATGTATTCAATATGTGTGAAGTTAACTTGATCAAATTTTGCCTAGAATGCTGAACCGCACTTTTTCATTTTTTGCATCAAAATGCTAAAACTTGCAACTCAACCCTCATTTTTCATGACAGTCCTCTTTTAGCTTCAAATTGTGTTTGAACTCATTCAATATCATGTATGTGTGGTGTGTATATGGTTAGTTCAGTCTCAAAATGTTTGGAATTGAATTCGAACATCTCCATGCATTTCACAACCTAACTTGGCAACTTGACAGCCAGTTTTCACTACAGCATGATTTGAACTCCATTTTATGTTTGAACACACTTATCTTCATATATATGACTTGTGTACAAGACTAGATTGATCAATATGTGACTAGAATCAAAACTGAGCATCATGATGCTTTTCACTTGTCAAAACTTGCACTTTGATCACCACTTTTCATGTCAGCCTGTTTTGAGCCCTACCTTTTGTTTAAATCCATCCCATAACATGTTTTCAATGTGTGTAAATGATTAATTTGGTCAACTTGTGCATAGAAACTAAATTGGTCATTCAACTTGCATTTAAGAGTATCATTTTGCATTTAACTCACCAAATTTCATATCAGCCCTGGTTGAACCATTTTTCTTGCTTGAACTTACTTGTTTGTATATATGAGAGATGTGTATGTGATTCATATGATCAAAATGTGCTTGAATCTGGTTTTGAACATCCTACTGCATCATCATAATACCAATTTGCAACTCAAAACTCATTCCTTATCACAGTCTGTTTAGGTTCCATCTTTGTGTTCAAAATCATCCATTATCATGTTTACAATGTGTGTATGTGGCTTATTGGATCAAAGTATGCCTAGAACTTGAATTGGACATCATCATGCCTCATATTCACAACAATTTGCAACTTGAACACATTTTTTCACAACTGTTTGTTTTTAACCTGAATTTGTGTTGGAAATCATTCATTAGCATTTTTATGAGGTGTGTGTATGGCTCAAATAACCTGACAATGTTTGGAATTAAAACTGGGCATCAACTTGCATTTCATTCATGACAAATTGTAACCACTTTACCATTTTTCACCACAGTCATATCATGATCAGTTTTTCTGTTTAAATGCAGTCATCAACATATTTTTGATATGTACACATAATTTATTTGACTTGTATGTGCCTAGAATCAAAACTTCATATCATCATGCATTTCAAACACCAAGTTGCAACATGACAGGCCATTTTCATTACAGCTTGTTGTGAACTCAATCTAGGTGTTTAGAATCACTCAGTAGCATATTTGTAACATGTGTGTATGTTTGTATTGATTTAAAATTGGCTGGAGTATGAGTTACATTTCAAAGTGAATTTCAAGCATCTCCAAAGCAAGTGCTATCGGTTTTGAAATGGGGAAGGAATTTAAAAAATCTAAAAATGTCATCTTGTTCCTTGTGAAATTCCACATGATTTAGACTAAAATTTCACCCAAATCCATGGAAAATTGAAGAAGTTGTGACCAAAATGCAAAACTGGTTTTGATGAGTGTTTGGCTTGCCCAGCTGCCTTGAATACACGCCCTATATGTTTATGGGGTGGCATTTGTACTTGGATGTACAGCCACCCCAGTGGTAACCAACTTGTCACCTAAGCGTCTTGTACCACCTGAACCTGGGTTCGACCCCTGAGGAGGGCAACCCTTTTGTCAATTTTTGCCATTTTCCAACCAAACTTCAAAAAATCATATCTCCCTCATTTTTTATCATTTTGCACCCATTATTTTTGCATTGTGTTTTTTTTATGTCTAATTTCATGTAATATTTTTAAATTCCATGTTTGCCTAATTTTTCATACCTTTTGACCACTTGCAAGTTGAGTATGTTTTATGGTCGTTTTCGCATATGCAGATGAATTTCTCTCTTGTTATACTTGTGAATGTCATGATATTTTCTTACCCTCTTTTCCTTAATGTTAGTAAACATGCTAGGATTTTATCTTTAGGTTGTTACCATGTTTATTTTGTACCCTCTGAGGAATGTACTTAAGCTCGATCTGTCGTCACATTTCCCGCTTGATCAGTGGCTTTGATTGTCATCAATGCATATTTTGTGTTTACTTTTGACATGTTCATTTAATGGTTGTCACCATGCTTTTATCTTCACCATTTTGTTACTTTTATTAATATTTTCTTTCCCCAAGTGATGAAACTTGTTAGTTCTCATCCAAGTTGCCTCCCCTCTCTCCTTCCAAAGGAAAAGTCTCTCCATTGACCCTTGTGTCATGGATAGTTCATAACTATTCTCTTGCCTTTGTTAATTCATCCTTTAACCTTAGTTTAGAAGCCATTAGACTTTGCTTTAATTCTAAAAGACCCACCTGTACTAGGAGTGTTCTTCAACTAGAACCCTAGGATAGAGTTTGTCAACTCTATGCAAGAATCATCGTCATGATTTCTTATTTCCCCTTTTGAGTGTTACGACTTAGATTAGAGAGTTTTTGTCAAACTCCACACAAACATTGTCATGTTTGTTCCCCCTTTAACCTTGATCATCATCAAGTGTTCTTTATCCCTTGCGAGGTGAACTACGATTGCTCTGATTCTATCCTAGTTAGGATACGTAGGCAGAAGATGCGATATCTTTTGCGAGCAAACTTAGTGTATATATCTTTAGGTTTTAACCTACACCTTTTTTCCCAATCCTTAACAAATCCATAGCAAACATTTAACAAACTTAGCACGCAAACAAACAAAAGGTTCCTGTAGAGTACTACAGATGCTTAGGGTGCTGACACCTTCCCTAGGTATAACCAACCCCCGATCCCCGAATCTCTTAGCGCTGTTGTTACATCACAAAAAGGGGTTTTTCTTTCTTTAGACCTTTCCTTTGGATAAATTAAAGTTCGGTTGTAAAAGAATCAAGATTCAAGTTAATTCAATAGCTTGATATCCGATTTTCACCGCAACAATATATATATATATATATATATATATATATATATATATATATATATATATATATATATATATATATATATATATATATATATATATATATATATATATATATATATATATATATATATATATATATATAAAGAGAGAGAGAGAGAGAGAGAGAGAGAGAGAGAGAGAGAGAGAGAGAGAGAGAGAGAGAGAGAGAGAGAGAGAGAGAGAGAGAGAGAGAGAGAGAGAGAGAGAGAGAGAGAGAGAGAGAGAGAGAGAGGGATTTGAAATGAAACATGTTAATGGATGTGATAAAAAGTGGAAAAGGACATCTATTTATAGGCTGAAGGTTGACACAAAAAGAAAATGATTTAAAGGTTTTTTATGACTTGCTAATCGACTAGCAACATATACCAATCTATTGGTTTCCTCCAAATTAATTGATTACCAAGTTAAAAATTAAAAGAAAATATATTTAACCGTCACACCTTATTAAGATGCAGTTCTAATCGCTTAGGGCACATTTCTTAACAAGATGAATCGATTAATTCAATGTGTTAATTGATTGATAAAGCCACAAGTTTGTCCAGAGCGTTTTCAGACAACTTCCACCTCATCTAGCATGACTTCCAAACATTTTTTGAAAATATTTTCTTTAAAAAAATAGATTTAAAAAATATTTGAGTGTGTGTGTTATTTATCCATTCACTTTTATGAGAATACTCTTATACTTTACAAAGTATTCCCTCAGACTAATCGAGATATAACTTTTTAAAAAGGTTATTCTTGCATATGTGTCTTCCTACCTTTAAAGACTAGTTTTCTTATAATATGTCCATATGATTAAGACCATTAATAATATATCATATTGGTACTTAAAACTATGATGATCCATTAATATGTCACTAAATTAGAAGGCAATATTGTTGATAATTTCCTACTAAGGAAAATGTATTTCATCAGTTAATCACAACATGAACAAGGTTTCCTCATGGCCGGAATTTCAACAGTTTGAGTGTATATTTTTTTACTAGTGATGTTGCATCTACCTTATCTCTATCCTTTTGAAAGGAAATGATACCTTATCTCTATCTCTATCCTTTTTAACTAGCGGTGTTAAAACTCAACTTCTGATAAGTATCTTCTTAGCTTCTCTTCATAAATCTCTAATGGTGGAGATGATAGTTGAGGTCATAATAGTGTGTTTCCCTAGAGGTATAACATACCTTAAAGGCATACCTCTTTCTTAAAACCTAGGAGATTGATATGTTTCAGGGATCAAAGATCCACTAACCTAGAATTATACACATGAAAAATGTTAATAAGTATTATCCAACCAAAGGAATGACCAATATAAAACATATGGTCAGGAAGATGGTTTGCCTCTATGGTAAATTTTGGAATATCCATAGTCACTTGGAGATTTGAGGCTACCACCTCATCCTTTAGTACTTTTTGATAGGTCTTCATCCCTTACAAAATAAATGTAAATGAGTAAGTGAAACAACATGAAAATATAAGATACTAGTGATCTCTAAATTCATGTTACCTTAGATCTTTTTCGTTCTTTTTGTCGGTGTTAGTGGTGCTTTGGTTGTTTGCTGCTAACTGATTTTGGGTTGTTAGTTTTTGTGGACTTTTGAATCTATAAGTGGGGAATAATATATTTATATGATTTTGTGGAGTGAAAACACGTTTAGAAAACTTTTTGTGTTTATAGGCTATTGGAAATTTACACTTAGGAAACCAATAAAAACAAATGCAAATTGAAAATATTAATGGCAAACAAGTGATTTAATCACTATTATAATTTATTTAGATAATCAATTAGGGTTTTACCTCTTTAAAAAAATTAACAAATCGATAAATTGAGTAATATTAAACAATATTATATTACACAAATCATAAGAAAAAATATTAAACATACACGGTTCAATATTTGTTATGACACATACAATTTTTGCATATTTGAAGCTTAAAAGAATTTACAAGGAATTATTTTTGTTGGTGAATTAGCAAATATGGATAAGTACGTAAGTTGAACTGAAAAAGTAAAGAGGATTTCTTAATGGATCTCATAAGTTTCTTAGTCACCATGCAAAAATACATAAATGTCTTAGTCACCATGCAAAAATGCATAAATGTTTTCAGATTTTGAAGATGCATCTCCGGACGCACCAAAACGTCAGTTAACATTAAAATATTTTAGAATATTTTGGAGGTTAAATCGCGTCAGACCATTCTCCTTCCTTATTTCTCATTTTACTTAGACTCAAACTCTCTCAAATTTTGTCTCTACACCAACTCAAAACTCAATCAACAAGGCTTAACGGAACTTCAACCATCATCTCTAACATCAAAAACAATATCTGAAACATCCATTTCTTGTATGTTTTTTGAGTTTTTGATAAATTTTGAGTTTTTGTGCAAATGAGTAGAAATTAATTATTAGAGTTAGAAATGAGTAGAAATAGCATTTAAGACAGTTTATACATAGTGTATTAGACGTTTGTTGGCTGAAAATGATGATCAAAATATGCTTTTTTGAGATTGCATGGGGTACATTGACGTCGTTGATGCAACTTCTGAGTTGTAGAAAATTTCAGAGATACATCTTCTGAATTTTCCAGCGTTCTAGTTTCTCAGATTCCAAGATGTATCTCTAGAATTTTATATAGTATTTTTTTCTTGCTTGTGTATTGTTTTCCTTCACTAATTGTCTGTTTTACTTTAACTTATAGACATAATGACTGATAGACACGATAGACTGAGGTACAAGAGAGTTGCTTAACATGCATCAATGCAACGGGAGAAGAGTCAACAGGTTCTGGAGGCTCCTGGTCCCTCTGGTCAGGCAGAGCCATCTACTTCTGCGGCTCATGCTTCTCCTCATGCGACTCCATCTTCTTCTTCTTCCCGTAGGAGATAGAATTCATCATCTGACGCATCATTCCCTCCATCCTCATGCAGGCTTCAAGTTTCACGAGTGTCACCTCCTTCTGAAGATGTTGTTGATCCAGTCCCACCTCCTACTCCTAATCCAATCCCACCCCTAGCGATGATGCTACTAGATCAACAACATCTTTATACATCCTGATTTTTCATTACTGTCTCTTTATCCAAACCATACTGCCAGACATTTGGATTGTTATTTTTTATGTTAATTTTAATTTACAAATTTTGACATTGATTATTTTTTTTATCTGGAGCGTGATCTGTAGAAGTTTATTAACCATGGGCGAAATATTGTTGGCTTGCCTCAGCCAAATGAGGATTAGTTTCAAATAGTTTTGACCTTATCTGGCCTGAAGGACTTATGCATGATCGGTTATACTACGGTTAACCACTGGATGCTTAATGCATTCATGGATAGATGACACTCGGAGACCTTGTCATTTCATATCCCGCATGGTGATATGCCTATCACATTCAATGTTGTCTCGTGTTTTCTACATCTTCCAATTAGGGGGAGATTCCTAGATCGTGGGAGGATTCCCAAAGACGAGGAACTTGATATGATGGTAAGCTATCTAAGGGCTGATCTAGGGGAGGCGAAAGAGGAGTTGGATAAAACCATGGGTGCTCATGCTAGATTTGAATATCTGAAGAAGATATATGAGGTTGAGATCCTAAGTGCACAGCAGGTTGTAAATGATGATGAGTAGGTGGCGCTCCATATATCGCATGTTATGAAAGCATACTTGCTTTATTTGGTTGGAACTACGATTTTTTGGACAAGAATGCCACGTATACATACGTTGTTTACCTACGGTACTTCATGGATTTCGAGCGGATCCATGAGTACAATTGGGGGGAATTTGTTTGGTCTACATGTACTCGAAGTTGAGAGAGGGTTGTATATGGAAGATGAAACAGGTCACAGGCAGCGTCACATTATTAATGGTAATAATTATTGGTCTTTGAATGTTTCTTTGTCAGTTTAATTTCATCTTTGTAAAATTATTACAATGATTCGTGTGTTCCAAAATTTTCATTTTAGGCTTGGATCCTCTAGAACTTCCTGCGCATCTCTAGCTGGGCGAGTGTACCATCTTACAATGAGGATATGTCGTGTGCACTAATTTTTCAACCCTCAGAGGGAACCTAACGACTGAACCTTATAAAGTCTATCTTGACCGTTTGGTTGCTGAGGACATGCACTTCAACAACTATGATATTTTAGTACTAATGTAAATTGGACGGTATTCTCTGATTCTAGAATTGCATCTTAACATTAGGAAGCATTAAAATGGTTTGGAAAGGATGCATACATCATAAATGCATTGAAAGCAAAGTTTTTGAGAAAAATCTACAGCATAAGTCGACACATGCATGTTTAGGTCAACCTATATAAGTTTTTGCTTCAGTATAGGTCGATATATACCCATATTAGGTCGACACCCATGCATCAATAATAAAGCTTGTAGCCACTGTCTATGCGCTGACCAACTTAGGTTACACATGGTCGACACAAAACCTTTATAGGTCGAGTTAAAACCTTCATTGGTCGACACAAATGCTTTGATAGGTCGACCTATAACTTTTAAATGTCGACACATTCGATGCTTCCTTTCAAAAATTCATATTTTCCTCCATTCACTTGCATTCCTTTTACTCTATAACTTACATACCTATAAATATATGATACATGATACATGCATAACTTTCTAGTAAGGTTCTATTATAAAACCTATACGAAACCGTAATTTCAAAGCACACTCATCATCTTCAACCTCTCTTTTATACATACACACAATCAAATAACACATAATTGTTTTTTGATTAGGTGGTTCCTTGTAAGGGAGTAGCGTGAGACGGTGGATCGTGTTGGTAAATCTTGGGTTCAACAAGTGTGCGCTTGGGATTAAGTCGACGGTGTGAAAGCCTTCGGACAAGGTGGTTCCTTGCAAGGAAATAACAAGAATTGGTGAATTATAACAGCATTGATTGTGAATTGATCAATCTTTAATCAAGGGTTTTGGTGGTGGTAAAATTAACAACAAATCATAGAGTTTGTAGGGTTAGAGTTTTTCATCTAGTGTATATACACTTTTTACAAAGTAAGGTTAATTGCAAGTATCTCAATTCAAATTTGAATTGAGGGCAGACGTACTCGTAGCGAGGTCAATTGGGAAACTGCTTAAACAAATCCCCGTCTCTCTCTCTCTCTCTCTCTCTCTCTCTCTCTCTCTCTTTTATTTTGTGTGTTTGCAAATGATTGAATTCATTGGTTGTTTGATCAATTCAATTGTGAATTATTTTTTACCATAGCTTTGAATTAAGTTTTGTTGATAGAATCATAATCTGATTGATTGTCATTTGTTTTAAGATTAACAAAACAAAGTAAATTTTCAAACGATATCGATTGCTCACAAAAGTGTTCGATAAATTGTATTTTGTATTTTTGTGTGTTTTTATCATTGGAAATAAGCTCTACATATAGCTTAGCATTTGATTGTGTTGTGATTAATTATTATTGAACAATTTGTGTTTATTATCATTCAATTGTGTAACTTTATAAATATCTGAGCTTTTTGATAGAGGTTCGGTTAAAAGATTCGATTCGGATTGTTTCCGTTGTGCCATAAAATTTTTAAAAACCATTTTTGTCAAAAGTTTGAATTTTAAATTTGTGATCTATTCACCTCCTTTAAATCTAAGTCAAAATATTATGTTTCTGTTGTGTCTAACAATTTTATTACTATTTAATATTATAAATGTATAACTTAAGTTCTCATTTTGTTGTTCCTTTTAAGTTCACTATGAACTAAAATTCTTTATGTTGGAACATATGAAATCCAATGATAATGCAATCTTATTGATGTGAATGTATTATCGTGTTTATGCATGTTTATGTCTTATGCTCTTTATTCTAAATATTTTATTTAAAACATGAAAAACTTAGAATTGAAGACAAGTTTATTAAGATGTAATAGTGTTTGGTAAATATATCTCAAGAACTAATATGATTAATAACTAGTAGACATGTCATGCTTACTTAATCAACTTAAACATAAATGATTAGGTCAGTAATGGTAAATAGAGATGACAAAAAATTTCGTACCCACGAATAAAATCTGTCACGGATATGAGACAGATAGTTTAATAAATATCCATCGATAAAATAAATAGATATTTAAATATCCGTTTGTTAATAGACATGGATATGAGTTTAATGATATCTATGCCCGCGGATATCCATATCCGTTAGTAAATTATAAAAATCATTTAAATATTATTAATTTATTATACATGATATTTTCATCTTCTAAAAAAAATTAGTCTTCTTATATTTATTTCTTTTTTTATGAAATTTTCCTTGAAGAAAATCTTTCACATTTCATTCAAATTCGATTAGTCATTTCATATTTAAACTCTTCATTACATCATATCTCACTTTAACAATTTCATAGTCCAACCAACTTGTGTCGTCGTTCCTCTGTGAGTCCAGTGTCTCTCTTCCTACTCTTCTATCGTCCGCTCTTCCATCATAACTCATAATCACAATATCTTTTATTTGTTTGGTTAAAAATGAAATGTATGGATATTATGTTTAGATCTAATTATGTTTTGGTGAATAAGAAGAAAATTAATGCGATGAAGTTCTATAGTTAAATTAAGAGCGAATTATATCAATGTTATGTGATAATAACTTTTTCTGTCTTTAAAAGAAGTTAAAAATATTTTTTTTTTCAAAAAATTATTTTCATAAAAAGAATATTATCCATGGATAACTGTAAATATCTGCGGATATTATAAAACCCGCGGATTACCCACTTAACGAATATCTACATGGATATGGAGAGGATATGGATATCATATTTATCCAATGGGGCGGATACGAATATCATAGTATCCATTTACATCCCTAGTGGTAAATAAGACAAGTTATACATAAAATGTAATGGTATTAATGAGTTTTTAGACATTCGAAAATCTTAGCAAATCATTGCATTTTCTCACATTGTTGACAAACACCACAACATTTATTTCTGAATACATGTGTCATGTTACTGCATTACATCACAATTTTTGTTGTTGCACAAACTTGGACTATGTTATGTTGCAAGGTCAATGAAGATTCTGTTCAAGCTGTAGTTGCATTGGGTGAGGAAAGTTATGAGGATGCTGAAGCACTAGTAGTATCGAGTTTGGAAACTGAAGATAGTTGGGTCATTGACTCAGCTTGCTCTTATCACATGTGTCAAAGAGTAGAATACTTTGAAACTTTGAAGATGGTGCAAGGTGGAGTAGTTCGCCTTGGTAATAATAAGGCATGCAAGGTTCATGGTATTGGTACGATCAGATTTAAAATGTTTGATGATCGTGAACTTCTTATTCACAATGTGAGGTATGTTCCAGAACTTAAGCGAAATTTGTTATCTATAAGTATATTTGATGATCTAGGCTATAGAGTTGAACGTGGAGTGTTGAAGATTTCACGTGATGAATTAATTATTGCTAAAGGGTCTAAAATATGTGGTCTATATATTTTAGAAGGTTCAAATGTTATTATTTATTCATCGTTAACTAGTGGAGGCTTTCATGACAAGGAAGAGCTATGGGATTTGAGTTTAAGGCGTTATGAATGACTTGAGAAAGTTTTAGAGGAGTACAATAAATTTTGCAGAAATCAAGGGATAAAAATGCATGTTACCGCTGAGTTGTTATTGAGTTTTTAGGGAAGAGCTGAGGTTAAAACAACTTACTTGGTTGGTAGAGAATTTCTTCAGAAGAAGAATAGTGAAAACCAAGGGAGAAACTATAACGGAGAAAACTCAAATTGAGGTGGAGTTTCCTACTATGGATTCTAGCAGTAGTGAGGGAACGATTACAGAGATATCTGATTATCATTTGACTTATGATAAGGTAAGGAGGGTTATTGTAACATATCAAAGGGATGGTTATGCTAGCCTTGGATATTATGTTTTTAATGTGGCTGAAAGACTGCAAAATAACAGAAGAAAAACCTTCAGGGAGGCATTTGAAAACAGATGGAGTCAAGGGTGGTTGAAAAATCATACTTGTAGGCTTGTTAAATTACTTAGGCAGAAAGGGTAATTGGGAACAACTGGATGCAATTTGCAAGATCAAGATTCAAGGGTTGCTTGAATTTGATCAAAGTTATTGATTAAAGTTTTAATTTGATAGAGAGCAACAACGTTGTTGATTGTTAAATTGGTATCAATGCGGTTTAAAGTCAAGGTGGAGATTGTTGTAAATGTGTCTTAAAACCTTTGTTGATGAAGAGAAAAAAAAACATATTTTGGAGATTGTATTTACCGTAAAAATCGGAAGTTTTAGAAAGTCGAACAAAAAGTCGAGAAAAGGAAAAAAAATTGGGTGAATAGCGTCGTTCGTACGAATGAATAGTGTTTTCTGTACGGTGAATAGTGTTTTCGAGTTTTCAGGCTTTTTCGGTTTGGCCCATGGATCCATGTGATTTTGGGCTTTGTTTGTTTGGTATTTGCTATTATAAATATGTATCTCTTATATGTTTGGTGTGTGACAATCTTAAAGTTTTCACCAACAAGGGAGACCAATGGTTTAAAGGTATAACATAGGGTTTAGCTATGCACAAAGAAAACCTTAGATTACACCTTGGGTTTGAGTGATTCATATATTGAGAGTTGGAGAAGTTGAGAAACACTTAGGTAGAAAATAAGGTTGTTCTTGGGCGCCTTCAGGGTTGTTCTTGAGAACCTGAAGGCGAAGACTATTTTCTTGTAACTCATCTGTAATCTCTTGTAACAACTTTCTGAGTATAGTGAATTGGAGAGCTGCTATCTCCCCCAGAGTAGATCATTTGATCGAACTGGGTAAACAAACCTTCAGTTTTTTCTTGCCCTATTCTGTTATATTATCTGTGTATAAATTATTATTGCTGAAGACCATTTATTGTGGTTGCTATTGTTCTTTGCCTCACAAATTGATATGGAATTTTGTCGTAATTCACAGCATGTTATTATGTGGTTATATTTTTGCCCATGAATTAATTTGTCATTTTAAATGTTTAATAAAAATGATCTAATACAATCCTTATGAGAATGATATACTTCTTGTCACTTACTAATTATTAGAATGTGTATATTTTTACAGCTTTTCAAGCAAAATGTTTTTAGTGATGTTGTCAGGTGTTAGATGGCTTAAATTTTAATTTTATCATTAAATCTAATAAAATGTTTTTAGTGATGTTGTCAGGTGTTAGATGGCTTAAGTTTTAATTTTATCATTAAATCTAAAAAATTAATTAATTAGAGCTTTTTATATATCCTATGTTTGTTGGTAAAGTGACAGGTTGTTGTCGCGGCACGAAAAATACCCGAGCAGACAAACGCTTGAATGAACATTGAAGTCGCCACTAAAGTTTATTTTTTAAAGAGAAACATCGATAAAATCATAAAAGAACAAAAACATGGTCGTCGCAACCAAATTCAAGTTTAGGAGTCGGTTATGCGCATGAAAGATATTAGCACTCCGCACACCCGTTGTACTTAACTGGAACCATGTAATCAGTTTTGCAAATATATTAGCTTTAAAATGTTTGAGTTTCTTATTATTATTAAAAGTGTTGACAAGAAATGAAAAAAAAAACCTAAAATTTTTTATTTAGGTTAAAAAGAAAACTATAAAGTTAAATACAACAAACAACCAATTTTATTTTAATGAATTTATTCACTCTTTTTTTTTATAAATAAAATAGAAATAGAGATTTTTTTTATAAATATTTTTGTGATTAAAATAAATACCGGCAAAATACAATAAAAATAACATCAATAGACTAAAATAATATATATATATATATATATATATATATATATATATATATATATATATATATATATATATATATATATATATATATATATATATATATATATATATATATATATATATATATATATATATATATATATATATATATATATATATATATATATATATATATATATGTTGTTGTGAATCAGATGTCTTAAAACAAAGTATATATATATATATATATATATATATATATATATATATATATATATATATATATATATATATATATATATATATATATATATATATATATATATATATATATATATATATATATATATATATATATATATATATATATATATATATATATATATATATATATATATATATATATATATATATATATATATATATATATATATATATATATATATATATATATGTTGTTGTGAATCAGATGTCTTGAAACAAAGTATAAATAGTTTCCTTATGATCAAGAAACACACAAGGGTTAGGGTTAACAAAGAAACCAAGGTAAAACAACAAGGAACAACAATGATTGGTTATAAACTGCTATTCTTTCCTTTCTTTTAGTAACAAGATTACAAGTATACAAGAATAACAAAATAACCTCTCTTTCTTTCTTGAAATTAGGATTTTATCTTCCTAATTTTTCTTACTCTAAGATTTAGAAACTAGCATTCTATTTATAAGAAAAATAGCACACTAACCTAATGAGCTTTTTTGAACAATTACCCATTACAAGCTAACTTAGGGTACAAGCTAACTTCAAAAATTGAGCTTACAAGCAAGGCCTAATCCACTATGCTAACAACCTAGCAATATTGACTAATGCATGTTAAATCAAACTTTGACTACAACACACATTACTCAGACAACAACATCCGAACAGACTTCGACCTCATGCTTAATTCCTGTCAAACCAGAAGCTACCCTTTGACCATACTAGAGTTCGATCTAACATCTCATAAATCTCCACCTTAGATATAACTCTATAACATCAAGAAACTAGCTTTCTTCATGAATCTTTATCAACTGCATACAGTGGAAAAAATTGCAACTGGGCAACATCTTGGTGATCATATCAGTAACATTATAATCTGTCGAAACCTTCAGCATTTGGACTTCTCCACGCTTGATTACCCCTCTCACAAAATGCATCCTCATATCAATGTGCTTGGTTCGCTCATGATAGGCTGAATTCTTCGACATGTGTATTGCACTTTGACTATCACATTTAACAGTGATAACTCGACCTTGAAGTTTTATCTCCTTTGCAAAACCTTCAAGCCACAATGCTTCCTTCACAGCTTTAGTTAGGGATATATTCCGCTTTAGTGGTTGATAAGGCAACGACCTTCTGAAGTGTTGCTTTCCAACTAATTATTGTTCCAAACATAGTGAACACATATTCAGAAATAGATTTTTTGGAATCCATACAACCTGCATAATCAGAGTCGACATATCCTTCGATTGCTGCTTTACTATCTTCACCCAAGGCTCCATCATAAATTAGGACTCTATTCAGAGACCCATTTATGTATCTTAAAATCCACTTCAATGCTTGCCAGTTATCCTTTCCAGGATTCGCCATGTACCTGCTTACAAGACTTACTGCATATGATATGTCAGGTCTAGTACAAACCATAACATACATCAAAGAACCCACTATATTAGCATACAAAATGCTATTCATATAAGTTCTTTCAATATCAGTGATAGGACACTGATATATACTCAGTTTGAATTGAGGGTTTGTTGGAGTCACAACAGGCTTTTAATTCGACATACCAAACTTTTTGAGAATCTTTCGTAGGTATGCCTCTTAAGATAAGCATAATTTCGACTGCTTTCTATCTCTTCGGATGTCAATCCCAAAAATCCTGGACGCAGCTCCCAGATCCTTCATGTCGAACTCCTTATTGAGTTCAACCTTCACCCTCATTACATCTTTGACATTGTTGCTTGCTATTAGAATATCATCCACATAGAGCAACAAAATAATAAATGAATTACCAGGTCGAAATATGAAGTAAACACAGGGGTCAAACTGACTTCTGATGAAACTTATGTGTGCCATGAACTTGTCAAATCTCATATTCCACTGTTGAGGAGATTGTTTCAGTCCATATAAGGAACTATTCAGCTTGCATACATAATCTTCCTTCCCTTTTTCGACATACCCTTCAGGTTGCCTCATCAGGATTGTTTCATCTAAATCACCATACAAGAATGCAGTCTTCACATCCATCTATTTCAGTTAAAGGTCGAACTGTGCCACTGCGGCAAGCAACATTCGAATGTATATGTGCTTCACAATAGGAGAGAACACATCATTAAAGTCGACATCTTTTTTATGAGTGAACCCCCTAGCAACCAATCTTGCCTTGTATCTCTTCGACGCCACTCCTTTGATTCCTTCCTTAACTTTGAAAATCCATTTACAGTTGACTAACCTAGCTCCAGCAGGTTTCTCTTGATTAGTTCATAAGTGTTATTGTCATGAATATATTTCATCTCATCATCCATGGCCCTCAGCCATTCAGTCTTGTTTCAACTCCTCATAACTTCCTTATAAGATCTGCATACCCAAGTCTCTGAGGTGGCTTGATGAATCTCCTCAACCTGTTTCTTGCTAGCAGGTAGTCATTATCAGTCTCCTCATATTCAAAAACATCTTCTACGTCTTCTTCGACTTCATCTGGGGTACACAATTTAGCATCAACATGCTCCATCTCAACAGGAATCTCTTCCTGTTCCAGCTCTTTATCATCATCATCAGCTTTCTTAAAATCCATCTTTGCTTCATTGAAAACTACATCTCGACTGGTGACACATCTCCTGTGACATGGCTCTAGGCACCATAGCCTATAAGCTTTGACTTCTTCAGGGTATCCCATGAACATGCATTTCAGAGCTCTAGATTTGACCTTACTTTGCCTAATATGAGCATAGGCCACACAACCAAACGCTCTCAGTCTGTCAAGACTAGGTGGATGTCCCGACCAAACTTCTTAAGGTGTCTTCATTGCCAAGGCAAGTGAGGGACATCTATTTATCAAGTAAGCTGTTGTTGAAACAGCTTCCGCCTAAAACACATTCTTTAATCCAACACTACCCAACATGCATCTAACCCTTTCAAGGATTGTTCGATTGTGTCACACCCTAATTTTTGACCTTAAAGATTCCACCTTCTTGTGCGTTTTCTCGCATTTGAATCTTTTACTCTCGCATACGTGTTTATCAGGACTAACGAGTATATGCAGGACTACTTTGTTTTTTTGAACTTCTCTGACATGCAGAGCGATTTAAACAGAGTGTTACTCTGGCAGTATGAGGATTTACAGATGTTTCTCTCAAGACCTCAAGATTTCAGTGTGGCTTAGTAAAAGTTACTAGAGAAGTGGTTGAACTTAAGGACCATTGAATAATGGAAGGCACAAAATACAAGTTCTAATCTCGAGGTCATACAAGAATAAGGCGTAAATCAGAATACAGGAGGGGATAGGTTGTGATGTTTTAAGGCAGTTCATGGTGATTCGAGACCATAAAGTGAATTCATACGCGGGAGCCATTTAAAATTCAAACACCTTTTTCTTTTCAGCTTCATGTTCAAATTTGTTCTACCATTGTTTTTTCCCCAAAGTAAAGTAGGTGAGGAAATCTAAGTTACCGCAAGGAAGAAAGCTACTTCGAATTCTGAATTTATCTTTGAATTCACAAGTAGATACAACAAGGTCTACATTGTCTCCATTGGTTATTTACAAATATCTTCAAATAAACACAACGGTTGTTCCTAAGGAAATAATATTACAATACCGCAAACAAAAGCCCTACAAGATGCTATGCCCCTCAAATTACCCCATTTAGGCCATTCTGTTACAACTTTCCCTAAAACTACAAGAATGTAAGTGAATATGGACATCGTCCCACGACGTGCAAAGCGCCAGCTCTATCTTGTTCTAAGCTCTGGAAATCCGGCGGTAAAATGTGAATATCCGAAAGCCACTTGAAAGCCACCTGTTACAGCAAAACAAAGATTGATTAGTATCTCCGTATCATTCAACTGTAGCACTGCACCCGCGGCTGCCACCAAGAATTTATCTGCGACACAATTGTTAAACAAAACAAGCATTACATCAATGGACCGAGAAATGATTAAGAGATAATCAGCCCTCAGTGTAGTCATCATCGGACATAAAGTTTGAGCAGCCGGAAGGGCAACAACCGAAGTCGTCACCGACTCCCTACTGAACATCAAACAGCTTTTTGGCAACGACGTAAGATAAGACAGTATCTAAAATTAACAATTTAATGGCATCCTTGATAGAAGAAGAAGAAAAGTCAGTTTGAAGCTCAAGTATTCATCACGAAAAGTTAAGGCAACAGACATTTATTAGAGGCATCATCCGCAAGCGCAGCAGTTGCAAGCACGCTTTCGCATGCAAGGATAGCAAGTCCCAGCAAACAGCAGCAGCATCTGCAAGTCACCATCTACAAAATGGCAAATAACAGCAGCATAACCTAAAAAAAACAATAGTCTGTCAAGGCAAGATACAACCGGTGGTCAGAGCACCGTTA
Organism: Lathyrus sativus; assembly: GCA_963859935.3. Lineage (NCBI taxonomy): Eukaryota > Viridiplantae > Streptophyta > Magnoliopsida > Fabales > Fabaceae > Lathyrus > Lathyrus sativus. The sequence continues at coordinate 54,390,776 of OZ012738.1, forward strand.
AGAAGGTAACCAAGCCTCAAAGACCATGGAAATGCAGGCTGCAAACAATATCAATTGCAAGCGCCAACAGCAAGTTCACTAGTTGTAACAGCATCAATAACGACAATTCACCATCCACAATGGCAATGCATCGAACATCATCAATAGCAGCATTGCAAAAGCTTAAGAGATAAGTCAAGACAAATAGAGCCCTCAGACCATTCATCATCAGGCGTAACGGACAGAACTCCACAAAAATGCTCAAAGTCATAACAGTTAGAGCCACGAGCAGCCTCAAACTTCAGGCCACAAGCCAAACGTAAACAGGCACATCCAGGGCAACAGGTAGACAATCATAGAATCAGCATCCGTTACAGTGGACCACAGCGGCAAATGCCATTTGCGAACTAGCTACAATTAACAACAGAGCAACATCAATAGCTTCGATTCGTCACCTGCAACAATAGCAACGCATTGACTACAAATCATAATTCAAAATTCATGAGCAAAGATGGAAGGGTCTTAACCATCAGGTTTGATTCATCACTGGGCAAGGCTCGAGTAGCCATGAGGGCAACGAATAGGATTCATCACCAACTCCCTACTGACTCAAGAGCATCAACGGACATCCGTAAATAACAATGGTAACCGTAATCCTCAGCTCATACATTGTCATCATCGCCGCCCATAATACCCTTCCCGGCAAGCAAGATAAGGCAGCTTCCGCACTGTAAGCATGGTTTCCCTGCGAAGAAGAAGAAGAAGAGGAAAAGCGTTAAATTCGAAAGCCAACAAAGTCAACAAGACACGTCAAGGATATTTTTCCAAGTTTGACATATCAACACGAAAAAGGAAGGTTTTGAACTTCCTTAACTGAAGCAGAGAGAATCGACTATGGGATCCCAAAATCACTAAGTGTCACCGACAAAATCAAGCAAACAAGGAAAGGATTGAACAAATCATCAATCAAATCATACAAGGCATCAACCGTTAAGGAAAGCTTTGAATACGCTCATCATTGAGAGGCCCATCGCTTCACTTATAAAGGGGCAGCTTTCAGCAATAGAAGGGATCGAAAAAGACAACATCGAGAAAAAGCCTACGAAGGAGAAGAAGCGGTTTTACCATAGAAAAGCAGAAACCCTAAAAGCTCTCGACGAAAGATCCATCCGCCGAAGGCTTAGGTGTCCCGACATTCATCATCACCGGTCAAGAAAGGAGGAACTCGCAAGCCATCACCGTCCGATTTCGTCACCAAAGTTCCGTCGCCGCTCCCAACCGTCGGTAAACCCCCGTTCTTATTGATATTTGAGTTGTTTGATGTTTTCAATTAGTGTTTCAGGTTCACAAACGGGAGAGATGAAGGGAAGAAGATCGAGATTGAAGCGGTAGACAGTGAGAGCGAGGCCGATCGAGAGAGAAATCCACCGCGATTTGGGATCCTTTGGGGTTGACGAGATTTAGGGTTTCACCGTTTTTCACTTTCTTTCGCTTATGTTCTGTTTATTTGTAATTGTATGTTTGCAGTATACACACATTCACTTGCACACCATGATCACACACATAACCCCTAATCAAACCGTTAATCACCCTAATCCTTTTTGCTAATTAATTAATTAATCAATTTATAATCAGTTTTTTTAAATAAAAATTAACTTAATCTTTTATTAATTAAATTACTCAACCTTTTTTTTATAATAAAATCACTTGTAATTTAATCCATTTTTTTGCTTCCATAATAAAAACCTTTTTATTTATTAACAACTAGGAAATTATTTTATTTAAAACCACCCTTTTATATTTAATTTGTGCCAAATCTTTTCTTAAAAAAATTAATTAATCGATTCATATTTATTCACCCTTTTATCTAATCAATTAAAAAAAACCTTTATAATGAAAACTTATTTATGTAATAATAATTAACAAATCCCTTTTATAATTAAAACCGACTTCGCAAACTCTACTAAGAATCCGATACAACTTTTCTTTTAAAAATAATTCAATCCTCCTTTTGAAATCGATAATTGAAATAACTTCGACTAATAAATCAAACCATTTTCTCAATAAAATAGTGTAACTTTTCTTAACGCCAATTCAACTCCGCTCCTAAATCACCGTTTCGCCTAAAATCAATATCACCCTTACTTAATCGATAACTTAACCAATTCAATTGTGCACGCCTATGGCTTCACTCACATACACAATTTTCACTTACACCTTAGCGCTTTCATGCGTCTGTGTATGCTCTATTTATCCGCCTTTACTTTATTCGCAACCTTATATTTCGCATTTATATTATTGCGCCGCATTCCGTCCAAAGGAAAAACCTACACATGACTTAACACTTGTGTGTATTGCATCCCATTTGCATCATAACCCCCTTAATCCTTGATCCCATTCAAGTTGATCTTTTAAGATAGATCCTACCCCATAGGAAGGACCTTTCCTCTATCTTTTACAACATAGGAAAACAAATCAACTCAATTCAAACAATTATTCAAACACATTAGAGAAAGATGTTAATCATCCTAAGCGAGATAGAACTTCCACCCCACATCAATACAATCAATATGTAGGGACTTTGCCTTAAGAGAGATAGAGGCGTACTCGTCGATCAATATTCGAGTACTTGAGCCCTTCTCTTAAGACGATGCAAAGATTACTTTCCTACAATTTGTGACGGTTAAATCTCCCTTAAAATGATAACTCGTCTTTTCTCCTAAAATCAATCAATTAACTACCCTAAACCCGTAGGAACTTTGACCACAGTCAAAGAACTCCTCAAACCCTTTAGGGGAACTACAGATACTCTGATTCCACTCCCGTAAGGATATGTAGGCATAAGATGCGATATCTTATCGAGTATACTTAGAAATAAACCCCTAGGTCTTTCAACTATTAAGCAGATAAACCTTAGTAATAAACAAACATAAAACAAGAGGTTCCTGTAGAGTACTACAGAAACTTAGGATGCTAGCACCTTCCCTAAGTTTAACCAACCCCCGAACCTAAAACTCTCTAGCTTGAATTTGCATTGCATTGTGGGAATTTCGATCTTTATCCCTTCCTTTGGACAAATCAAAGACCGGTTGCAAAATGAATTAAAGATTCAAACTAATCAATAGTTTGGTATCCGATTTTCACCGCGACAGAAATGGCGACTTCACTGGGGAATGAAAATCCTCAGTGGGTTCCCCTATCTTGTTTTTACTTGTTTATTGCTTTATATTTGTTATTTGCATAATTGTTTACTTGTTTGTTTATTGCCTTTGGGTTGATACTCTTGAGTGGTGAGACAAATTCCTACACCCGGACTTGAGTGAACTTAAGATAGGATAGTGATATGTTCAAAGAGGCTTATAGGGGGTGGAATCCCGACCAAGCTGACTTGAAAATCACGCTCAATTGAGGCCCTCTCGAAAGTTGTATTGTTGAACGAGTTCTTAATCGTGAAAACATGTACTATATTCAATGTTGGAGCCTATGATATTGAGGACCGTAGTTACCTTAACCCTACTCTGGCCTTTATTAGGATGCAGTGCGAGGCTATGAGGGGATACCCTCGAAATAGTGCTACACGATGCTACACTCAAAAGAAGTCCTCTTGAGAATATTATTAACCACCGAGTACTTGGGAAGTTGATAATATCCGAAAGATGGGCTAATGGCTTTGGGAACCTTATTAGAACCTTGTTCTGCAGGTACAATCGACCTTTAGTCTGTGACCTTTGGGAATGGGTATACCCTTTGACTCCATGCTCGTTGCAAACCTAGGGTCCCCCTTTTTTGTTTGTTTATCTTTGTGCATCTATGTGCTTACTTGTGTTTGTTGCATTCATAAAACATCATACCGCATTGGACTTTATGGGATTTAATTTGTTATGAACATTGTAGGACACTATGGATCCCAACAGAAGACACACTTTGAAATACACTTTTAAAAGTCCTAAATTGGATGACCTAAAGAACTTGGTAACCTTGATTTAAGACCAAGAGAAGTTCAAGAGCAAATATGGGAAGCTGATATCTTTATTGAGTCGCCAAGTAGACGAAGGACTTCTCTCCACTTTATTGCAGTTTTATGACCCACTTTATCACTGTTTTACGTTCTCAGACTTTCAGCTATTGCCTACATTGGAAGAGTACTCCTTTTTGGTTGGTCTACCTATCTTAGAATAATCTCCCTTCCCTTTATTGGAGAAGGACCCCGAGGAAAGAGATATTTCTAAGGCCCTTTATCTAAAGGTATCTGACGTCAAGGGAAATTTGATTAGTAAAGGTGGTATCTTTGGTTTGACTACGAAGTTCTTAATCAGTAAAGCTATGTTTTATGCCGATTATACAAACAAGACTCCATTCGAGGCAATCTTCGCCTTACTTATTTATGGAGTGTTCTTGTTCCCAAGTTTTGAAGGGTTCGTTGACCTTAATGCAATTAAGATCTTTTTAAAGAACAACCCGATACCAACTCTATTAGGTAATGCCTATCATTTTGTGCATCTCCGAAACTTCTATGGTGGAGGAATGATCACCTGTTGTCTGCCTTTACTCTACAAGTGGTTTATTTCGCACTTGCCGAGGTCTAGTTCTTTTTTGAATCTCGATAGAGGGCTTTAGTCTCCGAGGGTTATGGCGTTGACCCACTCAGACATTGTTTGGTACAACCGAGCGTATGATGGAACTTTAATTATTGATGGTTATGGTGATTTTACTAATGTACCGTTACTTAGTTTTAATGGAGGGATAATTTACAATCCAGTTTTAGCTCGTCGACAGTTGGGATATCCGTTGAAGGAACCGCCTAAGAGTGTTCAAGTGGAGAGCATTTTTTTTAGGGATGACAAGGAACTCCGAGACAAGATTCTGGCTGTATGGGATCATTTGCATAAGAAAGGGAAGAAAAGCCTTGGGAAACTTAATTGTGTGTCCTTGGAGCCCTACCTTCAGTGGGTCAGAGAAAGAGCAATCAAATTAAGGATGCCATATTCCCGTCAAGATCCTATATCTCCAAGAAGAGAGCCTACTTATGTCTTTATGTCCGAAGCTGAGAAGTTAGAGGTCGCTTTGAGGAAATCGCAACATGAGTTAGAGTCATGGAAGAACAAGTATCAAGTAGTGGTTGCAGAGAATGGTGAACTTCAGAAGCAGCTATAGTTGAAGGATGAAGAGTTACTTCCTTGCAAAAAGAGGAAAGCCATGGAGGATTTATTTTTCTCCGACCCGCAATGTACTATTTGGAAGCTGATTGTGGACAACCTTATCCGTGAGAAGACCCAGTTGGAAGAGGAGCTCAAGCAGCAGAATTCAAAACTTCTTTAGGGCTTTCATTAGCTTTTATTTAGCTATTTATTTGGGACTTTTAAGAGAATAATTATGTAATCCGTTTCAAAATTAATAAAACGTTTTTCTTTTACCGCAATGTTTATAAATAGTGGGGATCCCATGAAATCCTATTCATCTTGCATTGCATTCTTTCTTTATTCACTTCAAGAAACTCAATCTTATTTCACAGGTATTATAACCATGGATTTCAAGAAAGAAGCATTAGAGTACACTTTTCAGAGTCCTAACGTTGAAAGCTTAAGAGAGCTAGCAGATCTCATCCAAAATCGTCACACTTTTGCAACAGAATATGGAGAAGTCTTCCGTTTTCTCGAGCTCAAGATGAAAGAAGGGTTGTTAGAGACCCTTGTTCAGTTTTATGATCCGTTGTACCATCGTTTCACTTTTCCGGATTACCAACTGATGCCAACCCTGGAAGAGTATTCTGATTTCTTGAAGATACCTGTGACGGCCCGACCTATATTCACCTGCCAGGAAGACAACCCAGTCACCAAGAGATTGCAAATGCTACTCACTTCAGCCTAACAGATGTTCAAGCACGCTTAACCACCAAGGAAGGAGTCCTTGGATTCCCAGCTGATTTCTTGATCGAAAAGTCCATTACCATGCTGAAAGAAAAGAGGTCATTATCTTGGAAGCTACCTTTGCTTTATTGGTCTATGGGATTGTTGCTACTCGAAAAATACGCGCAACGACGGGGAAGGCGAAAAGAAAAAGGACAGAAGAGTCGCCACCGAATTTTATTTATCCCACGAGGGGAAAGGAAAATATAGAGAAAACCTCAAGAAAAGAACGGATAAGATGGTCTCGCAATCAAGAACAGGTTCGGAAGCCGGTTATGCAAAAGGAAGGTATTAGCACCCCTCGCATCCATCGTACTCGATGGGAACCATTTGTTTGTTGTGTGTGATTTATTTGCTTAAAAATTATGCTATAAAAGAGTGTTCCAAAGGATAGAGGGAAAGGTTAGAAATTGGGAAAAGAGGGATAATAGGGGAAGGAAGAGAAAGAACGAACTCAGTAGGAATTCGCGGTCCTAGGCCTACGTATTCTCGATAGACATGAGAAAATCATAGTCGACGTAGTTCGGGGAACTACAGATATAAGGGGGAATATGCTCGGCAAGGATTGTGGCCCTTGGGCCTACGTATCTTTACTTGAACAAAGTAAAGAATCAGAGCAGCCTTAGTTCGGCCTACGATTCGTTGATGTTTTTATGGATGATGCTATCGTACGCATTCTAGCAGTTAGGTGTATTGCTACTCGCTCGTTGGAGACTGTTGCACCCTAAAATTTGACCAACCGGGTCCCGTATCTGGCTCGATGTTTCGACGCATTTCGCATTCGCATTTACATACTGCATATAGTGCATTTTCTCAATCATGGTGATTTTATCGGGATTACAGCCCCGCTGTCGCATTTCAGGTGTTTCAGACCGATTCAGATAGTCAGAGGTTATTTGTGGGAAGTCGCACGCTTCCCGGGTGTTTTTAGCTTACCGTTGTTTTGAGGACAGTCAGGTGGCCGAGTTTTGTCACTGGTTCCGCTTCGGTTTCGATCTCCTTTTTTATTGAATTAATCACATTTTGTAGTTTTATTAGGGTTTAATGGTCTTTTTCTACCTTTAAATAGATTTTAAATGCATTTTTAGGATATTTTTCCTTTTAATAAGACAATAGAGGTCTTTAGAAATTAAATAGATTTTGATAAATAGAAAATAGTTTTATAGATATAGATTCTTTTTAGAATTAATTTCTTTTAATAGATTTCTTTTAATATTTTCAATAGTTTTAAATCATTTTTAGGATATAATGGGTTTTGTTTTAATATTTGCTAAATAGATATTAAATAGATCTTTAATAGTTTTTTTAGAACGTTAATTGTTAGAATAATATTAGGGTTTATTTTAGATTTAATCCTTTTTAGAGTTTATAGATTTTATTAATCTAATTGAGGAGAGTTAATTGTTTAGTTTTAATTGTTTGATTAGGGTTAATTAGCCAGCTTTTTAATGTTGATCAGATTTTAATTAGTCTTTTATGGGAGTCATTAGTGTATTAATCATTTTTATTTGGTCTATTAACGTGTTAATCATCACTAATCAGTCTGCATTAATCATTTTAATGAGTTTTATTCCATTCAGTCCATTATCAAATTCGTGGGCCCAGAGGTATTGGAGGCCCAGTCTCACATGGTCCATGCCACATGTCAATATAAAACCCTGCCACACGTTTTAGCCTCTCTCTGACACCTCACATCACACTTGGCACCTTCTCACACTTCCCTCTGCCACCAACACTGCCACGCGTCCTCCCCTGAGCTTCACCGGTTGCATGGCCGCCGGCCATGCAACCACCGTAACAACCCTCGCCGACAGCTCCCAACGACCTCCGACCACCGTCAAACTCGCCGGAGAACTAAAAATTCCAGAAATTCATTTCCAATCTTCATCTTTCTCCTCTCGCCTTCATCTTTCTCCGATCCAATAATCATCAACAAGTTCTTTTGATCTTCATCAACAATAATCATCAGTGTTCTTCAAAATTTCCAGAATCCATCATGATGTTCATCTTCTCCACCGTTCATCATTGTTCATCCAAAAGAATATTCACAAATCCTCAACAACTTCAAAGAAACCTCAAGAACGTTCATCTGTTCTTCAAATGATTTCCAGAAATATTCCAAACCTTCATCCATTTCGCGCATCCAGATTTTTCGGTAAGCATCCAAACAAGTTCACCTGTTCATCAACCATCCCTTCGGATGTTCATCAGCACCTCCAGAAAAACTCTCCAAGAACATGCGTCACCTTCAATAATGTTCATCCGATCTCCGAGAAATTTCCAGCAAACTTCAAAGATCTTCACACGATTCTTCACCGAAGCTTCAAACGAGCTTCAAATCTTCATAGTCTTTCCAGATCGTCATTCAGGACCTTCATACGAGTTCGTGTCAGCTTCCAGATTTTTCTTCCAGGTTCATAAGAATTCTCGTCAATCTTTCCAGAACGTTCAAGAACCTTTGATGTAAATATCCGGAAATCGTCACAGATCTTCATAAGGCCTTCAACCGTTTCTTCATCTTCTTGGATTCGCTCGTGAAACTTCAAATCTTTATCCAGATATTCAACAGAGTCTTCTTCATCCTTTTTGTGGATTAATGAGAAGAAGATGGAGTTTGATAGAGATATTGTGAGGGAGAAACGAAGAGGAGGTTAAGAGATTGAGGGATTTGAGTGGGAGACGGAGACAAAGAGATTGGAGTGAGAGGTGAAATGAAGGAGACGAGAGAGACTGAGTGAGAGAGGAAGGCGAACGGCGCTAGGTTTTTTTGTGTGTGAACAGTGATTAGGGAGAGTGAAGATTAGGGTTTTGTTTTGAGGGTATGAGAGGATGAGGCTGGATTGGCATTGAGCCTCAAGCCCAACGAACTTTTTTGGGCAATACACCCTCCATTTTTTCTTTACCCCCCTGCCCCGTTTTTTGTGTGTTTATTGGGCTGGGCCCAATTTTCTTGCTGTTTTTGCTGCATACCCCTCCTGACTGCAGTTTGTACCCCTTCTATTTTTTTTCTTTATTTTCTTTTATATTCTTTTGTTTAGTTTTTTTAAAGAAGAAAATATGTAATAGAAAATGGAAAAATACAGTGAATATAGGGAAATGGAAAATATATAGAAGTATTAAATAATAGATTTTTAATATTTTCTTTTCTCAGGATATAGTTTCTTTTAGAGTTTGTTTGCACATTTTTAGAAATAGATTTAAAAGTCCACTTGTTAGGGGACTATTTTCCATTAGACTTTCCATAATAGATTGATAAGATTCTTAGGAGTTTATTTTCCTGTACTCAATCATTGTAATTTTCAGAATATTAATAAAATGAGATTGATGCTGTGGTCTCCGTTCTACCCGTAGCTAGGCTGAACTACAGCTGCTCTGATTTCTCGTACTGAGCGAGAATATGTAGGCATAGGATGCGATATCCTAGCGAGCACACTAACAACTAACTTGTCTGTTCTCTCGCTGCTGTGCGATCGAGACTTTCCCGCTGACGACTGATCGTTTTCCCTTTCTCTTGCCCTTGCGCATTTGAGACCAGACCGTAGCTTTAGTTCCCATAGGTTCCCGTATCTTTAAAACCAGCTTAATATCTCACTCCTGTGTGAGAACATTCTGTCTAGCCGTAGATAGCCGAACTACGGCTGCTCTGATCTCTCATACCTGTTGAGAGTACGTAGGCACAAGACGCGAAGTCTTGGCGAGCAAACTTTCCCCGTAGTCTCGAACTACGTTGACTCTGACTTTCTCTCTTGAGAATACGTAGGCCTAGAGTGCGATACTCTATCGAGTCAATTCCCTTCCGTTTAGATTTAGCAGCCTTAGATAGATTGTTTTTGCATCCTTTAGACAAGCCAACAAGCGTGGATCCCGTCGAGTACGACGGACGTGAGGGGCGCTAATACCTTCCCCTTGCGTAACCGACTCCCGAATCCAGGATTTGGTTGCGATGACCATTCCTTTCCCGTCTTTGCGGTAGGTTTACTCTGAGTGTTTCCTTTCCCTCCATTGGGATAAATAACGCACGGTGGCGACTCTTCTGTTCAGCCGGCGCCGATTTTCGCAGTAGCGCCAGCTGGCGACTCTGCTGGGGATCCAATGTCCCCTGGCTGCTAAGGACTGCGATAGTTCCTTATGCACTTGGGATCCAACGTCCCTTAAGAGAGTCTATCCTAGCGCTTGTTTGCTTGTCTATTGGGGTTTATTTATTGATATTATCTGTTGCTGTTGTGCTGTTGGGTGGGGATGTTCCTTTGAGTGAGAAGCCAGACCCAGGCTCGAGTGTACATTAGAATTAGAGTGGAAAGTAGTGGGCGCGTACATGCTTTGCATGTCTTAGTGTCCCGCAAAATTTACACTCGGACGAGGTTCTTCTGGTTAGCCTCTTGTCCCAACCTTTATGGTGGCATGGGTTGCTGGTTAGTTGAATTGTCGACTCCGGGAACCGATCAATTGGAAGTTAGCTAAGTGAGGCCTCTTCAAGACTTGATGATGCCACTCCTTCTGGGAATCGTATCGTTAGTTTTGAAAGTCTGTGACACTGACGACCGCATAGGATGCCGTACCTTGACAGATCTAGGTCCATTACCCGTGAGTGGGAGGGTTTTTGCAGGAACCTTGACTTCCAGCCTACCTGTTATCTTGGCATCTCTCTTCAGAGCGAACGTACTCCGTCAACAGTGCAGCAGTGTTCAGATTGTGTGGGGGCTGTGATCCCGTTGTTTGCTGCATCTTGCATACCATGTACATAAACGTGTTGCATCATATTGCATATCATCCTCCAGCTAGCCAGAGTTCTGATCCAGCCTTTGTTTCCTGAAGGTGATTACCCGGAGTTTGGATTGAGCGACTGTTGATTGTTAGAAGACGACCAAGGGGTTGAGTAGATTTGAGCAGAATCGAGCATTGAAGTCAGTTGAAGGTTAGCAGTAGCTATGTCTGAAGGCAATTTCCAGTCTCCTAACACCTTGGCAGGGTTCACTATGACGCCCAACCCTCTTTATGATTCTATGGAAGACTTTCCGCAAGCGAACAACGTTACTGCAGACCAAGTTGTACAGCCTTCTGTTGAGAACCGAGATCGACCCGAGCAGTTTGTTGTCCGGAATAAGCATCCTCCTCCTGTTAACAATCAAGGTGTTGTTTTCCCTGAGATGGATCCTCGAAGAGATATTCCAATAGCCAGGACCGTAGATCCAAGAGCTCTTGAGATGGATAGAAAACTCCGAGCATTGGAAGAAGGAGTTAAAGCTTTGAAAATGAAAGATGCTGTTAACCTGAATGCTGCAGACATGTGTTTGGTTCCTGGCCTGGTGTTGCCTTATAAGTTCAAAGTGCCGAAATTTGAGAAGTACACGGGAGATAGCTGTCCGAAGCAACATTTGGTGATGTTCTGTCGTAGAATGACTTCGTTTGTGCAAAACGACAAATTAATGATCCATTGCTTTCAAGATAGTCTGACTGGGGCATCTTTGAGGTGGTATATGCAGTTAGAGAGAAATCAGATCCAATCATGGGTGGATTTAGCCAGAGCCTTTCTGAAGCAGTACGATTATAACCTAGACATAGCTCCTCATCGCATGCAGTTGCAAGAATTGTCTCAAGAGAACAATGAACCTATCAGGAAGTATGCTCAGAGATGGAGAGAATTTTCTGCTAGAGTGCACCCACCACTTTTAGACCGAGAGTTGACGAGCATATTTGTAGATTCCCTACAAGATCCGTACTTCGAAAGATTGCTTGGACTTCCGTTAAGTTTCTCTGACTTGGTAATATTGGGAGAACGCCTTGAGTATGCCATAAGAATTGGGAAAATTCAGATTATTTCAAACGATCAAGCTGGTGAAACTGAATATCCTTGTGACTATCAGAACGAAGAAGAAGTTGTAATCAATGCAGCCATGCCAAATGTTGAATATCCTCGAGATGAATCAGTGAATTTTGTTGGTTCTTCATCTTATCAGAGACCAGTACCTCCGGTGACTTGTTATACTGAACAGACAACTGTGCCTCAGGCACCCTATCAGGAACCTTATGTCGCTTCCATTGCAAAGCAGCGAACTCGTGGTCGAGGTTATCAGAATCAGTGTCAGAATCAGAATCGACCTTGCAACAATTTGGAACGAAGGAAAGCTCCTTCTCACCCAGTACCTATGCCGTATAGCCAGCTGCTACCATCTTTGATCAAGAGTTCTTTGGTGGAACCTAAAGCTCTTAAGCCAGTTCCAGAACCTTACCCTCCTGGGTACAATCCCCACGTTCAGTGTGGTTACCATAGTGGCTCCCCCGGATATTCGACGGAAGATTGTAAAGCATTTCAGGCAAAAGTACAACAGTTGATCGACCAAGATCGCATTTCCTTTCGAGAAGGATTTCTGTTTGTTCATACCAACCGCTCAGCTGTCTAAGCTCGTAGATTCAGAAGGTTTTTTTCAAAAGAGCCAGTGATTCAGACAGGCGGGCGCCTCGACATTGGCAGTCCTCAGAGTTTTGTATCATTTACATTTGTAGTTTTCTTTCTGTCAGTTACTATTTGCTATTAAACATTGTTTGTTTCGAATGGTAAGATTGGTAAAATGACTATGCATTTTTTTGAATTAATCATGTCGCTGTCGCTCATTTATTGCATTGCACTAACACTCGCATTTTATTTACTCCACTTTGTCACATGATTAGCAAAGATTGGAGGGAGGATGACGAAATAAACTCATGACCGATGATCGTATGCTTTCAGATAAAACCTTGCCGATGACGTACAAGGCATTATTTCAAAATCCCCAAACACTGGAGATATAAGGAGTTAGTCCCTTGTTAACCACTTCGAGCCAGGAAGTAGAAGTTTTTTCGGACTTTTAAAACCCTCACATCTTAACCCGGGGCAGGGTAGTTGTCAGTAGCTTGACCGAGCGTTCAAGTCTTACAAAGGAGTGTTTCCCTTCGAGGACCAATAACAGTTATGCCTCTCAAGAGGTCGTACCTCGTCAACCACAGTGGCTAAACCTCACCAACCAGGAGTGAAACAGTTATAATCCTTTCGGAGCAATCAAGACAACCAGTGTCACACGACTTTGTTCCAAAAAGAAATAAGAAAGCCCGCTAAGTAAAAAGAAAAGAAGAGCTGGAAAGCTAATACTTAGGCAAAAATCAGGGTATCCCGCTGGACTTCAAAAAAAAAAAAGAAAAATCGAAAAGAACTCAAAAGGAGTCAGTCCAAAAAAAAAATTAGGGAATCAAAAAGAATGAAAAAGAAGGGATAGAAAAAATATAGATCCCCAGTGAAAGACAAAGTCGTGTATACAGACATCGAAAATGAAGAAGGAGTAACTGTCACTCCGAAAAACCTTGTGAATTCCTTAGTTATGGTTCTTACCATTCAACATACCTCTCGAAGAGGCGAGCGCTCGTGCTAAGTTAACTGAACTTTAGGATCGGAGATCATCACGTAGAAGGGGTGGGTATAAATCAAAATTTGAGCCAAATATCCTTTGTTTCACGAACCGTGAACCCGACCACGATACAACCCTTAAAAGACCTAATTGAGGTAGGGTTTATTCTGAAAGCGCATTACGATAAGGTTGAGTAACCTGACTCCTTCTTGATTTGCTAGTCATTTCCTCGTTGAATTTTTCACTGATCACATCGGCACTGCGTTTGAACTCTGGTTCATTCGTCACTCACAATCATGGCACGTAAATGAGTGACATCACAAAATTTTTCAAAATATGCATAAACACTGCATTAAGATCACCATTCGTGAATAGACAATTTTACTTGCAGGTCAGTAGTTGACACGAAGGAAATTCCAACAGGGAATAATCGAATAGGACTGAATAATTCAGCAGTTCGGATCAGAATAGTATGTTGTGAAACCCTGTGAATCAGGGGCATTAATTTCCAGTAAGTTCAGAATCAGTTAGTCTGAGGACAAGGCCCGAAGCATCAGTTGATTATGGGGCAGTTCGTTTGAGAGGCAGTTGACCAGAAGTGAGTCTGCTCGAGAGCCAATCAGGGGCAATTATACAGAATGTTATGATTTGAAAACAGATACTTCAGGTGGATAATCAGATCAGGTTATGTCGCTTATACGCTCATTCCGGGGCAAGTCAGTTCGGAAATGTTGAAACCAATTGTGGTGATAGGTGTTTAATTAAGGTTGAATTCTATTGTCGTACAGATACCGGGGCAAGTAATCTCGAGGTCTTCTCGTGGCAAGCTGTTCAGAGCAAGTATTCCCAAAAGTTGGATTGGGGCAAGTTGAATTGTACTGGGGCAAGTTATTCAAGTAAGTCTGTTTATCCCCCGCAAGAGTTGAGTATCGGGGAATTGTGTCAATACCCTTATCAAAAACCTGAACCTTCCAAAAAAAAAGAGAGCCATGTTGTCGGTGGATTGTTATCCTACATTTTAAATTCGTTACGTGTCAGAACTTTGTAATCAAGTCGTTTCCAAAGTCCAGGTCTCGCCTGGCAAACCGGTAACCAGTTCTCGTCTGGCCCACATTTCCGTGAATACCAGTTCTCGCCTGGTACATGTCAATTTTCAACCAGTTCTCGCCTGGTCACCCTTTCTTTAACCTATTGTTGTATCAATTCTCGTCTGGTACATGTCAGCTTTCAACCAGTTCTCGCCTGGTTGTCTTTTTCTTAGCCTATATCCAGTCAGCCCCGTCTGATGTCCAAAACACAAAAATCAATTTTTTGTCCGATAACCTAATCTATTTTGCTATCAGTTCTCGCCTGGTAGTCTACCTTTGAATGCTAGTTTTCGTCTAGTATTTTCCATCTTGTTAATAACCCGCTTTTATCTTTAAAAAAAAATGTGTGTGTATATACCCGATACAATAATTTGTCAGGTTCCCCGATACGAAGCTCGATTGATACCAGTTCCCCGATTAATGTTTGAATTCCGTGTTCGACGTTGTTAAGTCAGAATTACTACTCTTCAGCAGATGAAAGTTGTGTATTATTACTGGAAGAGTTGAGATTGTATTGTTATCCCGCATCAGGGTAGGATCAGGAGTATTCTCAGCAAATTAAAAGATTAATATCCTTGACAGAAGGGGCATTCTCTAGCAGTGAGCTGTTTACAATCAACCCCAGTTTGGTCAATCCCCACAAAATACAGTTTGACAGTGGGTAGCAAGAATATCGTCGAGATGATTATGTGATAACTGATTACCTTCAGTGGAATCGACTTTGCCTCCGGCATTTATTTTGCCAAAGTGGTTTGTAGACCTGGTGTTCTCTGGCAGCTCGAGCTTACATTAGCATTTGCATATATCGTCAGATTTGCATTTACAAACGCATAGCATATTCATGTCGTATGGGGCATTGCATTTACAAATGCATAGCATTTCCATAGGACATTGCATCATTTCAGACATACGCATGTCGAAACATAGACCAGGGTGGTTACCCATTGGATTTCGAATCTGTTCCCCTGCAGAGTTGTTTGGTTAAGCTTCTCTACTCCCCCCAACGGAGTGATTCTTCACATCTGGTTGTTACGTCGGCACCGAAAAAAGAAAGAAAGATTGACATATATCAAACTTTTGAAGCTGCCGCCTTCGTCGAAATAGGTGCCAGGCAGTTCAATTCAGAATTCCCCAGGAGAGTTTCCTCAGGTTCGCTGGAACCATGAGTCGACAGAAAAGATCCCATAGTAGATGGGAAGGTGTTTGCTTTTTTGAAGCATTATTTCGAAGAATCAGTGCCTGTGGCGTCACGCAGGTGATTGATGTTGAAAAAAAAACACAGCAGAAAGTTTATCAGATAATTGACCAGTTGTTGCAGTGACAACCAGACTTCAGTTTATTAGACGCTATTTCTCAAGCAGTTTTGCAGTTTATTTTGCGGTTGGCAAATTTCAGGGTTCATTTGTATTCAACCATCTTTTACCTTTGAATGATTAAAGGCTGGGCGCTCTTCAACCATTCAGGTCCAAGCCGCTTGAATAGGGGCAACTGTTGCACCCTAAAATTTGACCAACCGGGTCCCGTATCTGGCTCGATGTTTTGACGCATTTCGCATTCGCATTTACATATTTCATATAGTGCATTTCCTCAATCATGGTGATTTTATCGGGATTACAGCCCCGCTGTCGCATTTCAGGTGTTTCAGACCGATTCAGATAGTCAGAGGTTATTTGTGGGAAGTCGCACGCTTCCCGGGTGTTTTTAGCTTACCGTTGTTTTGAGGACAGTCAGGTGGCCGGGTTTTGTCACTGGTTCCGCTTCGGTTTCGATCTCCTTTTTTATTGAATTAATCACATTTTGTAGTTTTATTAGGGTTTAATAGTCTTTTTCTACCTTTAAATAGATTTTAAATGCATTTTTAGGATATTTTTCCTTTTAATAAGACAATAGAGGTCTTTAGAAATTAAATAGATTTTGATAAATAGAAAATAGTTTTATAGATATAGATTCTTTTTAGAATTAATTTCTTTTAATAGATTTCTTTTAATATTTTCAATAGTTTTAAATCATTTTTAGGATATAATGGGTTTTGTTTTAATATTTGCTAAATAGATATTAAATAGATCTTTAATAGTTTTTTTAGAACGTTAATTGTTAGAATAATATTAGGGTTTATTTTAGATTTAATCCTTTTTAGAGTTTATAGATTTTATTAATCTAATTGAGGAGAGTTAATTGTTTAGTTTTAATTGTTTGATTAGGGTTAATTAGCCAGCTTTTTAATGTTGATCAGATTTTAATTAGTCTTTTATGGGAGTCATTAGTGCATTAATCATTTTTATTTGGTTTATTAACGTGTTAATCATCACTAATCAGTCTGCATTAATCATTTTAATGAGTTTTATTCCATTCAGTCCATTATCAAATTTGTGGGCCCAGAGGTATTGGAGGCCCAGTCTCACATGGTCCATGCCACATGTCAATATAAAACCCTGCCACACGTTTTAGCCTCTCTCTGACACCTCACATCACACTTGGCACCTTCTCACACTTCCCTCTGCCACCAACACTGCCACGCGTCCTCCCCTGAGCTTCACCGGTTGCATGGCCTCCGGCCATGCAACCACCGTAACAACCCTCGCCGGCAGCTCCCAACGACCTCCGACCACCGTCAAACTCGCCGGAGAACTAAAAATTCCAGAAATTCATTTCCAATCTTCATCTTTCTCCTCTCGCCTTCATCTTTCTCCGATCCAATAATCATCAACAAGTTCTTTTGATCTTCATCAACAATAATCATCAGTGTTCTTCAAAATTTCCAGAATCCATCATGATGTTCATCTTCTCCACCGTTCATCATTGTTCATCCAAAAGAATCTTCACAAATCCTCAACAACTTCAAAGAAACCTCAAGAACGTTCATCTGTTCTTCAAATGATTTCCAGAAATATTCCAAACCTTCATCCATTTCGCGCATCCAGATTTTTCGGTAAGCATCCAAACAAGTTCACCTGTTCATCAACCATCCCTTCGGATGTTCATCAACACCTCCAGAAAAACTCTCCAAGAACATGCGTCACCTTCAATAATGTTCATCCGATCTCCGAGAAATTTCCAGCAAACTTCAAAGATCTTCACACGATTCTTCACCGAAGCTTCAAACGAGCTTCAAATCTTCATAGTCTTTCCAGATCGTCATCCAGGACCTTCATACGAGTTCGTGTCCAGCTTCCAGATTTTTCTTCCAGGTTCATAAGAATTCTCGTCAATCTTTCCAGAACGTTCAAGAACCTTTGATGTAAATATCCGGAAATCGTCACAGATCTTCATAAGGCCTTCAACCGTTTCTTCATCTTCTTGGATTCGCTCGTGAAACTTCAAATCTTTATCCAGATATTCAACAGAGTCTTCTTCATCCTTTTTGTGGATTAATGAGAAGAAGATGGAGTTTGATAGAGATATTGTGAGGGAGAAACGAAGAGGAGGTTAAGAGATTGAGGGATTTGAGTGGGAGACGGAGACAAAGAGATTGGAGTGAGAGGTGAAATGAAGGAGACGAGAGAGATTGAGTGAGAGAGGAAGGCGAACAGCGCTAGGTTTTTTTTTGTGTGAACAGTGATTAGGGAGAGTGAAGATTAGGGTTTTGTTTTGAGGGTATGAGAGGATGAGGCTGGATTGGCATTGAGCCTCAAGCCCAACGAACTTTTTTGGGCAATACACCCTCCATTTTTTCTTTACCCCCCTGCCCCGTTTTTTGTGTGTTTATTGGGCTGGGCCCAATTTTCTTGCTGTTTTTGCTGCATACCCCTCCTGGCTGCAGTTTGTACCCCTTCTATTTTTTTTCTTTATTTTCTTTTATATTCTTTTGTTTAGTTTTTTTAAAGAAGAAAATATGTAATAGAAAATGGAAAAATACAGTGAATATAGGGAAATGGAAAATATATAGAAGTATTAAATAATAGATTTTTAATATTTTCTTTTCTCAGGATATATTTTCTTTTAGAGTTTGTTTGCACATTTTTAGAAATAGATTTAAAAGTCCACTTGTTAGGGGACTATTTTCCATTAGACTTTCCATAATAGATGGATAAGATTCTTAGGAGTTTATTTTCCTGTACTCAATCATTGTAATTTTCAGAATATTAATAAAATGAGATTGATGCTGTGGTCTCCGTTCTACCCGTAGCTAGGCTGAACTACAGCTGCTCTGATTTCTCGTACTGAGCGAGAATATGTAGGCATTGGATGCGATATCCTAGCGAGCACACTAACAACTAACTTGTCTGTTCTCTCGCTGCTGTGCGATCGAGACTTTCCCGCTGACGACTGATCGTTTTCCCTTTCTCTTGCCCTTGCGCATTTGAGACCAGACCGTAGCTTTAGTTCCCATAGGTTCCCGTATCTTTAAAACCATCTTAATATCTCACTCCTGTGTGAGAACATTCTGTCTAGCCGTAGATAGCCGAACTACGGCTGCTCTGATCTCTCATACCTGTTGAGAGTACGTAGGCACAAGACGCGAAGTCTTGGCGAGCAAACTTTCCCCGTAGTCCCGAACTACGTTGACTCTGACTTTCTCTCTTGAGAATACGTAGGCCTAGAGTGTGATACTCTATCGAGTCAATTCCCTTCCGTTTAGATTTAGCAGCCTTAGATAGATTGTTTTTGCATCCTTTAGACAAGCCAACAAGTGTGGATCCCGTCGAGTACGACGGACGTGAGGGGTGCTAATACCTTCCCCTTGCGTAACCGACTCCCGAATCCAGGATTTGGTTGCGATGACCATTCCTTTCCCTTCTTTGCGGTAGGTTTACTCTGAGCGTTTCCTTTCCCTCCGTTGGGATAAATAACACACAGTGGCGACTCTTCTGTTCAGCCGGCGCCGATTTTCGCAGTAGCGACAAAGACTTAGGCATTACCTGTTTGCGGTAGAATGGACGTATCATATCCTTTTTTAAAGATTAGTTTTCGCCATGCGAGGCAAGATGTCACATTTGATTTGTTGAATTGATTTTTAGGGGCGAGATAGGTCCTCGGATAGTAACCCCTACGGGTAGTACCCAATTCTTTATCTCAAAGTTTTTGTTATAAAAGGGTGTAGCGAACGTAGCGTCTTCGTATTGAAAGACGAGTATCAAAACCACACACACTATAGTGAGCATCTCGACACTCGGAGAGGAAGAAGTCTACACTCAATCCTCTCTCTTTAGTTCAATACAAAGAGAACTTCATTCTCTTATTAAAGTGTCTTTGGTTTTGAATGGTAAGTGCTTTTGCGACAGAGAACCATACGGTAAACGTCGGCACTCGGGATGGGAGAAGGCCTACGCCTAACCACTCCACGACCATTCAAGTTTTTGTTACGAAAAGAGTTTGAAAATGCACTCGGTACGGGACCGAGGTTTTAGGTGAGAAAGGTGTGGATGGAAACATCTTCGTATTGAAAGACGAGTGTCAAAACTACCCACACTACAGTGAGCATCTCAACACTCGGAGAGGAAGAAGTCTACATTCAATCCCCTCTCTTTAGTTCAATACAAAGTGAACTTTATTATTTTGTTAAATATGGTGAGTTGGTTTAACCATCATTTGAGAAAATCCGCTTGACGTTGGGTCAAGGGTTTTAGTTGCTTAAAAGGATTTGAGGCGAAGCGAGCAAGGTCGATGGCGACGCACAAGGAAATCGGCTTACAAGGTCAAAAATGGCTCGATGAGAATCAAGAGTTTGTTTTCTTGAAAATGGTTTTTAGAACCAAAGGTCAAAAATGACCAACAATAAACATGCACAAGAACCAAACAATCACAACGGGTTGAACGACTTAAAAAAAACAAAACAAAAAAAACGGATTTTTTGAGGTAAAAAAGTCGAAAAAAACGTGAAAAACAGAGGCTGACACGGGCGGCCGTGTTGTGTGACATGGCCCGTGTCACAGTTCTAGGAAAAAAAATGAGTTTTGGGTCAAACAGCGGTGTGACACGGGTGGCCGTGTTGTGTGACACGGCCCGTGTTGTGTGACACGGGTGGCCGTGTTGTGTGACACGGCCCGTGTCAGGGGTCATGGGGATTTTACACATTTGAAACCTCAAACAGAGGTACAACACGGGTGGCCGTGTTGTGTGACACGGCCCGTGTTGTGAGCCCTAGGAATTTTGCACTTTGAAAAGCCACACAGAGATGCAACACGGCCGGCCGTGTCATGTGACACGGCCCGTGTCAGGGTTCCAGATGAAAAATCCAAACTTTTCTCTTGTTTTTTGCTTCTTTTTGTGGTTCTTTAAAAAGGGTTTCTTGGTCCCTTTTAGGACCTTACATGGTATATACAGTACAACAACACACAAGAGAATAAATGAAATGAATATAAAAGCAAAAAGTAAGGGAGAAAGGTTTGAAGAAATGGATACCCAAGAGCTTTCTATTCTTCTTGCAAGTCCTCCTTGGTTCTGGTTGAATATGCTTCACCACTCCTCACCCTGTGTTGTGAAGGTTTTGTTTCTCAATGATCCTCTTGGTTCTATCTCACCCTCTTCTTTTTCTGGTTTTTAGGGTTTTGTTTGCTCTCTCTATTTTTCTGGTTTTCTATCTTACTCTTTGCTCTCAATCTCTATCTCAATGTGTTGTGTATGATAGTGTATGTTATGAATCCAATCCTTTTGTTGACAACCCTCATTCCCTTCTCATCTCACTTTTCTGTCACCTTTTTCTGCTGTACCAAAGCAATAACTCTTGCACAAGCTTCAACTTTCAGAATTTCCATTCTTGGCAACAATTATGGCTACTTTCTTGGTGCAGCCCTACTTTTTTCCACTTCTAGTATGCTGCTTTTGCTGTATTTCTTCTGCAGCACTCTATATTGCCTTCCAACCTTGTACCCATTGGTTGGTTGATTTGTTTGGACATACTCATGTAGTCAATGCACTACCTTTTGGACATCATTTTCAAATTCTGATTTTTGATGTGTAGATGTATCAACATAAGCTTATAGCCTTGGTTTTGTGACATAAATGATTTTGTAATATGATACACATTGCCACTTCTTGCATGGGGCTGTTTTGGACCATATTCAAATTGCCCATGAATGTATGCATAGCCTTGATCTTGAGATATTCCAACATTGAATTAGCTCTTAAATATTTTCCTTGCATGTTTGTAGGCACAAAGAGGACCATGTGGACTTGATGAGGCATGGGGGATACCATGGCATGAAGTTATTTTTAGAAACTTGAATTAAGACTAGAAATAGCTTAATTTCCTAAGCATTACCAAGAGTTTGGATTTTGTAACAAATGTGACATTCTTGCAAATGTCATGAAATTTCTCTTTGTAATATTCTTGAATCTAGCCTTGAATTCATGAACCTTGAATTTGGAATGATGGGCCTCCCTTATGTCATTGAATTTGAAAGAAATGAAGAAATGAGTCAAGCCTTGAAAGAGGGCAAATTTTGGGGTGCAACAGGGATTTTCTGGTTCCCAAGGATTGATGATTTTGTTGATATGGATGCGATTAAACTATTTATACTCAAGAATCCGGTTCCCACCTTGCTAGCTGACACGTACTATTCAATCCACTCGAAGAATGCTGAAGGAGGAAGACATATCGTTTGTTGTACCGCTTTGCTGTATTCATGGTTCATTGCTCGCCTAACTAGGCATCCGTCTATTTGGGATGAGGTAGAAACACCCCATTGGTCCGAGATAATTATGGCCCTTACTCACTCAGATATTGTGTGGTATGACCCTACTTATGGAGGTATATGTATGATTCCCAGCATCGGAGGATTCACCAACATACCGCTTATTGGTAGAAAAGGGTGTATAAGTTACAATACCGCCTTGGCTCGTAAACAATTTGGGCATCCTATGATAGAAGTACTTGACCAAGCTCTGTTGGAAGGGATCTTTCTCAAGGAAGAAGAAGATCCAGACCTGAAGACCATCATAATTTACGCGTGGAGATACAACAATAAGGAAGGAATGACTGCTTTAGGGTTCCCTAATGACGACGCCTTTGAAGAATATCTACTTTGGGTGCGAGAAAGGGCTCTCGACCTCAAGATGCCTTTCCCTTTTCATGAACCTATGGTATTGGCTTTTCATGATCCTGATTGGTTTGATGTGAGTGAAGAAGATCAGTTGAAGGCCGCTTTGGATGAGGCTCGGAAACTGAAAGCCGCTTGGAGGAACAAGTTTTTCACCCTCAAAGTAGAGAAAGAGAAGTCCCAGAAGCTGCCAGAGATAGAATTTGCAAAGAAGAGAAAGGCGCGAGAGGATTTATTTTCCACTCACACCTCTTCCAGAGCTGTCATCCGGGATGATCTTCCCCCAGATACTGTGGCTTGGAAAGAATGTGTCGATAGACTCATCGGTGAGAAGGCTGAATTGCAAGAACGTGTCAACCAGCTAGAAGAAGTACTTCGTGCACAGAAGAAGCATAGGGAGTAGATCTCCGAGTTTCTCTTTTGCTTTTGGTTCAATGTAATAAGCTCTTAAAAGAGTACTTTGCTTTGTAATGCCTCTCTAATATCAAAATAAAATAAGTTTTTTCCCAATGTTATAATACCGAAGATGATTTGAGTTTCTTGAAGTTTCATACTCATTTGCATTTTGCATAAGCATAGCATTATTCGCATTCCAGGGTCTCACTCTTGCTTCATCTCCGCAGACAAGCTGAATCACCAATACAACACTCGAGCTAGTCAACGCCAAAAGATGGATCAACTAGAACAGGAAAACAGAGTACTCCGTGATGAGGTCGCAACTCTGAAGGAAAGTTTGGAGAGGTTGAATGGATTAGTCAAAGCTTTGTCCAATCAAGCCGCACTCAATAACCAAGATGTTCAAAGGACCATGATCTCTGAAGTGACACCAACACCGATCCCAGTGGTTTCTTCTGTTGCCGAAATGACCTACAACATGCCTCAAGGTTTCCCGTGGGGGTTGTCTCCCAATTTCTTCTCGACTGGCTACCGTCTGTCTGTGTCTGAGATCCCTGCTGTGACCGCTGTTCAAGCTACTCCTGCAGTTACTGCTGTGATGACTACTGCATCTCCACATGTGAACGCTGTTCTGTATATTCTGGATGAGCCAATTTTACAGGGGTCGCCGACCGAAACTGTGGGTTTGGAAGAAAGGATGGATGTGTTTCAAGACCAATTTTCTGAGATGCAAAAGGAGTTGAAGGCTCTTCATGGGAAGTATTTGTTTGGAAAGAGCGCTTCTGAGCTGTGCTTGGTCCCAAATGTCAAGGTTCCACCGAAATTCAAGGTCCCTGATTTTGAGAAGTACAAAGGGAATACTTGCCCTCAGAGTCATCTTATTATGTATGTTAGAAAGATGTCTACCCAAACTGATAATGATCAACTGCTCATTCACTATTTCCAAGATAGTCTGACAGGCGTTATGCTCAAGTGGTACATGGGGTTGGATAGTACGAAGATTCAGACTTTCAATGATCTAGGGGGAGCCTTTGTCAAGCAGTACAAGTATAATGTGGACATGGCTCCTGACCGTGATCAATTGAGGGCTATGACACAGAAAGATAAGGAGAATTTTAAGGAATATGCCCAATGTTGGCGCGAGTTGGCCGCGCAAGTCACACCGCCATTAGAGGAAAAAGAGATGACCAAGATTTTTCTGAAGACCCTTGGTCCTTTCTTTTATGAGAAGATGGTAGCAAGTGCACCCAGTGACTTTACTGAAATGGTTAATATGGGAATGCGTTTAGAAGAAGGTATCCGTGAAGGAATATTGGCTAAAGAGGAGAATGCTCCTAGTAATACTAAGAAATATGGGAGTGGTTTTGTGAAGAAAAAAGAGCAGGGGGTGAACGCCGTTCAAAAAGGACAATTCAGAAAAAGATATTCGCCTTCACACCAAGTTGTAGCAATATCACCAGTGTTTAATGCTCCAACTTATCAGCTACAATCCCTGCAACCGAGTCAGCAACCTCAGTCCTCCAATGTTCAATAGCCGCAGCAAAATCCGCAGTATCCTCAGCAGAATCGGCCATTCAACAATCAGGGTTGTGTGTATAGGAAGATAAACTTTGAGCCCATTCCTATGAAATATGCTGATTTGTTTCCAGTTTTGATCAAGAAGGGTCATATTCAGACAAAAGCTCCACCTATGGTTCCCGTGAATCCTCCTCCTTCTTATATAGCTGACAAGTTTTGTCCTTATCATCAGGGTGCTCCAGGACATGATATTGAGAGTTGTTTTGGTATGAAAGCAGATGTCCAGAGGCTCATTAAGTGCGGAATTCTGTCCTTCAATGATTCCGACCCTAATGTACAGGTTAACCCGTTACCCCCGCATGGTTCACCCTCCGTCAACATGATTCAAGACTGTTTGGCAGATAATGATCAGGAAGCTTCAGATGAAAGGGCCAAAGAGGTTTGTGTTATAGTGCCTCACTTTAAGGAAGTGGAGCGTATCGAAATCGTGTATAATAGCAGAAAGCCGGATGTGACTCCTTTGGTAATCAACGTGCATGGACCCGTCCCTTACACTTCCAGTAAGGCTATCCCATACAGATATAACGCCACAATGTTGGAAAATATAAAGGAGGTACCTTTGCCCATTATACCTTCAGTAGTTAATATCGCAGATATCAGCAGAGTAACAAGGAGTGGTCGAGTTTACCCGACTGTACCACCGAAAGAAAATAAGGTCTCACCCGAGCAACCAGGTTCGAAAGATCCAATTGTGGGGCAATCCGGTGGATCCAATTTGTCAAATTTAGATGAATGTCTAAAGGTGATAAAGATAAGTGAGTACAAGGTTGCAGATTAGCTTCTGCAAACCCCGTCGAAGATTTCTGTGTTGCAGTTGTTGATGAGTTCTAAGGCTCATAGAGAAGCGCCCCAAAAGATTTTAGAGCAGGCATATGTTGAACAAGATGTGACTATGGAACATTTTGACAACATAATTGGTAGTATTACTTCATGTGACAATCTAGGTTTTAATGAGGATGACCTCCCAACGGAGGGGAAGAAACATAACATGGCTTTACATATTTCTGTGAACTGCGAAAATGATTCTTTGTCCAGTGTGTTAGTTGATACTGGATCTTCTCTAAATGGGATGCCTAGAACTACTCTATCTAAGCTATCCTATCAGGGACCGCCGATGAGGCCAAGTCATGTCATCGTCAAAGCTTTTGATGGGTCTACGAAGACAGTAATTGGCGAGGTGGATTTGCCGATGACTATTGGACTAAAGACTTTTATGATCATGTTTCAAGTCATGGACATTCGTGCCTCCTATAGCTATTTATTAGGGAGGCCATGGATACATGAAGCTGGGGCAGTTACTTCCACCTTGCATCAGAAGTTGAAGTATGTGTTTGAAGGAAAAACGGTCACAGTTTGTGGGGAATGAGCCTTAGTGGTGAGTCATTTGTCATCATTCTCGTATGTTGAAGCTGAGGAAGAAGTTGGTACACAATTTCAAGCTCTGTCTATTGTGGGCGAGGGTGTCCAGAGATCTCAGACATCCATGTCATCTTTCAAAGACGCACAACATGTAGTGAATGGCGGTTTGCGGACAGGTTGGGGCAGGGTGTTGTCTTTGCCAGAGAACAGGAATAAAGAAGGTCTTGGTTTCACCAGCAGTTCTGCTCAACAAATTACTAGAAGTCAAGGATTTCCACTGATTAATGAAGTGTTCCATAGTGGAGGGGTCGTCCAACACCCTCAAGTTAATGTTGTGTTAGAGGATGGGTCTGGAGGTTACATATCAAATGGTTCTGCGAGGTCCTCCATTCCTTACGAAGATTATGAGCCCTATATGGAAGATCTAGGTTATGTTTCAGATGAGTTTGACTACAACTTTAGAGTCTACACTGTGACCGAGGAAGATTCAGATGGGGATGTTCCAAGCTTTGTGACCCCAGGAATTTTGGTTAAGAACTGGAGTGCGGTTGAGGCCCTTGCTGTCGTTCATATATCTAAGTAAAACATTTGTTTTAAAATTTTTTCGCTCTGCCCAAGGCGAAACTGCATTATTAGGGCTTACTTTTTAAATAATTCCCTTTGCTCTGCCCAAGGCAAAGGTGACTTTGTTAGGCGTGTCCTTTTGGTTTTGCTATCATCAATAAATCACTTTCGTTTTCATTCTTGTGTTTTTTTACTTATTTACGATGTCGGAAAATAATAAGTAGCATCTCGCGTACACACACTTTCCACTTTACGAAAACTTATTAAAAATCATATCACTTGTGCAGATTGCTACGTAAATTACATCATGGGAATAATGATCCGCTGCCGTCTCCGAATTTTGAGTTTCCTGTGTATGAAGCTGAAGATGAAGAGGATGATATTCCAGAAGAGATTTCCAGATTTCTTGAGAAAGAAGAGAAAGCTATTCAACCTCATCAAGAGCCCGTGGAGGTAATCAACTTAGGAACAAAAGAAATCCGTAGAGAAGTGAAAATTGGAGCTTTGCTCAAGCCTGGGGTGAAGGAACAGTTGATCGTTTTGCTCAGAGAGTTTATCGATGTGTTTGCTTGGTCATATCAGGATATGCCTGGATTAGACACTGCTATAGTTGAGCATCGTCTACCTTTGAAGCCGGAGTGCCCGCCAGTAAAACAGAAGCTCAGAAGAACTCAACCCGACATGGCTCTAAAGATTAAGGAGGAGGTACAAAAACAGATTGATGCAGGTTTCCTTGTCACTGCCGAATATCTGCTCTGGTTGGCTAATATTGTGTCTGTTCCGAAGAAAGATGGTAAGGTTCTCATGTGTGTAGATTACAGGGATTTGAACAAGGCCAGTCCGAAAGATGACTTTCCGTTACCTCACATTGACATTTTGGTTGACAGTACCGCAAGATATGAGGTTTTCTCCTTTATGGACAGTTTCTTAGGTTACAATCAGATTAGAATGGCTCCCGAAGATAGAGAGAAGACGTCATTCATCACGCCCTAGGGCACCTTTTGTTACAGAGTTATGCCGTTTGGATTAAAGAATGCAGGGGCAACATATCAGAGAGCCATGACTACTTTGTTCCATGATATGATGCACAAAGAGATTGAGATTTACGTGGATGATATGATAGCTAAGTCGAAGACTGAGGATGATCATGTTAAACACCTGGCTAAGCTATTTGGTCGTTTGAGGGAATACAAGCTCCGCCTAAACCCCAACAAATGTACGTTTGGAGTATAATCGGGGAAACTATTGGGTTTTATTGTCAGCAAAGGGGGATTGAAGTGGACCCCGACAAAGTGAAAGCTATTCGGGGAATGCAAGCTCCTACCACCGAAAAACAAGTCAGAGGATTTTTGGGACGTTTGAATTACATATCTAGGTTTATATCCAACATGACTGCTACATGTAAACCTATTTTCAAGCTTCTGAGGAAAGAGCAAGGGTATGTTTGGACTGAAGATTGTCAAAAGGCTTTTGATAGTATCAAAGAGTATTTGCTTGAACCACCTATCCTAATACCGCCAGTTGAAGGCCGACCTTTGATTATGTATTTGACTGTTTTGGACGATTCAATGGGTTGTGTACTCGGTCAACGAGATGAAACAGGAAAGCAAGATCATGTCACTTATTACCTGAGCAAGAAATTTACCGATTGTGAAACAAGGTACACTATGTTAGAAAAGACTTGTTGTGCTTTGGCGTGGGCCGCCAAACGCTTGCGCCAGTATATGCTGAATCACACCACTTGGTTGGTTTCAAAGATGGATCCTATCAAGTATATTTTTCAGAAACCCGCTTTGACTGGGAGAATTGCTAGATGGCATATGTTGTTATCTGAATATGATATCGAGTACCATACTCAGAAAGCTGTTAGAGGAAGTGTTTTGCCTGATCATCTGGCTCACCAGCCTATTTTGGATTATCAACCTTCAAATGATGATTTTCCAGACGAGGATGTTATGTTTTTAAAGATGAAAGATTTTGAAGAACCCTTGCATGGTGAAGGACCAGAACCAGGATCTCAATGGGTTTAGTTTTTGATGGAGCTGTCAACGCTCATGGAAAAGGGATGGGTGTTGTTATTGTGACTCCTCAAAGGTCCCACCTCCCGTTTACTTCCAGATTAACATTCAAGTGTACCAATAATGAAGCTGAGTATGAAGCATGTATTATGGGTCTTGAGGAAGCGATAGATTTGAGAATTAAGAATCTGGATGTGTTTGGTGATTCTGCAGTGGTAATCAACCAAATCACCGGAGAGTGGATAACTCGACATGATAATTTGGTCCCATACAGAGATTATGCTAGAAGACTGTTACCGTTCTTTGATAGAGTCGAATTTCATCATATCCCTCGTGATGAGAATAGAATGGCAGACGCATTAGCCACTTTAGCCTCCATGATTGTGGTGAACTTTTGGAATGAGTGTCCTCGGATTGAAGTAAAACGTCTTGACAGACCCGCCTACATCTTTGCCGTCGAGGAATTTGAAGATGGCAAACCTTGGTATCATGATATTGAAGTGTTTCTCAGAACGCAATAGTATCCTTTGGGAGCTTCCAACAAAGATAAGAAGACTTTGAGAAGGTTGGCTGGGAGTTTTCTTTTGAGTAACAATGTGTTATACAAACGGAACTTTTGACATGGTCTTGCTGAGGTGTGTTGACAAGCAAGAAGCATACATGCTGATGATGGAAATTCACGAAGGATCCTTTGGCACTCATGCCAATGGACATGCCATAGCTAAGAAACTCTTAAGGGCTGGTTATTATTGGATCACAATGGAATCAGATTGTTACAAGTTTGCTAGAAAATGTCACAAGTGTCAGATTTACACAGATAAGATTCATGTACCTCCGACTTTGTTGAATGTTATCTCATCCCCGTGGCCGTTCTCTATGTGGGGAATTAATATGATTGGTATGATAGAGCCGAAATCATCTAATGGACACCGATTCATCTTAGTAGCCATTGATTATTTTACTAAGTGGGTTGAAACAGCCTCTTACGCTAACGTAACTCGATATGTGGTTGTTAAATTTATCAGGAATTAGCTTATCTGCCGATATGGTGTGCCAAGCAGAATTATTACAGATAATGGGTCCAATTTGAACAACAGAATGATGAAGGAATTGTGTGAAGAATTCAAGATAGAGCATCATAATTCTTCTCCTTACGGACCAAAGATGAATGGGGCTGTTGAAGCCGCCAACAAGAATATCAAGAAGATCATTCAGAAGATGGTTGTTACTTATAAGGACTGGCATGAAATGCTCCCGTTTGCCTTGCATGGGTATCGTACAACGGTGCACACATCAACTGGGGCAACTCCGTTTTCACTTATCTACAGTATGGAAGCAGTACTCCCAATAGAGGTTGAGATTCCTTCTATGAGGATTTTGATGGATGCAAAGTTATCAGAAACTGAATGGTTCCAGAACAGATACGATCAGTTGAGCTTAATCGAAGAAAAGAGGATGGCGGCGCTATGCCATGGACAGTTGTATCAGCAAAAGATGAAGAAAGCATTTGACAAGAAAGTTCGCCCCCGTGTATTCAAAGAAGGCGACCTCGTGCTCAAGAAGATCCAGTCTTTCCTCACTGACGTCAGAGGAAAATGGGCCCCGAACTATGATGGACCGTACGTGGTAAGAAAGGTTTTGTCAGGAGGTGCTTTGATGTTAGCAACAATGGACGAAGAAGAGATCACTCGCCCTGTGAATACAGACGTTGTCAAGAAGTATTTCGTTTAGGACTCGGGAAGTTCTCGTTAACTTAGGAAGAGCAAGTTATTATTCCCTTGATGTAATCTCTATTATTTTCCAACGCTGTAATATTGGGGTCACGCCTTTCTACTGACCATCATTCAATAAAAGCTTTTCATTTATAAAAAATCCTTGTTCTTGATAGCAAAATCCGAATTGATTTAAACTTTTTCAATACTTTGTGTTTTACTTGATATATGAATAACAAAAGGATGACCAAGGCTGTTTATTTCGTCCATGGAGGAACGTTAAACATATACGATTCCACAAGCAGAGGATATTTATTTCATCCAGAGGTGAAGATTGTGTATGTTCGAGACTTCTTTATAGGTGGTAAGAGGTCTGTGGAGATTTTGCTTGAGTACCTTTCCGTTTGAGACGCTTATTTTCGCCTCTCCCGGTTCGTCAGCATACAAATAGCATATAGATAGATAGCATAGCATATGCATCCTTGCATCTTTGTTTTTGTTTGTTCTATCCCTTTGACCATGGTTATCCCCAGACGCTTGAGTGTGTCTTATCCCTCCAAATAGAGTTGTCAGCCCTAGGCAGAAAGAGCACAATATTCCTACTTTCCCCATGAAGTTCGATCCTCATGGAAGATCGTTATTCCAGTGCATTCCATTTGAGTTCATACCTCAATAGTCGAGTCTTTCTTGACATTTTCTCTTCGGCTACTTCTCGAACTGAATTTCGGTCCTTGGCGACCATATTGTGGACATCTCTGACTTTTGAACATGGATCAAGTGTGCATTTATTTTGCACTCTATTCCCCAGGAAGAATATTCATGAAGACAGACATTTCTCCGACAATAGTATCATAAGATTTTCTCGAACATCTACATTTGGACTATAAATGATCTCTTTATTTGAGCAACTCGTTTTGACTAAGGTCTTACTCAAAACGACAAACGACAGTTTCTACAAGATGGTTCATTCACCCTCGATGGGGTCCTTAACTCGTCCAATGGCATCGCTTCGTGAATCCATCAGAGAAGTCCGCCAAAGACGTTACCAGACACTTCTCTTTATTTGAGAATTTCCACTACAAAGATTTCACATATTTTGCAACTACAACAAGAAATACTCCGCAGGAATGCATTCCCCAGTGAGTTCACTTCACCAAGTTCATTTCCATCAAGTGACATCTCCCCTGAGAAGTCGAGGAAGTTTACTACAATTAGTCTCTCTTTATTTAAGAAGACATATTTTGCTAATCCACCAGCCTACATCTCTTCTGAAGATCCCCGGTGAAGTCTTACAACCTCCATTACATTACAAAATTACAATCTGCAAAGTTTTACAATTACATCTACAAACTACAATGATTCTATAATCTACAAAATTCACAACCCCTGCGAAGATACTCTTACGAGTTTTCATCACTTCAGGTAGAGACTGAGACCAGCTCATGGTTCCCATACCATGACGCTCGGGGAGGTTCTACATCAGAGACTGAGACCATCTCATGGTTCCCATACCATGACGCTCGGGGAGGTTCTACATCAGAGACTGAAACCAGCTCATGGTTCCCATACCATGACACTCGGGGAGGTTTTACATCAGAGACTGAGACCAGCTCATGGTTCCCATACCATGACGCTCAGGGAGGTTCTACATCAGAGACTGAGACCAGCTCATGGTTCCCGTACCATGATGCTCGGGGAGGTTCTACATTTTAGTATTCCCAGTTGAAAAAGCAAGGGAAGAGAAGGCAGGAAGAGAAAGGGAATACAAAACAAAACTAAATTATTCAAAAAAAAAGTCACTATGGTTAACACCGTCGTCCGGATCACTCCATGTTGATGATAATCTACCCTTCGATTACGAATTTCTCACCTATTGTCTAAATCGCCATACCCTTGGTTTGTGTACTATTATTATAGGGAGTTTTCCTATTGGTGGTTGTGTCCTGTCTCCGTGAGGTCCCGCCTCGTTGGGTCTGTTACTCTTTCGTCTAGCGTGCTGTGTCCAGTTCATCCCCTGCGATATCTTCTCCTCGCAGAACCGTCTGTCTTGCATTTTCATACCATTGCATATTGTTTGCCTTCGGTGACCTCTTAGGGCCAAAAATTTGTGCAATGTTTATATTTAAGTCCCTCCTATCTCGTCGAGACGGAGATTTCCATCTCCATACCTTCGGATAGAAGAAACTTAAATAGGGGCATCTGTCATACCCTAATTTTTGACCTTAAAGATTCCACCTTCTTGTGTGCTTTCTCGCGTTTGAATCTTTTACTCTCGCATACGTGTTTATCAGGACTAACGAGTATGTGCAAGACTACTTTTGTTTTTTTTTGAACTTCTCTGACAGGCAGAGCGATTTAAATAGAGCGTTAATGTGGCAGTATGAGGATTTACAGATGTTTCTCTCAAGACCTCAAGATTTCAATGTGGCGTAGTAAAAGTTACTGGAGAAGTTGTTGAACTTAAGGATCATTGAATAATGGAAGGCACGAAATACAAGTTCTAATCTCGTGGTCATACAAGAATAAGGCGTAAATCAGAATACAAGAGGGGATAGGTTGTGATGTTTTAAGGCAGTTCATGGTGATTTGAGACCATAAAGTGAATTCATACACGGGAGCCATTTAAAATCCAAAGACCTTTTTCCTTTCAGCTTCATGTTCAAATCTGTTCTACCATTGTTTTTTTCCAAAGTAAAGTAGGTGAGGAAATCTAAGTTACCGCAAGGAAGAAAGCTACTTCGAATTCTGAATTTATCTTTGAATTCACAAGTAGATACAACAAGGTATACATTGTCTTCATTGGTTATTTACAAATATCTTCAAATAAACACAATGGTTGTTCCTAAGGAAATAATATTACAATACCGCAAACAAAAGCCCTACAAGATGCTATGCCCCTCAAATTACCCCATTTAGGCCATTCTGTTACAACTTTCCCTAGAACTACAAGAATGTAAGTGAATATGGACATCGTCCCACGACGTGCAAAGTGCCAGCTCTATCTTGTTCTAAGCTCTGGAAATCCGGCGGTAAAATGCGAATATCCGAAAGCCACTTGAAAGCCACCTGTTACAGCAAAACAAAGATTGATTAGTATCTCCACATCATTCAACTGTAGCACTGCACCCGCGGCTGCCACCAAGAATTTATCTACGACACAATTGTTAAACAAAACAAGCATTACATCAATGGACCGAGAAATGATTAAGAGATAATTAGCCTTCAGTGTAGTCATCTTCGGATATAAAGTTTGAGCAGCCGGAAAGGCAACAACCGAAGTCGTCACTGACTCCCTACTGAACATCAAATAGCTTTTCGGCAACGGCGTAAGATAAGACATTATCCGAAATTAAAATTTTAATGGCATCCTTGATAGAAGAAGAAGAAAAGTCAGTTTGCAGTTCAAGTATTCGTCACGAAAAGTCAAGGCAACAAGCATTTATCAGAGGCATCATCCGCAAGCGCAGCAGTTGCAAGCACGCTTTCGCACGCAAGGATAGCAAGTCCCAGCAAACAGTAGCAGCATCTGCAAGTCATCATCTGCAAAATGGCAAATAACAACAGCATAACCTAAAAAAAACAATAGTCTGTCAAGGCAAGACACAACCGGTGGTCAGAGCACCGTTAAGAAGGTAAACCAAGCCTCGAAGACCATGGAAATGCAGGTTGCAAACAATATCAATTGCAAGCGCCAACAACAAGTACACTAGTTGTAACAACATCAATAACGAGAATTCACCATCCGCAATGGCAATGCATCGAACATCATCAATAGCAGAATTGAAAAAGCTTAAGAGATAAGTCAAGACAAATAGAGCCCTCAGACCATTCATCATCGGGCGTAACAGACAGAACTCCACAAAAATGCTCAAAGTCATAACAATTAGAGCCACAAGCAGCCTCAAACTTTAGGCCACAAGCCAACCATAAACAGGCACATCCACTGCAACAGGTAGACAGTCATAGAATCAGCATCCATTACAATGGACCACAGCGGCAAATGCCATTTGCAAACTAGCTACAATTAACAACAGAGCAACATCAATAGCTTCGATTCGTCACCTGCAACAATAGCAACGCATTGACTACAAATCATAATTCAAAATTCATGAGCAAAGATGGAAGGGTCTTAACCCTCAGGTTTGATTCATCACTGGGCAAGGCTCGAGTAGCCATGAGGGCAACGAAGAGGATTCATCACCAACTCCCTACTGACTCAAGAGCATCAATGGACATTCGTAAATAACAACGGTAACCGTAATCCTCAGCTCAGACATTGTCATCATGGCTGCCCATAATACCCTTCCCGGCAAGCAAGATAAGGCAGCTTCCGCACTGTAAGCATGGTTTCCCTGCGAAGAAGAAGAAGAGGAAAAATGTTAAATTCGAAAGCCAACAAAGTCAACAAGACACGTCAAGGGTATGTTTCCAAGTTTGATAAATCAACACGAAAAAGGAAGGTTTTGAACTTCCCTAACTGAAGCAGAGAGAATTGACTATGGGATCCCAAAATCACTAAGTGTCACCGACAAAATCAAGCAAACAAGGAAAGGATTGAACAAATTATCAATCAAATTAGACAAGGCATCAACCGTTAAGGAAAGCTTTGAATACGCTCATCATTGAGAGGCCCATCGCTTCACTTATAAAAGGGGCAGCTTTCAGCAATAGAAGGGATCGAAAAAGACAGCATCGAGAAAAAGCCCACGAAGGAGAAGAAGCGGTTTTACCATAGAAAAGCAGAAACCCTAAAAGCTCTTGACGAAAGCTCCCTTCGCCGAAGGCTCAGGTGTCCCGAGATTCATCATCGCCGGTCGAAAAAGGAGGAACTCGCAAGCCATCACCATCCAATTTCATCACCAAAGTTTCGTCGCCGCTCCCAACCGTCGGTAAACCCCCGTTCTTATTGATATTTGAGCTGTTTGATGTTTTCAATTAGTGTTTCAGGTTCACAAATGGGAGAGATAAAGGGAAGAAGATCGAGATTGAAGCGGTAGACAGTGAGAGCGAGGCCGATCGAGAGAGAAATCCACCGCGATTTGGGATCCTTTGGGGTTGACGAGATTTAGGGTTTCGCCGTTTTTCACTTTCTTTCGCTTATGTTCTGTTTATTTGTAATTGTATGTTTGTAGTATACACACATTCACTTGCACACCATGATCACACACATAACCCCTAATCAAACCGTTAATCACCCTAATCCTTTTTGCTAATTAGTTAATTAATCAATTTATAATCAGTTTTTTTAAATAAAAATTAACTTAATCTTTTATTCATTAAATTACTCAACCTTTTTTTTTATAATAAAATCACTTGTAATTTAATCCATTTTTTTTGCTTCCATAATAAAAACCTTTTTATTTATTAACAACTAGGAAATTATTTTATTTAAAACCACCCTTTTATATTTAATTTGTGCCAAATCTTTTCTTAAAAAAATTAATTAATCGATTCATATTTATTCACCCTTTTATCTAATCAATTAAAAAAAACCTTTATAATGAAAACTTATTTATGTAATAATAATTAACAAATCCCTTTTAGAATTAAAACCGACTTCGCAAACTCTACTAAGAATCCGATACAACTTTTCTTTTAAAAATAATTTAATCCTCCTTTTGAAATCGATAATTGAAATAACTCCGAGTAATAAATCAAACCATTTTCTCAATAAAATAGTGTAACTTTTCTTAACGCCAATTCAACTCCGCTCCTAAATCACCGTTTCGCCTAAAATCAATATCACCCTTACTTAATCGATAACTTAACCAATTCAATCGTGCATGCCTATGGCTTCACTCACATACATAATTTTCACTTACATCTTAGCGCTTTCATGCATCTGTGTATGCTCTATTTATCCGCCTTTACTTTATTCGCAACCTTATGTTTTCGCATTTATATTATTGCGCCGTATTCCGTCTAAAGAAAGAACCTATACATGACTTAACACTTGTGTGTATTGCATCCCATTTGCATCATAACCCCCTTGATCCTTGATCCCATTCAAGTTGATCTTCTAAGATAGATCCTACCCCATAGGAAGGACCTTTCCTCTATCTTTTACAACATAGGAAAACAAATCAACTCAATTCAAACAATTATTCAAACACATTAGAGAAAGATGTTAATCATCCTAAGCGAGATAGAACTTCCACCCCACATCAATACAATCAATATGTAGGGACTTTTCCTTAAGAGAGATAGAGGCGTACTCATCGATCAATATCCGAGTACTTGAGCCTTTCTCTTAAGACGATGCAAAGACTACTTTCCTACAATTTGTGGCG
Source organism: Lathyrus sativus (assembly GCA_963859935.3). NCBI lineage: Eukaryota > Viridiplantae > Streptophyta > Magnoliopsida > Fabales > Fabaceae > Lathyrus > Lathyrus sativus. Next base: position 54,427,024 of record OZ012738.1, read on the forward strand.
GTTAAATCTCCCTTAAAATGATAACTCATCTTATCTCCTAAAATCAATTAATCAACTACCCTAAACCCGTAGGAACTTTGACCATAGTCAAAGAGCTCCTCAAACCCTTTAGGGGAACTACAGATACTCTGATTCCACTCCTGTAAGGATATGTAGGCATAAGATGCGATATCTTATCGAGTATACTTAGAAATAAACCCATAGGTCTTTTAACTATTAAGCAGATAAACCTTAGCAATAAACAAACATAAAACAAGAGGTTCCTGTAGAGTACTACAGAAACTTAGGATGCTAGCACCTTCCCTAAGTTTAACCAACCCCCGAACCTAAAACTCTCTAGCTTGCATTTGCATTGCATTGTGGGAATTTCGATCTTTATCCCTTCCTTTGGACAAATCAAAGACCGGTTGAAAAATGAATTAAAGATTCAAACTAATCAATTGTTTGGTATCCGATTTTCACCGCGACAGATTGAATCTCTCAGCTAATCCATTTTGTTGAGGAGTACTTGCTACAGTTTTATGACATGCAATCCTAGACTCAACACAGTAACTGTCGAATGCTTCATTGTAGAATTCAAGGCCATTGTCGGTTCTCAACCTCTTAACCTTTCTGCCAGTTTGAGTTTCGACCAGAATCTTCCAACTTTTGAAATTCTCAAAAGTTTCATCCTTCGTCTTCTGAATGAATATCCATAGATTTTTGGAATAGTCATCAACGATGGGTAGAAAATACCTTGCACTTGAGTGTGAAGGATTCCTTGCAGGCCCCCAAAGATCAGCATGAATGTAATTCAGGGATCCATGTGTTCTTTGCTTTCCTTTGTTAAACTTCTCCCTACAGGATTTACCAAATACACAAGATTCACAAAACTCCAACTTTTCGACTTTGTCACCTCCTAGTAGGTTCTGCTTACCCAATTTGACCAGACCTCTTTCGCTGACATGGCTCAATCTCATGTGCCATAATTCTGTCTTCGACACAGGTTTCGTGGATGCAACATTTGTCGAATCACTTATAACCTCATCCTCAAGGGTATACAAGCCTTGTTTCTTCACGCCTCTCAAGACATTCTTCGACTCCTTCATGACTCTTAGGATACTTTTCTCTCCTTGAAAAACATATCCCTTTCTGTCGAATTCACCAAGAGAAATCAAATTTCTCTTCAAGTCAGGTACATACCTGACTTCAGTCAATAACCTTATTGACTCATCATGGAGCTTAGATCTCACAAATCTAATACCTGTAATTTTGCAAGATTTGTTGTTTCCCAGCAGCACAGATCCACCACCTTGGTCACATAGCTCCTCAAACAATTCTCTGTTTGGAGTCATGTTCCAAGTGAAACCTGAATCCATAATCCACTCTTTTCTCGAGTCGCCACTTGAAACCACAAGAACATCAGATGAGTCGAAGTCATCTTGAACAATGGCTGTGTTGCCATTACCTTCATGATCTTTCAGGAATTCAGGGAACACTTTTCTTGTGTGGCTCTCCTTCTTACAGTGATAACATTAAATACCATATGTTTCGCCACTATAAAACTTCTGTTGACTTTTACCTTTCTTCTTGTCGAACTTACCATCATTTCGCAAGAATTTTCCCTTAACGGCCAAACCTTCAAAGGTTTATGTTCCTTTCATTCGTTCAAGTCCTTAGAATACAAGGATGATTGAACTTCCTCAAAGGCCAGGGACTCCTTTTTATACAAGAGAGTTTCTTTGAAGTGAACATGTGTTCTGGGCAAAGCATACGACAACAACAATGCTTGATCTTCATCATCGATCTTCACATCAATATTTTCAAGATCAAGAATCAACTTGTTGAACACATCCAACTGCTCAGCCAACACTTTGTCTTCACTCATCTTGAATGAATACAAAGCTTGCTTCAGGTAGAGTCGATTCACCAGAGATTTGGTCATGTACAAACTTTCAAGTTTCACCCATAATCCCGATGCTGTAGTCTTCTTTGATACCTGTCGAAGAAACTTATCACCAAGGCTCAACAATATTGCACTGTGGGCTTTCTCAATCATGCTCGTCTTTTGTTTTTCCGTTAACGCAACATCCATGTCTACCTCTCCCTTTAACGCTTCCAAACAACCCTGCTGAACCTGTAGGGCATTCATCTTCAAGTGCCACAGACCGAAGTCGTTCACTCTAGTGAACTTTTCAATCTCATACTTTATTGAAGGCATTTTCTACACGCTCATTGCATCAATTTGTTGTGAATCGGATGTCTTGAAACAAAGTATAAACAATTTCTTTATGATCAATAAATACACAAGAGTTAGGGTCAACAAAGAAGCTAAGGTAAAATAACAAGGAACAACAAGGATTAGTTATAAACTGCTATTCTTTCCCTTCTCTTAGTAACAAGATTACAAGTATACAAGAATAACAAAATAACCTCTCTCTCTCTTGAAATTAGGATTTTATCTTCCTATTTTTCCTTACTCTAATATTGAGAAACTAACATCCTATTTATAAGAAAAATAGCACACTAACCTAATGGGTGAGTTCTGGAATCCTCAGAATGAATGTGTGACATTCGGTAATCCTCAGATTCAAAAGGGTGAGTTCTGGAAATTCTAGAAACAAAAGGGTGACACCCAACAATCCTTGGATTAAAAAAAGATGAGTTATAGAAATCCTCAAAATGAGATGATATCAGGAAATCCTCATATTTAAAAGGCGAGTTATGAAAATCCACGTAACGAAGATATGAGTTTTAAAAATCCTTATAACGTAATGAGATGATAATCGACCACTCCCGAATTTTAAAAGTGAGTTATGAAAACCCTCGTAACAAAAAGGTGAGTTCTCGAAACCCTCAGAATGAAATGGATAACATCCAATAATCCTTGAATTCAAAGGGGTAAGTTCTAGAAGTCCTCAGAACAAAATGGATGACATCCGACAATCCTCAGATTCAAAGGGGTGATTTCTAGAAATCCTCATAACAAAAGGGATGACATCCGACAATCCTCAGAACCAAATAGTGAGTTTTGGAAATTCTCAAAACAAAATGATAGAATCCGACAATCCTCAGATTTAAAAGGTGAGTTAGGGAAATACTTATAGCAAAATGGTGACATCTGACAATCCTCAAATTTTCATGAGATTTTGAATTTTGTTGAACAAAACTAGTCAATAAAATCAAGATGATTGAATTTCCAAGTGGGTAATGGGTTTGAAAAGGTAGACGAGTACAAAACTTTAAGATGCTAGGCGAGTACAAGACTTTGAAATTAGGTTGGTAAACTAGTACTGGACTTTATAATGAAAATGATTAAATTTCCAGACAGGTACTGGACTTTAAAATGAAATCGATTAAATTGCCAGACAAGTATTGAATTTTAAAATAGTTAAACTTCTAGACGAGTACTGTATTTTGAGATTTAAACTGCCAGACGAGAATCAGGCTTCAAAATTTAAACTGCTAAACGGGTACTAGATTTTGAGATTTAAACTTCCATACGGGAACTGGAGTTAACTTTTCATATGAGTATTGGACATAAATTTCTAGACGAGTACTATACTTAAATTTCCAAACAAGTACTGGACTTAAATTGATTAACTTTCCAGATGAGTATTATTCTTAAATTTCAAGATGGGTGTTTGACTTAAATTGATTAAATTCTCAAACAAAACTAAACTTAAATTGCTAGACGACTACTAGACTTAAATTGATTGAATTTCCAGACAAATACTGGACTTTAAAATATTAAATTTCCAAACAGGTACTGGACTTGAAAATGGTTAAATTTCCAGACAGATACTGGACTTAAATTGTTAGACGGGTACTGGACTTAAATTGATTAAATTGTCAGATAGGTACTAGACTTAAAAATGATTAAATATCCAGAAAGGTACTAGGTTCAGGAATAATTAAATTTACAGACACATTAGATTTGAAAATGGTTAAATTTTTAGACAAGTACCAGACTTAAATTGTCAGATGGGTATTGGACTTAAAAATAATTAAATTTCCAGACGAGAATTGGACTTTGTGATTTAAATTAACGAAAGATTGACTTGCCATACGAGAACTGTACTTTGAAATAAAAATAAATGAAAGATTGACCTGCAGACGAGAACTAGACTTTGAAATTTAAATGAAAGAGTTCCAGACAAACATCAGACTCTAAAAAAGAAAAGGCTCTTGAACTTTGCCAGACGAGTACTGGTTTTTGTGGGTGCCAAGCGGTATTGGGCTTTGATGGATTTAAATGGTATATTTCTGATGACAGACAGTCTTTGGGAATGAGGGTGAACACCATACACGACTCATGTTATGCATGATGATTGAATGTGATTTGTTTTTATGCATGAAGTATGATGATTTGTTTGATGCATGAAATATGTTAATTTTGGGCAGTGCCATTTAAGGTTGGGCCTTTTGATTGTTGAGGTATGGTTTTTTGCTTGTGTTATGAGGATTTTAGGCCTTTGACATATGTGTGATTTCATGATGTGCATGATGAGATACGTGGTTTGACACTAGAGCAATGCAAACATGGTTGACACAAGGGTAATGCCAATAATGAATAATGCATGACATATGAATATATGATTAATGTGAAGATAATGCATGATGATGATTTGAATGTTTCAACCAATGGCCATATGGCTTGCAACAGAACAGTTAAGACTAAAAAAAGTTCTTTTGCAACAAAGCTTCTTGTTAAGATAAAAGATTATTTGATAGGCTGTTGTGTAACATGATCTCTTGACACTCATTTTGAATTCAGTGGTTGCTAATGTATGGCAGGGTTTTCTTAAGCAACTTGAAGTTGTTGAATTTTTTTTTGTTTATACCACATCTCTAAGATTTTGATGATAATAAAGTATTTAAAGAACAATAGGATACTAACAAACGTTCAAGTGTGCAGGACCATAAACTAAAATTTCCAAAGAGAACGTAGTATTGATACTGATAATGGACATTTAAAGAGAAACTAAAGATCCAGATTTTTAATGATCAGAAGCTGAAGACAAGACACTAAAGACTAGACTTTTAAGAAAGTCAACCTCTAAAGACTCAGACTCTAAAGGATTATAACTTAAAGACTCAGACTCTGAAGTCAGTCAACACAAAGATAAAAAAGAATTTGATATGTCACTATTAGACTCTAAGGTCAGTCAACGCAATAATCAAAGAGACTCTCATAGGTCACTGTCAGACTCTGAGGATATTTTGTCTTCTTCTGATCACGTGAAAACCTAATCAAAAATCTGTAGAAGACATCTGAGATGAAACATATAATTCCTTTTATAGAAAAGGGATTTCAAATGATATTTCAATAGTATTGACCATATCAAGAAACATCTCAATGTCTATTTATCAAGCTTCTCAAAGACTCTATTGTGCAAACTCTTTAACGACTCTTTTTCTTATCTATTTAAGGAGCTGAAGACTTCAAGAATAAAAAAACATTTGACAATAAAATAGCTATTACTCTATCAAACAAAAAGCATAAGTTTAACTTAGAATTTCTTAACACTTGTACATCTTAGAAACTCTTAAGTATTAAAGAGTCTTTGTGCGTTGTGTTTTTTCTACATCTCTGATTGTATATCAAATGTAGTTTTTCACAACCTCTGAACTATAATTTAGAGTTTAAGTATTTTTGCTTGTGTGCTTGAACATCCAAAGTCTCTTCCTTTATGAGAGAGGAAGGTTTATGCCAAGTTGTCCAAGTGTGAGTTTTGGTTGCGAGTAATGAGTTTCCTCAGACATGTGATTTCTAGTGGTGGTATTGTTGATCCATTGAAGATATATGTTATGTTGTAGTGGGAAGCTCCAAAGTCTGTTATAGAGATAAGAAGTTTTTTTGGTTTGGTTGGTTACTATAGAAGGTTTATCGAAGGATTTTCAAAGTTTACTTTTGACTCAGTTGAATCGAAAGGGTTTAGCTTATGTGTGAAGCGTGTTGTGTGAGGAGAGCTTTCAAGAACTCAAGAAGAAGTCAACGTCTTCGTTGGAACAAAAATGGTTGATACCATGTCTATTGAATTTTGATGATAACAAAGTATTTAAAGAACAGTTGGATATTTTAACATGTGTTCAAGTATGCATGATTATAAGACTGAGAACAGATAAAGAAAAGTTTGAGAATTATGAATCTGAAGTTCAGACTCTAGCTCTGAAGTTCACTTCGGATTCATTATATTATTTGTCTTCTCAAAGATTTTGGCTTAAACAAGTTCTTTTGAGGTTCCACCAAGGTGAAATAAAAAATGTTAATGATTACCAGATAACTCTTTGAAAACATGATATGAAATTTTGGTTCAAATACAAGTGAAAAACTTTATAATATATATATATATATATATATATATATATATATATATATATATATATATATATATATATATATATATATATATATATATATATATATATATATATAAAATTTGGAATTTGGGTTCACTTTGCTCTTAGTATTTTGAAAGAGATGTGTTTAATAGTACCTAGTTATCTTTTAGACAATATTGTGTATTGTTGGATTGTGTTGTTGTCTTGTAATTTTTCTTATCAAGTATTTAGTTATAGGTTTAAATAGTTTTTTATACCTATAAGTTGATGTGTTTTTGTTTTTCGTTTCTATCTTTTTTTTTAAGAAATAATCTTTAATTGTTAAAATCTTTTTGATTTTGATCTTTAAAGTTAAAATTCGCAGAAAAATTCAAAAAAAATTCACAGATAATCTATAAATTTTTATGTAAATTTTAACTTTAGAGACAAAAACCAAATAAAATTACACGCCTTTATCTATAAAAAAAAGATAAAAAGACAAAAAAGAAAATAAAAACTCGCAAATTTATAAAAATAAAAAAAACTATTTAAACATTAATTTTAGACCATTTACAATGGTTTACAAACTCAACACCCATTTTTTCAACTCCCAACACTCCACATCATTTTCTCTTTCTTCCACCTAATAACTCAACACCCATTTAACTTTTACCCTCTCCAATGGTTTTTCACTCAACACCCTACCCCACCACTTTTTATTTTCATATTCTTATTTAAATTTTATTTTTATTTTTATGATTACATAAAATTACAATTATCGATTAAAATTAAATTAAAATAATAAATACTTAATAATTTATTTTTTAATTTTTTGTAATAAAAACAAAATTTATTTAAATAATTGGATACGATACAAATCATCTTAAATTAATTTAAAATACAACACACAATTTAAAATACAACACACAATTAATTTAAAAGACACTTAATTTCAAAATAAACACTAATAATAAAATTAAGATAGTGAAAAACTTAGTTTTTTTTTCTGTGTCCAAATCAAATGAACCAAGTCTCTATTTATAGAGAGAAAAAAATCATGAATTTTGGTAAAAAAAAAAAAAATTAATTTGCAACGAAATAATTGAGTTCAAAGTATTAAATGGATAAAAATCTGGTCAGCCAATCAAACACAGCCACGTGGCAGATTAAATGGTGTTGAGTTTTCTCAACATCTCTCTCCTCCAACACACACTCAACACTACATTACACACCCATTGCACATGATTTTGTGGTGTTGACTTTAAATAAATCTACCATTGTAAATGGTCTTATATGCATTAGAGACGCGATTATACTTCCTTTAGAAATGTGAGCATCGTAGAATTTGCACTATTGTGGAGGTGTGGCGTGGCGTGGCGCATAACTTATCCAGGTTTTAAGGAATTTTATTATTTGTATTATATGAGACAATTATGATGATTTAAAAGATAATTAATTACAAAGAAAATTTTGAAATCTTATTTTCAAGGTATTTTTTATATCTTTGGTAGATTAAGACTAGCTTCAAATAAGTACTTGGCTCAAAAGATGTACTGCATTATTGACTAGATGATCCAAACTTAAGTTCATCAACCACATGATTATACTTTTAAGATGTTAAAATCGATATTTTTTTTTTTTGGTGTTTTGATGACAACAATGCTTATTTTAGTTAACATCGATGGTAATTTTTTCTAATTCTTGGATGATAGTAATTAACTTGAATATTTTTCAAATTTCATTAAGTAAAAAATTCAAGATTCCAATAAAGTATTTATATGATCAACATATTAGGCAAATGAAATTCAAAGCTTCAAAGTTGTGAAAGAGATAAAGTGTGACAACTCGTTTGGTCATGTCTATCTGAGTGACCAAAGTCTCATGAAAGTAATAGAGTAACTCCTAACATACTAATATTGGACAAATCAAACACATGAGGGGTGAATTATCGTATTCAAAATTCATGATTAATTGTAATATTTTCTAGTTTAAGATCGTATTAGTACTTTTATGTGAGTAATTACAACAACAAAATTAAATAATAAAATTGTAGAAAAGTAAAAAGATAGAGTTAGAAAGATTGTACAAGAGATTTATACAGGTTTGGTGAACGTTGGCCTAATCATGTCCCCAAGAGGTCTTCTTAAGAGTTTCACTATATATTTTGAGCTTTTTGAAGATTATGTCTACGAACTTTTAAACAGACTTATCTCCAGTTGAATGACAACTTTTACCCAAGCTACGCTATCGAACCGTTTAGAGATTTATGGTTGATCTCAATAACCAAAATAATTTTTTTTTTGGCAAAACTTAATAAACCAATAACAAAGATTTTAGAAAGGATTATCTCAAGAACCAAACTCTATATCATAAAGGTATCACACCCTTAAGAATAAAAACGATCAGCACAACCACTTACAAAAGTATCTTCCTCACAAGTAAAATTTTACTTAGTAGCACTAAGAAAATTAGAAGTGAAATAGAAAATATTTTCTAAAGAAAAGAAAGAGATAAATTCCAAAGAAATATAAAAATGTCGGAAAAAAGCTTGATATGAAGTGAGGAAGTCCCTCCTTTATATAGTAGTTAGAAATGCCAAGAAAGGAAACAATCCTTGAGCTCAATTGATTATCTAATTGATTAGCAAAATGCTATAATTGATTAGATAACTCAAATATAATCGATTGTACAACCCGATTAGGAAAGTTTGGATATAGAGCCATTGCAAATCATTAATGTGTTATCCTTGTTATTTATATAATTGATTATCATACTTCTAGTCGATTATGCAAGTGTTCTAATTGATTAGATAGATAAAAAAAGTTTTTCCAATCAATTAACATATCTTTCTAATCGATTAGATGGTTAAGAAAAAGTTTGGATAGCTTTTTAATCACTTGGTCTTGATTTAGAATATCAATTTCAAGGTAGAAAAATATTGTAAAGTGTGTGTGTGTGTGTGTGTGTGTGTGTGTGTTTCCTTAGAACTCTTAAGCTATTACATTACTTTTACAATACTCGATTCATTCAGACAGATCGACAGACATGACCTGACAAGCTTTCACATATTTCCCCAAAGAGGCTTCAAGACTTTTTCTACATAGTATCTGATTGTATAAGCACTTTGACCTTGAGTCCTCTGTTAATAAGTCATAAGATGCTTTGGTTATCATCAGGGTTGAAAGTTATTTCCATGCGTTGTCGTCATCAAAACTCTATATGCTGATCTTTATCACCTGCAAGCACGTAGATCCATATTCTCTCACTTTTTTATGATAATAACATATCTCTCAAAGGAGGTGGTAAAAAAACAGATACAAGTATTTTGGAGTGATTAAACTCCCCCTCAATTAAGCAGCGAGTATACTTTGCTTCTTCTGAGAGTATACTTTTCCCCCATTGACATTATCAAAAAGGCATAAAATAATCAAGGTACATAGATTCCATGTAAAAGGATTGCGTTACCATATAGAGATGGTAGTACCAGTCCATAGTAAGACATATGAAATAAAATATTATTTCTCCCCATGGAAGATAGCTTTAAAATCTACCGGTAGGAAAGCTTTGGAGAGCTTCTTCCCATTGATACTTTCGAGAACATAACTTAAAAGTCTTTAAAGCTTTCTAAACTTAGAAGGAAAATATTGTCTACTTATTGCTTGTTGTGACACCCTATTTCTCCAATGTATAATTATAATTAAATCAAATATTTTTCATAACATTCATGCATAGGATGTTACACATCACGAAACACACATCTGCGGATCATGTAACACTTAATTTAAATAAACGTGCAACATCTATCATGGTGTGCTCACCTTCACTTAGGGTATTATTGCAGCTGAAATACTCAATTAAAATACACCAATTTAAATCTTATAATAAATTTCATATCATAATTAAAAAGCAGTGACTCCTAATTCATCTCCAAATGCTTATCACACAAAAACATAAAATAAGAGAGCATACATTGCCTCTGAGAAATCTCAACATAAAACAAAGAAATTGCTCCACAATGCTACATATCAGAGCATAACCTAAGCTACAACCAAGAAATTTAAAAGAAATAGCTCCAGGAACGAGCTTCCACTCACAGAAGTGACTCTACTCCTGAGTGTCTGCACGATGCCCATGTAAAGGCAGCATTCAAACAGAAGGGGTGAGAAATCACATTAAATAATGGCATATACTGGAAGTTAGGATATCAACACATATCATAATCTACACAATCTAAAATCACAGTATATCAATTACATTCTTATACAAACTCATCAATAAAAACTTATTCAAACACCAAATACACACAAGATCTATATCATCTGCATTTATCTCATTATGCATCTCATGCTCAAAATGCAACTCCATGCAACTGCATGCATGTGGTACCAAATCAATAATGGTTCACTCAGGATCCATGTCCCGTATCTGAATCCATGAGCCTCCTCTCTGAGCTCCAAGCCCCTCTCTAAACTTGGGACAAGCCACTAGTCCCCTATGTATACTAGCTGACATACTTATTGACATAACTCTTATGATGTATGATCATATCATCAAATCAATGTGTTAAGGTCCCTCTCTATGGATTACATCACACCAAAATCACAAAATACACATTATCAATCAACAGTACAACACAATCATGCTAATAATTCATCTCAAAAGAAGTATATTTCAAACATGCAACAATACAACGTACGTAACTCAAAATAATCCACAAGTCACAACATTCTCATATTTCATACTTATTATCAATGCTTAACATATTATCATAGCAACATAACTCGAGTATATATAATAATTCAATTCAATAAAATTATTAACTCACATATATGCAACTCACCTTTGACCCAACAATACGCCCCTCAACATGTATAATTTATCAATTCATATTCACAACTCATAAGCAAATTCATCATCAACATAAAGTCAATAATACATGTAAGCCTCATCAACTAATCATATTAATACAACATATTCAATCTCTAAAATTATTACTAACTGATAATAATTCGTGTTATCTTTCCAACGCTTCAAACCGCGTCTTAATCAGAGTCACGAAACTCAAGTTACGGTAATTTAGGTCACAAACATCAACTTTGTGTTGTCATGTTCGCCCGACGAGCTGGTAGCAAGCTCTGGCGAGACAAATCAGTAGCAAAACACCCTTTCCTCTCCTGGAGAAGACCCAACGATACCATCTCACATAAGGCTCGCACGACGAAACTGACAAAACCCATAATGTATTTTTCTGCGTTTTCCACCATAGAAGCCATTCCGGACCTCTGATTTTGATACCGTAACAAGCCTCAATCTCAAAATTTTACATACAACAATTATCAAATGATTAAAACTACAAATTCACCATTTATCATAGATTTACATTAATAAAATCATGTATTTTCATACTTTCATATTTACCCCAAAGCTCCAAAACCCCAACAATGGTGAAAATATATTAACACATCAAAACAAAAATTATCATTAATTAAATGACGCGAATTTCACCAAAAATCACAACACATATCATCAATTCAATACCAATTTAAAAAATTAAATCAAAACTCAATGCTCTATTCGAGGTTAAGGACTCCTCTACCGTACTCCTCATGCATAAGCCCTATTGAAAGCTATTCTCCCCCACTACCTTAGATTTTTCCAGAAAAATTCTTCCAAGCTCTATCAATTTCTGTCTTTATGTCTTCTATTGCTCTTTCTCTTTCCCTAGCCTCCTTTTCCTATTTTCTCCCAAAAATTCAACGTACTTCTCAGCTCCCTCCTTCTAATTCTCTTTATACATTAAAAACCTAGTCTTCTCATTATAGACTATTCCTACCTTACCCTTACTTTTTTCTCTAATCCCCACCTTGCCCTCAATATCTCTACAATTTCTATTTTATTTTTATCTTTTTATTTAATTAATAAAATCAAAACATTATTTTAATTAATAAAATAATTCTAAGTTATTCTATCTTTCTCTAATTACTGTCCATACCCTACTACAATGTCACTCACCCTCTTTCTCACCCACATTCATTTATGCACCCACACAGAATAATTAAATGGATACACCAAGTGTAATTAAATTAAAATAAAATAATTTACTAAAACTGGGGTATTACAACTCTCCCCCACTTAAAGAATTTTTTCCCTTAAAAATTATCTTAAGGAAACAAAGTCGGATACGACTCTCTCATTTGAATCTCCAGCTCCCAAGTTATGCTTCCACCAGCTAATCCCCTCTCACACTACCTTCACCAAGGAAATCTCTTACCACAATACTACTTTACTTCTTCACCCTCTATTTGCATGGGCGATGTCTCAGCAGCTAGGTTCTCTCTCACATGTATATCATCCACTTGGATGACATGAGACGGATTCAGAATGTATCTCTTCAACTGAGACACGTGAAACACATCATGAAGGTCAGGAAGTGGAGGTAGCAAGGAGATTTGATAGGCTACTTCTCCTATCTTCTGTATAATCAGGTATTGAGCGATGAAACACGGAGAAAGCTTTCGAGAATTCAAGGCTCGACCAACACTAGTTACCAGAGTAACTCTAAGAAACACATGATCTCCCTCTTGGAACTCAAGTGTTTTCCTCCTCTTGTCATGGTAACTCTTCTGGAGACTCTACAAAGATCTCATCTTCTCTTAATCATTTTAACCTTCTTGTCGCACCCTAATTTTTGACCTCAAGATTCCACCTTTTTGTTCACTTTTTCTTGCATATTATCTCCTCACTTCTTCGTGCATATTTTATCATAACTAACGAGTTTGTGCAGGAGCAGTAATGTCGAGGTATAAATTCTTACAGCCAGGCATCACAGGGACGTGACTAATACGTTCGAGTTCAAAGTTCACCATTCCAGAATTCAAGCTTAGTTTAAGAAGATTGTGCCTACGTACAAGTCTATTAGATTCAATTCAAAGATTCAAAGAGCACCAGTCGTTTTAAGGCTTAATTCCACAAGAGATATCGTTATGACTACAAGAGGGGATTCAAACCACATCAATAGCTCTGCCTTCCCGTGTTCATTAATATACTCGCGTTTGGTTTCCGCTTACTCTGGATAGTGTTGGGCATTCGCGTTGGAAAGTATTGGCGGTTCATTCAGATGATGTCAAAAGATTGCTAAGACAAGGGCGTTATTATATCAATCACTAGTTTTGAGGCCGACTTGCAGAATTTTGTTTTTTTGAAGTTCAAATTCAATAAAAGAATTTAAGAAAACAAGACTCAAGCCTTCGTGATTCAAAGACTCAGGAGTTTTAAGACTGAGTTACAAAGTCCGCGAGCTTTATGCCTTTGCAAATATTCAAGAGCCCATGCAGGTTGAAGAGCCAAGTTAATTCCATTTTTGGAGCCCAGCTTTTTGGTCATTATTTTCTAGCTACCATTTTCTATGTATGGCTGTTTGGACAAAGGACATTTTTCAATCATTGCAAAACGGAAGAACAACTAAGTGATGATTTGTTTTCAATACATTTCAAATCTTATTAAGTACAAGATGTCCATGAACTACAAGTAAGACTAACGTGGGAAATAAAATTGGCAGTGCTGTTTACTTATTAAACTCAAGGCCAGTTACAAACTCCTATAGAAGACTGGACGTACACGAAGCAAATCCGGGGCCCTAATGTTTCTAATGACTAGAATCTCCATTGATAAAACTCAAGCATGCCATCAACCCAGGCTGAAAAGCATCATAAACAAGAGTGAATATGAAGAAGCTCGCAAATTGTCTCCTCACTAGAGTGCTCCACACTTTAGCAGCAGCCTGCGCCTTCAACTTCTGATACCATGGCCTCGACACCAGTAATACTATCGCAAGTTACGACCTGCTCAGGTAAAACAAAAAGCCTGCATCAAATCTCAACACCGTTAAATTATGGTTAGGCCCAGAAAGTGTGTAGATTCAGACTTAAGACAACCATATGAGAACCAGCATGATAAAGACAAGAGACCTCCAGTTGGTAAAAGAACAACCCAGGTTGAAGACAACATTAGTATCGGCAGAGAACGCTGTTTTCGTCACGGAAGTGAATTCTCATCGAAATAACAAACAACAATACCTATCCTACAAAAACAATAAAACGAGATACATCAACGTCAAGAAGGAGGAAAGTAGCTGAGGAATTTGAAGGTGTTTCGAACAACTTACCATCATTATTTCTGAAGCAAGCACGCTTGATAGTTGCCAACAAGCTTCAAACTTCCGCCGACACGACTCAAACATGCTTTCGCAACCCGTTTTCACAACACAGAGGATCAAATGTCACAACGTAAGGAGTGGCTCAAATGAATTCACAGCATGCCAGAGTTCGCATTATAATTCAAGACAGAGATAATGAAAGACCTATGAGATAAACCTATACAATGCTACCATTGTATATAAGAAGAAACAGAACCAATAAAAGCACGTCTTGCAAGGGATAGACAACATTTAGATAATGGATATTGAAGGAGTAGAAATGGTAGTTGTTGCAAAACCAATTGTTTCAAGGCCAATTGTTCTATTTTCAAACCTTTCTCAGAGTTTCTAGCAGGTGCCATCAGTGCATCAAAACTTCTCAAACAACTGCTGCAATCAGACCCGTCCAGTAGTATTCAAGTCGCTTCGTCTTGCGAAAATAGAGGCGTTGCTTCAGTGTTACCAAGTCGAGCAAATTATCCTTCACCGCTGGTCTTGACCTCAACCATCATCATAGGCACAACAACAACAATACCTGCAAAGTCTGATAGAAGTTAATTCACAGGTGTAGGAAAACGCATTTTAGGGTACCCTGGCATAACCACTCAAGGGTTTCAACAGAGTTTGATGTGCGGTATAAAACCAGACAGAAGTTGTTACATTTTTACCTCCTAATTGAGAAGGCTTCTCAATCAATAGCTGCGGGACGTCGAGGAATGCTCAAGAACTTTTTGGGGCGCAAATATTCGAAGCTCGGGCCTCGAGCTTCGCGTTTGAACAATTCGCAGCAGTTCCCGTTATCCAGCCATCCAAGCACCTTCATCACCATAGGCATATGAAATGAAACAAAGAAATGGTTATCAAACTGCTACAAACATGAAATAGGTGAGCAAAGGCGCAAGTCCTGGGAATTCATAGCAGGATAGCCCCATAGCAACACACAAAACAAACAAGAATGATATCAAAACAAGTTTGGCCACACGCATTTGCTTATCGAAGGATTGGTTTTCAGAACAAGAAATCAGGCTTACCATCAAATTATCATCAACTGCAACATCAGTAGCAGTGAATTCGCAACTTTGAGTTCACCAACAATCACTCTGGGCTGTTAATTTCTCTGGGCCCAAAATCATTTGCTATCCACCCCTGCCAAATAAGGATTCAGAGATTAGTAATCAATTAAGAATACCCTATTTGGAAAGTTGATTTCACTCAAGACAGCTAGCAGATTTTTCTTTCACATCTCAAAGGCATCGTATCCCAAAACAACTAAGGGGTTTTTCAAACGCAATCATCACAAAATCACAAAAAGGGGTTCTCATCAACATATATTAACATGATTCAGACGAAAATAGAAGGTTTTCAAATGTTGTCTAAAATCAAAATGGAAGGTTTTAACACAACATTCAAAGCATTCAATCAAGGTTTTAAGCAAGAAATTTCATCTGAGAACTATAAAAAGGGAACGAATTCGCAACTTGAAAACCTAGAGAAGAAATACGAAATCCACACAACTCACGCGAAAATCCTAAAACCTTAAATAACTCAAAAAACTGTAAAGAGAAGGAGAACTCATCTTTTCTCTGAGCTATCGAAGATTGTTGCTTCCGGAGCCAACCGCAAAACCGCCGGAAAGACACGCTCGCGCTTCATCTTCCATTCCGTCGCCGCCACCAACCTTCAGTAAAATTCTTTATGCATGTTAAAATTGTTGAACTATTGATGCTTTGATTGGTGTTTCAGGTGCGAGAATAGAGAACGAAGCGATGAAGAATCGAGGGAGAGTGAAACGGAGATTGAAACGAGAGAGGAGACCGAGCGAACGATGTTTGAGGCTTAGGGTTCCATCCTCGGTCTTTGTTTTTTTCTGTTTTAATTTTTCTGTCATTTTGTATTGCTATGACTTGTATGTATGCACGACCACGGTAGTACTGTGGTCCATCGTCACAATCACCACATATCACCCACAGATCACGATCTAACAGATCATATCGCGCAGCCCACGGTAAAACCATACGCCTGCATAAAGCCAGATCCAGCGCCCCTCCCTTCATTAACTTAATTAATCCCTTTTTAAACTAATAATCTGTTTTTAATATAATGTTAACCTTTTTTTTTTATAGATTTAATCAATCTTTAATCCCTTCATTAACCTTAAGCATTTTATTAAAATAATAACTTTTAAATTAACCTCATAATTATCCTTAAGTCAAATTAATTTATATTTTATGTAATTTAATTAAAACTATTTTTTATAATCAACTCTCAATTTTATTAATAATTCAGCATTATTAATTTACATATTTTATCAGTTCAATTAATAATCTTTTTTTTCCTCATGTTCTAAATAACTTTTTTATTAAACAAGATAATTTATCCTGTTATACTTAAAAAAAACCTTTTTTTTAAATAATTCAATTTGTATTAATGACTAAAATATTTAATAATAAAACCTTGTATTAAAATTAATCTAACTAATATAACTTTTATTAGAAAATCCAACACAACTTTTCCCTTAAAATTAAGTCAACATTTCCTTAAAATCAAATTCATTTCTAATCTAATATATTTTCTCATTAAATCAATCTCACTAAAATTAATTTAACTTTTTTTCTTAAAACCAATTTCACCCAAATATAACTTTTCTCAAGTCAATGTCACCTTAAGATTAAAATCAACCATGTCTAAAATCAACTAACATCGTAAAACTTAATCCATCGTGCACGCTTCAATTTCACTCACCTATGCACAATTCACTCACTTAGCGCTTTCATGCGTTTGTGTATATTTGTCTATCTGCCTTTACTTTCCGCAATTTACTTTTACCGCAATTTATCTTATCGCATCGCATGCGTCCAAAGGAAGAACCTGCGCATAACTTAAACAATTGTGCGTATGCATCTCATTTGCATCATACTCCCCATTGATCCTTGATCCCATTCAAGTCGATCTTCTAAGTTAGATCCTACCCATAGGAAGGACCTTTATCTTTACCACTTAGAACAAACAAATCAACTCAATACAATCACTCAAACACATTAGAGAATAAGATGTTAATCATCTTAAGCGAGATAAAAATCCTAACTCATAACAATTCAATCAATATGTAGGGACTTTACCTTAAGAGAGATAATGACATACTTGTCGATTAAATTCCGAGTACTTGAGCCCTTCTCTTAAGACGATGCAAAGACTATTTTCCTACAAAGTTGTGGAGGTTAAATCAAGTAATCTCCCTTAAAATGATAACTCATTTTTCTCCTAAAATCAATCAATCAACTACCCTAAACTCGTAGGAACTTTGACCACAGTCAAAGAACTCCTCAAACCCTTTAGGGGAACTACAGATACTCTGATTCCACTCACGTAAGGATATGTAGGCATAAGATGTGATATCTCATCGAGTATACTTAGAAATAAACCCCTAGGTCTTTCACCCTTAAGTAGATAAATCTTAGCAATAAAACAAACATAAAACAAGAGGTTCCTGTAGAGTACTACAGAAACTTAGGATGCTAGCACCTTCCCTAAGTTTAACCAATCCCCGAACCTATAACTCTCTAGCTTGCATTTGCACTGCATTGTGGGTATTTCAATCTTTTTCCCTTCCTTTGGACAAATCAAAGTTTGGTTGCAAATGAATTAAGATTCAAGCTTATCGATAGCTTGGTATCCAAATTTCACCGTGACACTTCTCTGTCGTCTGCTGGATAATCTCAGGCCCAGTTACAACACTATCTCGATTCATACCAACATAAAGTTGTCCTACACCTTCTACCATACAATGACTCAAAAGATTGCATTCTAATACTCGAATGAAAGTTGTTGTTGTAAATAAAATCAATCAATGGCAAAAAGCTATCTCAGGCACCTCCTTGCTCTAGTACACAAGCTCTCAACAATTCTTCTAATGATTGGATCGTTCTCTCCGTCTGACCATTTGTCTGCGGATGATAAGCGGAACTCAAACTCAACCTCGTACCTAAATCCTTAAGAAAAATATCCCAGAACCTCGACATAAACCTTGGATATTTGTTAGATATAGTATTGGATGGAATTCCATGTAGATTGAAATTCCTCTCAATATACATCTCTGCTAGTTTCTCCAATGGATAATTAAGTCTCGTCGGAAGGAAATAAGCCGATTTAGTCAACTTGTTCACAATAACCCAAACATTATCACAACCCTTCGTTGTCCTCGGCAATCCAGACACAAAGTCCATTGATGTCCCATTTCCACCTAGGAATAGACAATGATTGCATCAAGCCCAACGATTTATAATGCTTAACTTTTGACTTCTGACAAGTCAAACATGCAAATACGAATTCTGCATCCTCCTTCTTCATTCTAGGCCGCTAAAACATCTTTCTCAAGTCTTGATACATATTCGTGGTACCAAGATGAATACTCAGACCACTTTGTTTTCCTTCCTTAAGAATACTCTTCTTAAGTCCATGCACATCAGGAACACAAATCCTATCTCTGAATCTGATCACGTCATTCTCATTGATTATGAATTCACCGCCTTGGTATTGGTTGATTAAAGTTAATCAATCAACCAATCTCAAACCTATGACCTTCTTTAATCTCTTCAAGAACACTATTAGAGAACTTTAACATACCCAAATTCACACTATGCGACGTGACTTCACAAACCAAACTCAAATATCTAACTTCTTCGATCAGTTCTAACTCTTTAGCCATTTGTGTCGACATATGAAATGTCTTCCTGCTCAACGCATCAACTATGAAATTGGCTTTACCAAAATAATAATTCAAACCAAAATCATAGTCCTTCAACAACTCAAGTCATCTCCTATGTCTCATATTCAACTCATTTTGATTGAACATGTACTTCAAACTCTTATAATCATTAAACACTTCAAATCTAGAGCCAAACAAACAATGTCTCTAAATCTTAAGTGAGAACACAACGACGACCAAATCTAAATCATGAGGATAATTCTTCTCATAGACTTTAAGCTGCCTTGATGCCTAAGCCACAACTTGTCCATTTTGCATCAATACACCTTCTAAACCCATCTTATAAGCATCATAATACACGACGAAAGATTTAGCCGGACTCAGCAAAATCAACACTGGAGCTGACGTCAACCTCTTCTTAAGCTCTTGAAAAATATTTTCACACTTAGCATCCAAAATACACATGACTCTTCTTAGTGAGTTGAGTTAATGATAAGGACAACTTGGAAAATTCGTCAATAAATCTACGATAATAACCAGCTAGTCCAAGAAAACTTGGGATCTCAGTGACAGACTTAGAAGTCTCCCACTACAACATAACCTTAACCTTCGACATATTCACCATAATACCTTCACTAGAAATAACATGGCCGATAAAAATATTTTTTCCAACCAAAAATCACACTTTGACAACTTAGCATACTGTCGGGGTGAGAATTGGATATCAAGCTATTATATTAACTTGAATCATAAATCATGATGTCACCATTGAACTTTTGTTTTATCCAAGGGAAGGGAGAAAATATCGAACAAGAATCCTAAGTAAAAATACAAAGCAAAAAGCAAGGCCTAAAGCTAAGCAAAGAGAGATCAAGGTACGAGGGTTGGTTATACTAAAGGAATGTACTAACACCCTAAGCATTTGCAGTACTCTACATGAACCTCTTGAAATTCTTGTGTTTTGGCTAAAATTGTTTGCTAAGGTAAGGATGGGTAAAGAAAGGAGAAAAGGGAGAAAAGAAAAGGGTGGCTCGCTAGGATCTCGCAATCCTATGCCTACGTATCCTTAATAGGAAGATAGAGCAATCGTAGTTCAGAAACTATGAAGAAAAAGGGTATAAAAAGAAAAGAGTATGAAAAAATAAACGTGTGCTCGCCAAGGATTGAGACCTTATGCCTACGTATTCTCAAAAGAAACAGAAATCAGAGTGTATGTAGTTCATGGAACTACGAGTAAAGATAAACGAGGGATATGCACAATAACAATAAGTCAACATACAATCCCTTCCCTTGGATTAAGTCAGCAAGGATCAAAGAGAGCAACATATACATGGAAAAATGTCATGTAAATGGCAAGCAGATAAGGCACAAATAAAGTACACGAAAAGCGTCATGTATTGTCAGACAAATAAATAGCACAAAATACGCATGGAAAAACATCACGGTAATCAGGAAGTTAGCAAAGCAAACATGGAAAAGCATCATGTAAAAATAGACAAAGATGCACGACAAAACATCGCGAATAAAATCCACAAAACAATCACGGTAAAACATCGTGATAAAAATAAATAGACAAAAAGTCATAGAATACGCATGGATAAACATCATGGTAATCAGACAATAAAAAGTCAACAGAAATACATGGAAAAACATCATGCAATTAACAGACAAGGATACGCTGCAAAGCATCGCGATAAAAATCCACAGACCAAGAATACATACACGGCAAAACATCGTGTAAAATTCACAGAGAAAATACATACAAGACAAAACATCGTGCATAAAAATAGACAGTCACAACAAAACATCGTGAAGATAAACAAATAAAATCCACATATATATACAACAATAATCACGGAAAAACATCGTGAGAAAATATTAATAGTCACAACAAAGCATCGTGGAGAAATCATCAGCACATTGTCATACCCCAAAATTTTACCCCTTAGATGTCATCATCATTTTCACAAGCATCGTAGTTCAATCATTCATGCATAACTAACTAATTTATCAGCTTTTGCTTTGTTTTGTTTCACTTGTGAATCAGGGTTTGCGTCAAGAGACTCCCAGGGTTGGTAATTAAGATTTTGGACAGGTCATCCACCATTTAAGCTCTTGAGACGTTGGAATCAGAGGTTTTCTGTTGAGTTGGATGTCTAGTGTTCAGAGGTTGTTTCTTTCGGTTATTGTACTCAAGTCTGAGGCAAGAGGTGTTGGGATTCAATTGTTATGAGCAGTTCTTATTAGAGGTTTATCAAGGCACAACACCAGTTTCTCTGAATTGTCACAAGGGTGTCATTGTCTAGGGTTTCATCGGTGGTTTGACTGGAAAAATTTTAGATTTGGATTTTTGGGAGATTAGGGTTTCTCACCCTTTTGGGTATGATCATCAATTGTCGTTCATGCTGAGATTCTCCTAAGGATGGTAGGATCAGTTGTGAGAAAGTGTGGAAGGAATGGTTCATGTTCATGTGCAAGCTTCCCATTCAAGTTTCAATCCATTTATCCATTTTAAATTCTAAACTCATTTCCAAATTCTCATTTTCAATTCGTAATCCTTTGTTTAAATCCATTTTTTAATTTCCATTTCAAATATCCATCTTCAATTCACAATATCCATATCATATCCAAATCCACTTTGTTATTTATCCAATTCATTCATTCATTTTCTTTGTATGCACTTTCTATTTCATTTTCCTATTTATATTTAATTCAATTATTCATCCATTAGACCCATTATCATTTTCCTTCATTGTCACAACAAAATTACAAAAAAACAAAAACCAAAAGTCTAAGCCTTTTTCTTTATTATTATTATTATTATTATTATTATTATTATTATTATTATTATTATTATTATTATTATTATTATTATTATTATTATTATTATTATTATTATTACACAAATTACCAAACAAATACACTTTTATAATAAGGCCCATTTACACCAAATTACCCATAATCAAAAAATCTGATTCTAATATAATAAAATCAATATCATATAAAACCAATTTATATTTTCTTTTTTAGTCCATGTTACAATTTACAACAAAAGCCCACTTATACAAAAAAACCATCATTCATTTCATTACAACCATAAATTAAAAAAAAAAGGTTCTTTACTCAACACTCCATCTGCGGACCGTACCCTGCTACACAAACTCCAAAAACACAGCATTAAAAACCTTACATCCACTACAAGCCAAATTTTCTGCTACCTCAATGCCATAAAGAAACAAACCTGCTGAGATTGACTTCTTGTGTAGATCTGCAGCTTGATAAACAAGAATTGCACCAAAATGAGTCTGCGAAATCCAGCTACTACACGATGCAATAATGCTTCACAGCATATCCTACAACATCAAAACATTTATGATAAAAAACCTGTGAACACTACTTCTATCACAAAAGCATAACCAAGCTTGTAACCAACTGCCATGGAAAGTGACAACACCACAGTATCAGACAAAAGTTTAAAAAAACACAAGACCAGGGTAGGAAGAAACTGAAAGAAGAGAGGAGGAGAACAAATTAAAAGAGGAAGGGAGAACAAAAAAAAGAGAGAGACATACCTTCATATTTTGTGGATGGAAACATCAAGAAGAAATAGGCTCCTTCTCCCTTCTTCCCAAAAGAACCTGTCACAAACCAATAGATTCAAGAGCCCTCTTTTGTGTCACCAACACTATGGTTGTCTTACTCTTTATCCTCATGTGATTTCTGATGCTCCATTAACCACCTTCTATAACCCCATAATTCCCTATTTGTTTTCATCAAAACTCTTATGCACAAACTCAACTAAAATACCTTTCACCACTCTATCTTCATTATTCATCTACAAATTAATTATTTTGTAACCATTATGAAATTTCCAAATTCACTATTACCATCAACAACCTTCATCATCCATAACCTGCCATTCAAAGTAACTGCATCAACCTCAACTTCCAATCAACAACTCCGATTCACGTCACAAGTTCATTAGTCATGTTGAAGAGGAAAAGGAGGGTGTATAAATGAATACCTGCGAACTCGTCGAACACCAAAGAATCATCGCACCAGATTTTGGTATGTTTTGTCCTACTTCCACTATTTTCGCTAAGTCATGTTGATGATTGAGTTGTTGCCTCCGTTTATGTTATTCGATCATGTATCCCTCATAACCATCGCACCAAATCCACCACCCATTTTATTAATCTGTGTATAATACAAAGGATGTGAACATAAATTTTGGTGAAGAAAATCAGTAATCATGTGGGGAAGAGAAGCCAAACACAGTTGAGGGTTAGGATTTGTGAGAATCGTGTTTTTTGGAGATGGAGGTTTGCGATTTGTTTAACCTGGAAATTATATTTTTTTTTCCACATAAGTCGTATTGACCTCAAAGCTAGATTTTAGAGTTTTTTTTTTCAAAATCCAACTGGGTCAGAAGGGTTGATCCAACTTCCTTTCAGCCGACCCATCTTCAGTTGATCCTTTTTGTTTTTTTTTTATTATTTTTTTTTGTATTTATTTAACAACATGTTGGTTAAATATTTTTATTCAGTTATGTTGATTAATTTTACTGATCTGTATTGTTTATTCTAATTAGTTGTTCTTTTTTTAAAATTTTAGTTTTTATTAACTTATTCATGTTTGATTTAGGAATACATATTACTATTTATTTTATTTTATAGAAAACTCAAAAGAATATTTAACTAATTTTTGTGTGTGAATCCTTTTTGTCTCTTGTTTTTTATTTTATTTTAAGAATTTGATTTCTTAGGGTTTAATCTATAACCATTTAATTTTGAATTTCATATTAATTAATTCCTCTAATTTATTTGACTTCTAACTTTGTGAGTTGTAGTCTAAATTCTTTTGTCTAAATCTTACGATTTCGATTTCGTACCTTGATTGTGCTACTATTCACCGTGTTGTGTTTATCATCGTTTTTTTTGTGTCCATAAAATTCCAAAGGAAAGGATTTTTGTCTTGACTTGTAAGTCATGTTTTAGGATAACATAGTCTACCTCCTACCTTGCCTCTTGGCCTTGTCAGAGCCACTTCCTCTTTGACCTTAGCCTTAGGTTAGGGTTTGTTAACCTTATTGTGATATCATTGTTATGCGTGCTCACCCCCACTTGGCCTTGTTCGAGTCAATTGATCTTTGCAACTTAGAATTAGGTGTAAAGTTTGTAAACACCATGTGAGTATCATTGCTATGAGTACTCCCTTTCCCCTTTGACTTTAGTTAAAGTCAACTCTAGATAGTCTTTCAACTTAGACTTATAGAGTTTGCTAACTCTATATAAGTATCATTGTTATGAATACTTACTCCCCTTAAAACCTTGATCATTATCAAGAGTTCCTCATCCCTAGTTAGGTGAACTACAAATACTCTGATTCATCCTAGTTAGGATACGTAGGCACGAGATGCAACGTCTTGGCGAGCATACTTTGTACATACCATAGGTCTTTACCTTAGCACTTTTCCCTTAGCAATCAAACTTTAGCATAACACAAATACTAATAAGAGGTTCATGTAGAGTACTACATATACTTAGGATGCTAACATATTCCCTAGGTATAATCAACCCTCGAACCTTAGATCTCTTAGCTATATTGTTACGTAGCACACTCAGGGTTTTCTTCGATCTTTACCATTTCCTTTAGATAAATCAAAGCTCGATGGTGAACTTTATGCTTTGTGATTCAAGTTAATTAATAGCTTGATATCTAATTCTCACTGCAACAGAAATGGAAAATTCAATGGGGATCATCACTCCTCTAAGAGGGTTAAGCCCACCTTGTTTATGTTTATGTTTGTTATATGTTTGCTAGCTTGTATATCTGTATATTTATAAATATTTGTTGGTGACCTTGGTGACAGATCCAGAAGGGTTTAAAAGCAGATATGGGAAACTGTTGTCATTATTAAAGACAAAGATGGATAAGGGACTCCTTTCCATATTACTTCAATTCTACGATCTAGTCTACCATTTTTTTTTACTTTCCCTGACTATCAGCTCGTACCTACACTAGAAGAATACTCATATTTGGTTGGTTTGCCTATTCTTGATGAACCTCCTTTTCCTATCTTAGAGAAAGACCCTAAGGAACATGATATTGATATGGCTACACATTTGGGATTGGTTGATATTCAAAATAATATGACTACAAAAGGGGGAGTTTTTGGTTTGACATCAGAGTTTTGGTTGGGAAAGCTCAATACAACGCTGATCATCTGAGCATGGACGCATTCGAGGCTATTCTTGCTTTGCTTATCTATGGTATTTTTTTGTTCCCTAGATTTGAGAACTTTGTGGGCCTTAATGCCATTAAAACCTTCCTAAGGCAGAACCCTGTACCTACTTTGCTAGCGGATGCCTACCATTCTGTTCATCTGAGGAATTTCCATAATGGAGAGATGATAACTTGTTGTGTTCCTTTATTATACAAGTGGTTTATTTTGCACTTGCCTAAGGCTAACGCTTTTTGGGATCCTAAGAAAGTTTGATGGTCACAAAAAATCATGGCTCTCACTCACTATGACATTGATTGGTACAATCGTGTCTATGATGGGGTGATGATTATTGACAACTACAGAGATTTTGGTAATGTACCACTTATTGGTACCAAAGGAGGGGTCAACTATAACCCAGTCCTAGCTTGTCGATAGTTAGGATATCCTTTGGAGGACAAACCCAACAGTGTTCACGTGGAAAGTATTTTCTTCAAGGAAGAGGAAGATAACAAAGAGCTAAAGGATAAGATCTTGAATGCTTGGAGCCACTTGCATAAGAAGGGTAAGAAATATATAGGAAAGCCTAATTATAGAATGGATTCTGGAAAGAGAATAACTCCAAGGTACACATTCAAGATTCCAAAGTTGGAAATCCTGAGGAAATTCGGAGGCTTAGTGGAAGATCCTATGGCATTTAAAGACAAATATGGAAGTATTTTTCCATTGCTGAGACTCCAAGTGGATGAAGAGATGTTAGTGGCGCTCGTGCATTTCTATGATCCAATCTATCATTACTTCACATTTCTAGATTACCAATTGTTGTCGATATTGGAGGAATACTCTGCATTGATAGGATTGTGTGTTACTTCTAAGCCATTTTTTGGAAGAGAAGAGACTCCAACTGAAAAGGTTATTGCAGAGGCTACATATCTAGAACTGACAGAAGTACATGCTTATATGACTGTCAAAGGAGGATTCTCTGGATTACCAACTATGTTCTTATTTGAGAAATCTCAGTATTACGTCGATATGGAGTATTCAGAAGCCTTTGAGGCCATCCTGGAGTTATTAATTTATGGACTCTTCCTGTTCCCGAATGTTGACAATTTTGTTGACGAGAACGCTATCAACATCTTCCTGATCAAGAATCCCGTTCCAACTTTATTGGCTGATGCATAATATTCCATCCATCTGAAGAACTATTACGGGGAAGGCCAGATCATTTGTTACACAACTCTTCTTTACAAGTGATTTATTTCGCATTTTCCAAGGTTAGCATTGCTTTGGGATATGAAAGACGGACTCTCGTGGACAGAAATTTTTTTATCACTCAAGCACTCGGACATCAAGTGGTATGATCCCATTTATCGAGGAGTTTCCATGATCCATAGCTGCGGGGATTTCCCTAATGTGCCCTTTCTTGGCACTAAATGATGTATCAGCTACAACCCTATCCTAGCTCGTTGTCAACTTGGATACCCGATGGAGGGTGAGCCCGATCCGATCTTTTTTAAGAGATTTTTCTTTGAAGAAGGGAAAAACCCATTTCTCAAGGATTAAATTATGTACGCTTGGCGTCACATTCACACGAAGGGGATGACTGCTTTAGGATACCCTGACTGCTTTATCTCAGAATCTTACTTGCTATGGGCTAAGGAGAGAGCTTTGAAGATGTTCAACACTCATTTTGAGCCAATACCTATAACTCCAAATGATCCTATCTCCATGAAGGAGTTGAAGACTGCTTTGGTTAAAGCTGAAAAGGAGAAGAAGACTTGGAAAGACAAATACTCCATGGTCGTTCAAGAGAATGAAGAACTTCAGAAGTTGCTCCGTCAGGACGAAGGAGAGAATTTGCAAGGAGATGAATGATCCTCTCGTTAGAAGGATTAGGCCTTTAGTTTCTACTTTGTTGTATGATTTGTATTAAGACTTGTACTCTGGCTTTTAAATGTGTAATTAATGTTTTATAAAACTCCCAGTCTTTAATTTATGGAAGTTTTGTTTTGTTCTATGTTTATTCTCCATTGTTATAATGTTTGTAAACATTTTCTTTGGATTCCTTGAATGTTTTGTTTTGCATTTTCATTTGCATTCATAAGCATTGTATATGCATTTTCTATTTTGCGACTCATCTTGTTATCTCATCTCCAGCTGTTCACACTGAATTCTCAACATCAGTACAACACCCGAGCTCGAGCTCGTCAAAGAATGCCTGAACAGAACATGGAATTGGACAAGATCAATAATGAACTTGAAGACTTGTGTAGGAGTGTGGGGAAGACCGTGGAAGTTCTGCAGGTTATCAACGTGAAGATGGAAACTCAAACCACTGTAGTTTCTGAAATCACCAATGCAACTATGGAACCAACACCAACAATGGTTAATGCTGCAAATGTGCTACCTTATGGATTATCACAAGGTTTTGTGCCTTCCCTTTTCACAATGCCAACTACTCAACAAGCAACTCCTTTGGGGTCATAAATTCCTCAAGCTATTTTGACTTATACTTCGGCTTTTGTACAAGCTCAAGCACATCCTATTTTTCACAATCAAGAACAAGTATATGAGATCCCTGATATGTCTGAAGAAGGGGACAGACGTCATGAAAGGTTAAAGGAAAGTGTAGAAACCATTGGAAGGAAGGTTAGAGCAATGTAAGGAAACAACATCTTTGGTACTGATGCCAGAGATATGTGCCTAGTGTTTGGGTTGGTAATCCCTCCAAAGTTTAAAACTCCCAACTTTGAGCAATACTCAGGTGCAACTTCCAAAAACACACTTGATTATGTACTACAGAAGAATGACTGCTCACATGGACGATGATAAGTTGATGACCCACTGTTTTTAGGACAACTTGAAAGGGGTATCTAAGCCTAGATCAGTCCCACATTCATAGCTTTCAGGATTTGGCTGATTCTTTTGTTAAGCATTACAAATACAATATGGATTTGGCTCCGGATAGAAGGCAACTTTTAAGCATGTCGCAGAAGGGTTCTGAGTCCTTTAAGGAATATGCACAATGTTGGAGGGATACTGCCTCTCAGGTAGATATTCCTCTAACCGAGAAAGATCTGACTAATTGGTTTGTAGACACGGTGAGACTAGAATTTTATGAGAAGATGATCAGCAGTGTGACATCCAACTTTTCTGACATTGTGGTTGTAGGTGTAAGGGTGGAGTTGGGAATGAAGAATGGGAAGATGACCAATACTTCTGACAATTCAAGCATTAATAATGCCAAGAAGTCTGGTAACAATTTTCACAAAAATAAGGAAGGAGAGACAAATGACGTGTCAGTAAGAAGAAGGAATCAGTCTTGGAAACAACCTTACCAGCAATATGAGCAAACTCAACAAGGTTATGTTCAACAACCGATGTACCCTGTGCAGTATGCCCAACAACCATATGTGGCAGCTGTCACGCCCATATTCAACAACCCAGTTCCAGCTTATCAGACAGTGTAGCAGGCACCAATCTATCAACAGTGCAACAACAACAAAGCTATCTACGAGCACCCAATCCTCCAGCTTACCAACATCAACAACAACCTCGAACTCAAGCTGCCAGACAGAACTTTCATAACAGAAGACAAGTGGGAAAGCCTCATATTCCTCCAATCCCAATGACATATACTGAATTATACCAATCTTTAGTGCAACAAGGGCTGATAACAACTAGACTGTTGAGACCACCCTCAGATACTTCATCTCCTTACTATAATCTGAACGCTCATTGTTTATTTCACGAGGATGCTATCAGAAACAATCTAGAGAGTTGTCTTTCTCTAAAACATATCATCAAAGAATTAATGAAGAAAAAGATCTTATCTTTCAGTGACGTTCACCCAAATGTTAAGAATAATCCTCTACCTCACCATGGGGGAGTTCATGCTATAGAAGAAGCATCTAAGGAGAAGGTAATCCTTGATGTGTCAAAAATCAAAACTCTGTCACGGTCTTTCCATGAGAAGTTAATAGAAGCTGGTCTGATTAAAGGTATTTATTCTGATTGTGAAGAGTGTGATGTTGATCCAAAGGGGTGTTTGTTAGTTCAAAGATATGTTCAAAGATTGATTGATGATGGATTTTTATAGGTGTGCAGTAAATTGAGAAGGGAGGAGGTTTTAGTGGTTGAGCCCATCTTCAACCTACCAAAAACCAGTGAAAAAGTCCCTATGTTCAATGTGCCTAACTCTAGTTCGGTGACTCCAGTCTTCAAAGTTTCTAGGCCTATTTTCGACATCCCTAAGCTTGTTGTCTCAATAATTGGTCAATCTAGATCGATTTTCATTCAAAAGCCGAGTCTGTTCCACTTTGAAGATACAATGGTTGTGCTTTGGAGGTATGGCATGATTGTGATCGATCAAGGGTTAGAAAAGGTTGATCAGAATAAAGAAGTGAAGGGTAATCAAACAAGTGTAACGAATATTGCTAGAACTAGCAAGATGACCCGCAGTTGTCGAATTTATCAGCCCAAGATAACTATGGTTCCTCAAAAAGAAACAACTTCTGTTATGCTTACCAAAGATAAAGAAGTGACGCCGAATGAAGAAGATGCTGAATTTTTGAGGATCATTCAAAAAAATGATTATAAAATCATTGATCAACTTCACCAAACTCCTTCCAAGATATCAATTTTGTCTCTCTTAATGAATTCTCCTGCTCATAGGGAAGCTTTGCAGAAGGTGTTAACAGACACACGTGACGCAAGACATAACGATTGGTCAATTTGATTCTATAATTGCCAATATTATTGCTTGCAACACTCTGAGTTTCAGCAATGAAAAGTTTCCTAGAAAAGGATTTAACCGCAATCGTGTGTTGCATGTATCTGTTAGGTGCTAAGAAGATGCTTTAGCGCGAGTTTTGGTCGATACCGTATCTTCTCTTAATGTGCTGCCCAAGAGGATGCTTGCCAAACTGACATATAAAGGGGCAGACATAAGGCCAACATCATTGATTGTCAAAGCCTTTGATGGTTCAAGGAGGACTGTTTTTGGAGAGGTAGGGCTACCAGTTACGATAGGTCCCCATGTGTTTGACATTACATTTCAAGTGATGGACATTAATCCAGCTTATAGCTGCCTATTGGGATGACCATGGATTCCTGAACTCGGTGCGGTGACTTTTACCCTACATCAGAGGATGACGTTTGTTGTGGATGATAAATTGGTAATTATGCATGGTGAAGAAGACTTAATGGTGAGAAACCTATCATCATTTAGATATATTGAAGCTGATGAAGATGCGCTAGAAACTTCTTTCCAAGCACTTGAGATAACTAATTTTGTGATGATAAAAGAAATAGTGGTTAATAGTGGTCCATCCTTCGTGTATGCTTAAAGTATAAGGTCTACACTGAAAGAGGGTACTTCTGCAGGTTGGGGAGAGGTTATTAAAGTGGAAGCAAGACTAGGTCGTCAGGGGTTGGTTTACAAACCAACTCGTGATTAGACATCAACTTCTGTCAAAGGACGTTGGAAGACCATTCAATAAGTGTTTATCAGTGGGGGTTTCCAAATTAACGCCATTGAGGAGGATTTTGAAGATGAAGATGATGATCACATGGTGTATCATTGCGAAGCCGCTTTAGACAACTGAGAAGCTGTTAAGATTCCTGTTATCTTTCCTATTGTGAAGTAATTTATTGTTTTTTCTGTTGTTTTGTTGTTTTCAAATTTCCATAGTCGTGCCCAAGGCTATAGGATCATTTTGTAGGGCCCCATGCTTTCAAAGTTTATGGTTAATGAAGATGTTTTGTTAAACTCCTCATTTTGTTTCATTTACTGTTTTTTGCTTTTACTTTTAAAGAAAATGGCAATCTTTTGAAAACCACCAAAAATATTTCTTTTGTTCTATTGCATTTATATTTGTGTGTTTTAATAAATCAAGCCATTCAAAACATGCAGAGAAATTCCAAAACCCGTTGAATCTAATGACTTTGTTTTCCCTCTTGACTTCGACTCACCCATATACCGAGTCGAAGATGAGGATGATGAAGATTTTAAGATTCTGGATGAACTGGAAAAGATGGTTGAATATGAGTACACATACCTTCAACCTCACAAGGAGCAAGTGGATGTTATTAATCTTGGCACTAAAAAAGACAATAAAGAGGTCAAGATTAGGGTAGAAATCAAGCAGAGACTGGTGAAGCTTTTAGAAGAGTATGTTGATGTATTTGTTTGGTCATACCAAGACATGATTGGCTTAGACATTGACATAGTAGTTCACAAATTACCGCTTTGACCAGGATGTCCACCCGTCAAACAGAAACTCCGAAGGACTAGGCCTGACATGGCTCTTAAGATTCAGGATGAGGTCAAAAAGCAGATTGATGCAAATGTCCTGGCAATATCAAAATATCCAAAATGGGTGGCCATTATTGTACCTGTGCCAAAGAAAGATGGATATGTTAGAATGTGCATGGATTATAGGGATCTGAACAAAGCTAGTCTGAAGGACGATTTCCCTCTACCACATATTGACACTTTGGTAGACAATACAACTCATTTTGCAATCTTTTTGTTTATGAATGGTTTTTTTGGCTACAATCAAATCAAGATGGACCCGGTCGATATGGAAAATACTATCTTCATCATTCCTTGAGGGACCTATTGTTATAAAGTCATGCCCTTTGGTATGAATAATGCTGGGGCCACTTATCAGAGAGCTATGGTCGCGCTTTTTCATGACATGATGCACAAAGAGATAGAAGTGTATGTCGATGACATGATTGCTAAGTCTCAAAGTGAAGAGGATCATCTGGATCATCTTTTGAAGTTGTTTGAGAGGCTTAGAAAATACAGTTAAGGATGACTCCTGCCAAGTGCACTTTTGGGGTAAGATCTAGAAAGCTGCTCGATTTCAATGCTAGTCAATAAGGGATTGAGGTGGATCCTGACAAGGTTTGAGCTATTCAAGAGATGCCGGCTCCGCATACCGAGAAACAAGTTAGAGGTTTCCTTGGAAGGTTGAATTATATCTCTAGATTTATTTCCAATATGACCCCTACTTGTGAGCCAATTTTCAAGCTATTGCACAAAGATCAGATAGTTGTTTGGAATTCAGATTGTCAGCAAACTTTTGATAAGATCAAGGGTTACCTCCAAGAGCCTCCGATCTTAATCCATCTTGTTCCTAGAAAACCTATTTTCATGTACCTAACTATGCTTGAAGGATCAATGAGTTGCATGTTGGGTCAACAAGACGAGTTTGGACGCAAAGAGCACGCCATCTACTATTTGAGCAAGAAGTTCACTGATTGTGAAAGCCAATATTCACTTTTAGAGAAGACTTGTTGTTCTCTGGCATGGGCTGCCAAGCATTTGAGACAATACATGATTTTTCATACTACGTTGTTGATCTCGAATATGGATATGATAAAGTATATTT
This sequence comes from Lathyrus sativus, assembly GCA_963859935.3. Lineage (NCBI taxonomy): Eukaryota > Viridiplantae > Streptophyta > Magnoliopsida > Fabales > Fabaceae > Lathyrus > Lathyrus sativus. The sequence continues at coordinate 54,459,849 of OZ012738.1, forward strand.
TTGAGAAGCCTGCTCAGGCAGGAAGACTCGCCCGTTAGCATATGTTATTATCAGAATATGACATCCAGTACGTTGTTCAGAAATCTATAAAGGGTAGCATATTGTTAGATTACCCAGCCGGTAGAAGATTATGAACCTCTGAAGTTTGACTTCCCAGATGAGGATATTATGTTGATAAAGAAGGATTATGAAGAGCTAGGTTCAGATGAAGGTAACGAGCCCGGTTCCCAGTGGAAGATGATGTTTGAAGGTTCCTCCAATTATAACGGGCATGGCATAAGCACCATTTTGATGAATCTGGATGGTGGTTACACTCCGTTCACAACCAGGTTATGTTTTGAGTGTACCAACAATATTACCGAGTATGAAGCTTGTATCTTGGGCCTCAAAGTAGCAATTAACCTTCGCATTAAAATTTTTAAAGTGAGTAGTGACTCAACCTTAGTAATTTATCAGGTCAAAGGTGAATGGGAGACCAGAGATAAGAAGTTAATCCATACAAAGCTTACATTGTTGAAATGATTGAATACTTTGATGAGATCACTTTCAAAGATGTCCCGAGGATTGAAAATCACACAATTGATGCATTGTCCATGCTAGCCTCTATCTGGAATGTCAAATTTGTTAATGAAGTAACACTCATCCAAATCGAGAGGAAGACTGAGCCTGCTTATTGTCAGATGGTGGAAGAAGAAATAAATGGGAAACTGTGGTTTCACGATATTAAGAATATCTCCAGACTCAGGAGTATCCAGTTGATGCTACATCTCTTGACAAGAAAACTTTTAGGAGATTGGCATCCAAGTTCTTTCTCAGCAATGATGTAATTTACAAAAGAAATCATTACTTGGTTATGCTTAGGTGTGTTGATAGACGAGAAATGAACTTGTTAATGCAAGATATTCAAGAAGGAACATTTGGCACTCACGTCAATGGATATGCCATGTCCAAGAAGATTCTAAGAGCTGGGTACTACTGGTTGACTATGGAAACAGATTGCATCCAATATTCCAGGAAATGTCACAAGTTCCAGATTTATGCGAACAAGGTGCGTGTACCTCCAACACTGCTAAAAGTGGCTTAATTACCTTGACCATTCTTTATGCGGGGCATCAATATGATTGGGCAATCAAGCCGAAGGCTTCTAATGCACACCGATTCATTCTTGTTACTATTGATTACTTCACGAAGTGGGCTGAAGCTGCGTCTTATGCCAACGTGACTAAACAAGTGGTTACCCATTTTATCAAAAAGGAAATTATTTGCCGATACGGAATCCCAAGCTAAATCATAACAGATAATGGAACCAATTTGAATAACAAGACAATGAAAGAGCTTTGTGATAGCTTCAAAATCTAACATCACAACTCTTCTCCCTATCGTCTGAAGATGAATGGAGCTGTCGAAGCTGCGAACAAAAACATTAAGAATATTTTGCAGAAAATGGTGAAGACTTATAAGGATTGACATGAAATGTTGCCATTTGCCTTACATGGATATATAACACATGTTCGCACTTAAACATGGGCAACCCCTTTTTCATTAGTATATGGGATGGATGCAGTTCTTCCCATTAAAGTTGAGATATCGTCTTTGAGGGTTCTGATGGAAGGCAAACTTGATGAAGCGGAATGGGTCATAGAAATATTTAATCAATTGAATCTTATTGACGAGAAGTGTATGACTGCGATGTATCATGGTCAGTTGTATCAAAAGAGGGTCAAGAGAGATTTTAACAAGAAGGCTCATGTTTGAGAGTTCCAAGAAGGGGGGCTTGTACTCAAAAAGATCTTGCCAGTTCATAAGGATATGCGTGGGAAGTGGATACCTAATTATGATGGCCTATTTGTTGTAAAAACTATCTTCTCATGAGACTCATTAGTTCTTACAACGATGGATGGAGAACAACTTACTCACCCGGTGAATTCTGATGTAGTACGAAAATATTATGCCTAAAGGAACCCGCTAAGTCAAAAACCCAAAAGGGAGGCTTAGGCAAAAATGGGTATCCTGGTGGATCATAACTTATGAAGGAGATCCAGGCAAAAATTAGAGATAAAATAAAAAAATGCTCACTAAGTCGAAAACCCGAAAGGGAGGCTTAGGCAAAAATGAACGCCCCGGTGGATTGAAAACCTGAAAGGGAAATCCAAGAAAAAGTTAGGGGCAAAGGAATTTCACTACATCAGATGGTTATCACCTCTGCAGAAGATTATACAAGAAGTTTGTTTCAACCACTCTTGTCAAAAGCGAGGTTTTGAATAGTTATTAGTTAGCAGGGTTAGATTTTCATTGGATTTAATGTAACTTTTTCCCTGTTGCCATTTTCAATTGTAATTGTTCCATGGATCTTTGCCATTTGCAAGCTACCATTCTTGAATAAAATTAGATTTTGGGCCATTCAATTGTTTGCAATTTACTATTTTCTCTACTTTTTCTTTGTTATGCAAAACATCATTTATTCGTTAATAATGATTTCGAAAGCAAAAAGTTTTGAATTTAAAATGATTTTTGAAAGTTAAGAAAATTTAAAGTTACTTTGGCTTGTGGAAGGATTCAGTGAAAATCATGTGCCCCCAGGAAGTCTTAAGATGGCAGAAGCCTTGATGTGCTATCTCAGCATGTTTCCCCATTGAAACTCAGGTTGACTTTATTTGTTGGGTGATTCCTTCAATGGTTTGTGGTTACCAAGATTGAAGACAGTCTCCCCAATATTCTCTATACGATGCAATTTTGATAGTGTGAAGACTCATCCTCAATGGAGTTATCCAGTGTCTCTATTAAAATTACACTGCCATTTCCAGCAAGCTTACTTGAGCTTTATATTTCCTAAGTGGAGTGGGTTTATTTCCCAGTGAGTCTTTGGACACCTTTATTCCTTAAATTCAGTGTGATTCTTTGTTTCCCCAGCGAAGTAGATATGTTTATCTATTTTCCCCTTTGAGTCTCCGGATTCCTTGTCTCTCATTGGAGTCAGCGCTCTTGCATATCATTAATCATTAGCATCATGCCATATCATGTGCATTTAGCATGCTTCAAGATCTTTAGTTGTCACTAGCATCTTGTTTGTTAAGTCCAGCTGTCACTGGCGTCCTCCGTCTTTCAAATTATTGGTTATCACCAATGTCTCTACCCCAGTTGCCACTGGCTTATTTTGTACATTATGGGTTGTCACCCGTATTCCCTCGAAGTCTAGTTGTTATCAGTACCTCTATTTTGGTTAGCTATCATTATTGTTATCATTTGTCTGGTCGTTACCAATCATTTTCCCTTGAAGTCTAGTCGTTATTAGCAATCTCCGGTGAAATCCAATTTTTATTGGTAACGTTAATCTAATTATCACCACTTTATCCTTAAGTCTAGTCATCACTAGCTTTATTCGATGCAAGTCTAATTGTTATTGGTACTAATCACTTAGATCTAATTATTATTGGTATTGCTAATCTGGTTATCACCAATCTGTCTAAAATCCAGTCGTTACTAGCATGGTTTTAAAGTCCAGTCGTTATTGGCATTATTTCAAGATCTAGTTGTTATTGGCATTATTTTGAAATCCAATCATTATCGGTATCCAAAATCCATTCCTTACTGTCATTGCTTAAATCTAATTGTTATTGGTATTGTTAGTCTAGCCGTTACCAGTCTATTCAAGTCCAGTCGTTACTGTTGTACCCCAAAATTTTCCCAACCTTTTCTTTACTTGGTTTATGTTTCATTTCATTGTTCTAGCATATTGCATTATATAACATTTTGCATTTTACAGGGGATCAAGAGATGTGTGTGTAACAAGAGGAATTTGCCAAGGGTTCTAAGCCTAATCAAGAGTTTGTATTCAAGTCAACAGGGGGGTTATCATCATCAGAGACAAGTCAAAGCCTTTTGGATAGGCAGATAAGTGTATGTGGTTCAACTCCTGTCTAGGAGGCCATTTGAAGGTCATCTGAGGATCACAAGCCCATGGTTATGGAGGGAGATTATCATTTAAGCTCATTGGAGGCCTTATAGGTCATTGTGGAGTTCATTCAAGTGTTTATACCAAGTGCAAGTGGCTACAGTTGAAGATGGTACAATTAGGGTTTTCATCTGGTCAACCCTCAGTCAATTGTGAAATCAAAGGAGATTAAGACTCAATTCCAAGTCTTTATGGTCATGGAATGTTGTGTTAAGATACATGAGATATCATTTCAATATCAATTCATCAAGAATCAAGAGTGTGAGGAGTTACTAAATTAGGGTTCTCAGTGTAAAATCCCCTGTTCAGTGCCTAACTTCAAGACCACCTATCTCAAGATAAAAGTCTCATATCATCTTGACCCCAACATGAAACTTGTAGAGAATTTTTCTAGCTTTCGTTTGAGTACTAGAAGTCATTCATCTGATTTATAAAATTCAAGTTATGATGCTGACAAGTTACAAGTCCTCAGATGAATGTGATTTTGGTCAACAAAAGTCAACCAACTTCCAATCCACTTTTGACATAGAAGGATGTTTCTCCTCAACTTTTGATCAAAATGAAAGTTGTTCCTCATGATCTTATCTTTCCAAAGAGTACTAGAAGTCCTTCATCTGATTTGTAGAACTCAAGTTATGAGGCTTGCAAGGCAGGGGTATTTTGGGAAAGCAGGATTACAGGTCATTTCCATTATAGGTCCATTTCACCACTTTGCACACGTTAAATGGAAATCTTTCCAACATCAAACTTGCTCCAAATAGGGTCATTTTCTCAACCAAACATCAAGGCATCAAAGGTTTGGCTTGGATTGAAGAATCCCTAAAGAAATTTCCATGAAAAAGGCCTTAAAAGGGGAAAATCAAATTAACTTCATTTGGGATAATTTTGTACCAACCTTGTGCATTTTTGAGTGCCAAATACATTTCAAGCACAATGCCAATTTTGGGTTTGAGATTTGAGCTCATTTTTGTGGCCATTTGCATTCTTACTTCAAGTTTAAGTAACACATCCAAACCTTGCCATAAGATTAAATTAAGGAGCCATTTTCAGCCCTTGGATCAACCTACCTCAGATGCAAGCTAGCTGAGCCATCTTGACAGCCTTGTAGCTGCATTTTTGTGTACTTTTGGAAGCTTCCATAAGGAAAAATTTGAAATTCAATTGGGCTTAAGGAGAATAGAATTGGGCTTTCTTTCAATCCAAATTCATCATACTTATTCTCAGCTTTGTTCATAAGCTTTCAGAACTGATTATGGTGAAAATTTGGACAAGAACACATTGAGAAAAAGTGAGAGAAAAGTCAAAAATCGTTTTTCATATTTCAGTGAGTTTCAATCAAAACCAAACATTCAAAAAGGTTCCTTGAGGTTCATAGAACATTTTTGGGTGGTTTATTTTAAGCTTCACTAAGGAACCAGGCTCTGTGAAAGCTTTTATTTAGGTTTCTTTCCAATCCAAATATCTCTCTGTTTATGCATACATATTGCGCCATTTATATATATATATATATATATATATATATATATATATATATATATATATATATATATATATATATATATATATATATATATATATATATATATATATATATATATATATATATATATATATATATATATATATATATATGAACCTCTTGATGTGTAGATGACTTCTGGTATAATTTTGTGGTTGTATGTGAACTTTTGAGATTTGAACTCCAAGTTTGTTGTTCACGGTTTGGCCTTGTTATAGCGTTTAAGGATTAAATAATGGTTGATTCATGTTCTATGTGTGATGTAGATCATTTTTTACTTTTATTTTGTCGATTTTGGTGAGTTTTTGCTATCTGCGTTTTTTATGTTACTATTCACAGCGGCCGGTTTTAATGAAGAAGATGACCGGAGTTGGTTTCCGGCCACCGTCTGTTTTTAAATATTTGGAATGCTAGTGATGATTGCGTGGCACGCTAATGATCATTGGATCTGACTACATTTTTTTTACACGGTCTGAATTAAGATGCACCATACACCACGTTTGACTCACTACACATGATTATGTTAAGTGATGCGTTTCATTTAACCTTGGCTTGCTGATATGTGGCTGTTTGTGCTCCTCTTGATTGGATTACTTTTTGATAAAACGACCACAGTTAAGATGTACCATGGACCTCTGTTGACCATGTCCCACTGGATCTCACCATTTCATTTTATTGCACTTGGTCTTGGGCTCAGAGTGTTTTTAACACCCCGTCTCATGTGAGGCCCAACTGTTTTGCCTTGGATTATTGTTATCTGCACCACTGGTTTGATTTTTTTCTTTATTTCATTTTCTTCTTGTTTTTATTTTGTTTCTGTTTAGATTTAAATCATATTAAAATACTTCCAAGAGTGACAAAATTCCACAAAAATATGTTTTAGACTCCTTGAGATGTCCTCTGATTTTAGGAAATTTTTATTTTATTTTTTGGATTATTTTTTTAATTATAAATGGAATTTAACATTGGAAGTGTTTTACTTGACCTAAATCTTGACATGTTTTGGTTTTATTTTGTTTCTCTCATTTCCTTTTGATCCAATGAACAAAATTCAATCCTCATATCAATGATGAGTTGATGAATTTTTTAGAACCATTTTTCCCCTGTTGGTTGACTTTTGAGTTGACTTTTGATGCACTTCATTTGACCCTCAACAATCCTCCTTCACACTGGAGCACCCTTGTGAATTAATTTCTATGGTGATGTGGTAAAGTGACTTTTGTTGTAATCTTTTGGCATCTGGTTGCCAACATGTTTATGAGCTTCTTGCATTTTATTTGATCATTTTTGAATCATTTTCCTAATTTTTACGTAACTTGCAAGTCAAGTTACCTTCAAGGGAGGTTCATACAAACACATTGACCTAGTTTGCCTTGGATATGACATTTATGGATCCTTTGAGCTTTCAATGCCTTTTGATTCATGTTTCTAACATGTTAAGGATGATGTTTTCTCATGTTTAGGTCATTACATTGTGTTTTGCTTGTTCATTTAATTGTTTACTTTTGAGTTCCCAATTAGGGTTTCTATGTGAAACATGCTTGCTTTACTTTGGGAATTTGCTTGCATTTCCTTATGGGTTATTTGCTTTTGCTTTTGAGAAATTTTATTTCATTTTCCTTGCTGTACAATGACTTTGGAATCTCAATTAAGGTAGCTTGGTCCCTCCTTTGGAGGTACTTGAAGCATGCCTAAAATGATGAATCCATGAGGATTTCTTTGTGATTTCTTTTGCACCTTTCTTGTGATGCTCATGTTTGAGTGCACATTATGAGTTCCTTGCTATCCTCATATATCCTCCCATCCTCACTTTGTTTTAGGTTTTATTTGCCTTTCATTTGTGTTTGGGTTTTGGCATTGTGGTTGATGTTTGAATGGCTTAGGCCATTTCATCCCATTTTAGTGCACTTGTGTGTTTCTTTTGATGCATTTATTTTTCCTTTCATCTCTTGCATTTGTCATATTTTTGCTTGAGGTTGAGATGATCTTGTGGAGGCTACTGCCCCACATCAATTTCCTCCCTCATTTGCATTAAATGTTTGCCTTCTTGCATGTTTATGTTGTTTCTCTTTCCTCTTTTGTCTCCTTTCCCTTAGGATCTCTAATCTCTCTTGTTCAAGGGAGGTTATGATAGACATTAGGATTTTAACCATATATGATAACATTATTTAGCATTCCCTTATCTCAATCTTAGGATCACCATTGCATGACGACTTTAGGTTTGAATTTAGTCCCCCTTTTAGTGTCCAGTCTCTTCTCATCTCAAAACAATCATAAAACACCTAATAAAGGCTAATGATTATTGTGCGTTACGAGCCTTAAGCACTTGGAAAAGGGTTATTGAGGGGTTTCCCTTCAATGGCTTGGATGTTTAGTATAGCACCCTTTGGGTGATATGCGACACATACACTCCTAAGTCATAGTCTCTAGTGCGATATGAATTGCAAACAGTTCAAAAACACTTCTTCTCTAAAAAACACAAAAAAAAATCATTCAAGCCCTTTTTCCCCTTTGGGGCCTTTAATCTTGAAAAATCATTTTCATAAGGAGAGTTTTGTTAACTCTTGGTTCTATCACAAACGGTAATGCCTAAGTCTCCAATGGTCGAGCTGCATACACCAAACTGCTAGAACTGATTGTTAACCCTACTCGGGTAAAACAGTTGAACAAACCCGTGTTCCCTTTTGGCCCAAACTATGTTTGCTCTGATCTTTCATACTAGATGAAAGTACACACGATGTCTTGGCGAGCAACCTTCCCCCTTTCACCCGTAGTTAGCCGAACTACGTTGACTCTGACTTCTCACTTCAGATGAGATACGTAGGCACAAAGCGTCGTTGCTTTGCCGAGTCACTTCTTTTTCTTTTGTCCTCAAGCCAGTAGTTAGATAGTTTTCAATCACCCTTTTAGATAGATAACAAGCGTCGATCTCGTCGAGTATGAAGGACGTGAGGGGTTCTAACACCTTCCCCTTGGGTAACCGACTCCCGAACCCGAGATTTGGTTGCGATGACCGATCTTATCCCTCTTTTCATTAGGTTTTCTCTGAGCGTTTCCTTTCCCTCTCTTGGGATAAATAACGCACGGTGGCGACTCTTCTGTCATTACCGGCCTCGATTTTTGCAGTAGCGACAATTGGCGACTCTGCTGGAGATTGGAATATCCCCTATGCGAGTCAATCCTAGCGCTTGTTTGTTTATTTTTGGGTGTGTACATATGTGTTTTATCTTTCTTTATTTTCTTTCTGCATTTTACTTTTCAGCACTATCATTATTGTTATGCTATTGAGGGAGGGAAGTTCTGATGAGTGATAAGCCAGACCCAGGCTCGAGTATAGACTTAGCATTAGAAGTGGTAAGTAGTGGTGAGCCTGTATGCCTTGCATGCACCAGCTAGCCATGAAATTTGCGCTCATACGAGATTCTCTTTGATGATTTTCTTTCTGGCCCTTTGGGCTCAAAGGGATTTTGGATCTGAGGGTTGTCAACTCTGGGGACCGATCATTTGGGATTCAGCTAAGTGAGGCCTCTTCGGGAAGTGATGATGCTAAACTAGAAATGGTGAACGTATCATCATTTCTAGAAAGTCTGTGACGCTGATGAACGCATATGATGCTTGTCGCTACTCGAAAAATGCGTCGCGCAACGACGGGAAGGCGAAAAAGATAGACAGAAGAGTCGCCACCGAACTTTATTTATCCCATGAGGGGAAAGGAAAATATCGAGAAAACCTTAAGAAAGAAATGGATAAGATGGTCTCGCTACCAAGAACGGGTTCGGAAGCCGGTTATGCGAGGGGAAGGTATTAGCACCCCTCGCATCCATCGTACTCGATGGGAACCTTTTGTTTGTCGATGTGTGAATTTATTTGCTTAAACATTATGCTATAAGAAGTGTTCCACAGGGTAAAAGAAGGGTTAGAAATAGGAAAGTTAGGAGGAAAGAGAGAACGGGGAAAAAGAGAAAGAACATACTCGGTAGGACTTCGCAGTCCTATGCCTACGTATTCTCAATAGACATGAGAAAGTCTGAGTCGACGTAGTTCGGGGAACTACAGATATAGGGGGGAATGTGCTCAGCAAGGATTGTGGCCCTTGTGCCTACGTATCTTTACTTGAAAAAGTAAAGAATCAGAGCAGCCGTAGTTCGGCCTACGGTTTGCTGATGTTTTGTGGATGATGCTATCGTGCGCATTCTAGCAGTTTAGGTGTTTTTTGCTGCTCGCATGTGAGGAGACTTATGCATTACCTGTTTGCGGTAGAACGGACGTAACATATCCTTTTTGAAAGATATTAGGTTTTCGCCAGACGAGGCAAGATGTCACATTTGATTGGTGGAATTGTTTTTAGGGGGGGGAGATAAGTCCTCAGATAGTAACCCCTACAGGTAGTACCCAATTCTTTATCTCAAGGTTTTTGTTGTAAAAATGTGTGGCGAACGTAGCGTCTTCGTATTGAAAGACGAGTATCGAGACCACCCCCACTACAGTGAGCATCCCAACATTCGGAGAGGAAGAAGACTACACTTAATCCTCTCTCTTTAATTCAATGCGAAGAGAACTTCGTTCTCTTATTAAAGATGTTTTTGGTTTTGAACGGTAAGTGCTTTTGTGACAGAGAACCCTACGGTAAACGTCAAGCACTCGGGATGGGAGAAGGCCTACGCCTAACCACTCCACGACCATTCAAGTATTTGTTATGAAAATGAGTTTGAAAATGCACTCGGTACAAGACCGAGGTTTTAGGTGGGAAAGGTTTCAGAAAGGATTTGTGAAAGAAGGGGTGGTGGATGGAGGTGTGTCTTCGTATTGAAAGACGAATATCGAGACCACCCTCACTACAGTGGGCATCCCAACATTCGGAGAGGAAGAGGTCTACACCCAATCCTCTCTCTTTAATTTAATACAAAGAGAAATCGATACATTATTGAAAGGGCTTTTGAAAATGCACTCGGCGCGAGACCGAGGTTTTAGAAGAGAATGTTGAAAATGGAAAGAAAGACGTCTTCGTATTGAAAGATGAGTGTCTAAACCACCCACACTACAGTGAGCATCTCGACACTCGTAGAGGAAGAAGTCTACACTAAATCCTCTCCCTTTAATTCAATATAAAGAGAACTCGGTCTTCTCATTGAAAGTGTTTGAAAATGGACTCGATACGGGGCCGATGTTTTTTTGGAGGAAAATGGATGGAAAGCGTCTTCGTATTGAAAGACGAGTATCAAAACCACCCACACTACAGTGAGTATCTCGACACTCGGAGAGGAAGAAAGTCTACACTTAATCCCCTCTTTTTAATTCAATACAAAGATAATTGATTGAAAATGTTTAAAATGGGCTAAAAAGCCCAAAATCAAAAGAGAAAGAAAATGAGAATTAAAAAAAGATAGAAAAATAAATTAATATATCAAAACATGCAAAAAGATCTTTAAGATTTTTTATAATATTTAAAATTAACTTTTTAAATAAATAAAATAAAATAAAATAAAAAGAAAAGAAATAAAAATGAAATAAAAGAAATAAGGAAACAAGTGTTTAAAAAATAAAGAAAGTGCCTCCCCAAGGCTTGAACCCAAGACCTTGGGGTTGCAGGCTGAAAATTTAACCACACCAACCACTAATGCACCATTGGAAAATAATGGAAAAAGGAAAACAAAAGATAAAACAAGAAAAATAAAATGAACAAAAGCAAAAATGCCCCAGCAGGGGTCGAACTCAGGTCTAGAATATGGCAAGGCAAGGTACTAACCACTGGGGTGGCGATACATCCATTGTATAACGCCACCCCAATTGCATATGTACCAAATGGGTGCACATTATAAGATAAGAAAAATGGGCTAAGCAACCCCACAATTTTTAAAAGATACAGATCAAACCCCTTTAGGATGATTTAACCCATCTTGTGCCTCTCACAAGACTCGTTGAACCGGGATGGATGTGCAACCATCACCATTTCATCTAACCAACATCAACGCATAAGTGTCCATGGAGAAATAGAAAAGATGCATTCCCAACCTTCTTCTCCAATTTGCGTTCGGATTCTCTTCAGGTTGTATCCAGATTTGCTTTTTCGTATCACTTTCATCTCATCTCTTTTTATTTCGATTCTGTTTTGAAATGTGGTTTCGTATTTTATCAGGTTTGTGGTTGGAGGAGGAGAGGGGTTGACGGAGGTTGTGAGGTTAAGGGGGTTTCATTTGGCAGCGAGATGAATATCACCTCTGTTTACGTTTGATTTCTTACTTCTTTTTCCTCTGAGTTCAGCTCTGATTCTCCTTTTGGTTTTGAAATCAACAGCTTTTGTTTAGGGATTTGATATGCTTCAGATTTTGAATGTGTTTCTGTATTTATCAGGTTTGTGGTTGGAGGAGGAGAGGGGTTTTGAAGTGTGAGGAGTTTCATGGAGATTTGTAGGTTGTTGGAATCCGGAGAAGGTGAAAATGGATTGAGAGAGATCGTTGAGAGATGTGAGTCGCGGCTAGATTTTGTGCGAGTCTTGGAGATTGAAAGGAGGTTTTGGGTGTTATGAGAAAAGAAGAACATGTTTCTATTTGAAGATTTGGATGTGAGTTATTCTGAGTTTGATTCAAAATGGGTTCGTTCTTGGTTTTTGATTGATTCGAAGAAGAGTATTGAGTTGGGTTGTTAGTGTCTGGGTTTATTGTGTATTTGTAGAAATATGGAGAAGATGTAGTGTGGGTTTGATGAAGATAACGGGTTGCAGAGGTGGTGTGCGGTGAGCGTGGATTCTGGTGATGGAGGAGGCGGCTGTTAGGGTTCATTTTAGGGTTAAGGTTGGTGTTGAAGGAATTAGGGTTTTGGGGGTAAGCCACTGAAAGAGAAGAGGAACTTCTTTTCCAGTTTCGATTATGCAGCAAGAAAAAGGGTTTATTGTGATTGCTATTCTTTTCTCTCTCGCAAACTCACCGCCAGGAAGCCAGGAAACAAAGCAACAACAGTTTAAGATTATGAAGACAAAAAACAAAACGAACAGAATACTTACAGAGTTGGAGCGAATCCGACAAGTTCTCACGCTAGCAATGAGGAGTTTGGATGATGCACAGCTTTTTGTTGAACTGATACCACCAGATTGCCAACACCGAAAGCAGATAAGCTCCATCTTCAATCTTTTTTTTCCCGGTTTTATGTGAGTTTTATTGGGTTATGATGGTTGAATATTGTGTTTTGTTTTATGACAGTTGAATGGGGAAGAAGGTGAAGATGAAGTTAGTGCAGGGTTGTGAGTTAGAGGAGAAGAGCTTGTTGAAGGTGGAGGTTGTTTTCAGTTCTGAACAGAGGGTTGAGGAGTTGTTTAATGGTGAATGAAAGTTGTTTCTTCAAAGAAAATCCCAGTTGTGAAGGTGAGAATGGCTGTTTTTTTGATGATTTTCTGTGAAGGGTTTTGGGCTGCGCAGCATAAGCTCTAGGGTTTTCTTTTCCAGCCTCTCTTTGAACCAATATCTCTTTGTTTCTTATTGTCGCTTGCGCGAAAATAAGGTGCCGGCATGACAGAAGAGTCGCCACCTTTCGTTATTTATCCCTCAGAGCGGGAAAGGAAACGATCGGAAAAACCTGACGAATAAGGGTAAGACAAGGTCATCGCAACCATTGTCTGGGTTCGGGAGTCGGTTACGCAAGGGGAAGGTATTAGCACCCCTCACGTCCGTCGTACTCGACGGGATCCTCTCTTGTTGTGTTTATTTGGACGGGTTGGTTATAATCTATCTACCTATCAAGGTTGGCTGAAAAAGAAAAGAAAAATGACTCGGCAAAGCGTCGCACTTTATGCCTACGTATTCTCATCAGAGAATGAGAAATCAGAGTCAACGTAGTTCGGCCTACGAAGGATTTACGGGAAAAGGTTGCTCGCTAGGATATCGCATCCTATGCCTACGTACTTCCACACTGCATGGAAGATCAGAGCTCACGTAGTTCGGGAAACTACGGTTTATTTCCTGTTTTGAAAGAAGTGTTTTTTATTGTGTTTGCGATTTCAACCGCACTAGAGACTATGACCTGAGAGTGAATGCGTCACATGTCACCCAAAGGGTACCATACTAAACATCCAGACTGTGGAAAAGAAACTCTCCCACAATCCTTTCTCAGATAGCTTAAGGCTCGTAACGTACGAAAGAAATCATTCACGATTACTGTATCTTAAACTGTTTTGAGATGAGAAGAGAACAGGCCCAACTAGGAGGGAGACTATCAAGTCCTACAGTTATCATGCCATGGATTCATCCTATGGTTGAGGTTTGAACAGGGAACTCCTAGAAGTTGTCATGCATAGGTTTCAACCTAAAGTTCTATCATCAATTCCTTATCAAAGGAAATGAGAGTCCTAAGGGATCATGTCAATGATACACCAAAACAGACAAAGCATCAACTTAACAGTAAATTACATGCAATGCAAGTGAGGGAGGAAATGTGTGTGGGGCTTCAGCCTCCACAAGCTCATCTCAACCTCAAGCCAGAATAGATAACAGTAATCATACTGAAAAGTAAAACATGCTATCAAGCAAGATACAGTAAACTGCAGTCATACAGAAGAAATGAAATAAAATTCTATCAAGCAAACAAACCACATGGGCAAGGGAGCTGGGCTCTACCGAATACCCGCAAGCAAAGCCACTCAATAACAATACAAGCAGAGGGAGCAACTCAACCTCTAATGCAATCATGCTCTTAGCCTGAACTTATTCTAGATGGACTTAATCTAATGCAACAGACAAATCAAGCAAAACACACAATACAGAAAAGAAAACAGAAGAAAGCCTCAGCTCCTCCAGCAGCAACTCAGTCTTCAGACTTCAATCATCAACTGCTTTCCAGGTATCAACCCTACAATATGAGTATCAACTCATCTTCTCCCTTAAGCTTCAGCTTCTTTGATCAGCTCCACCTTCAGGCTTCACTATCTTCAGGGATCTTCAAGTATCAACTTGATCTTCACAAAGTCTTCAGAATTCAGCAATCTCCAAGGAATCATCCTCTTCAAAGCTTCAGCTTCTATCTTCAATGGCTTTTAGATCTTCAATCAAATCTCTTATCATCTTCATTGCTTTCTTTATCTTCAACAACCCAAATGCTCCAGCAAACAAGATTTAATCAACAAGAGGAGATGAGGATGTTAGAGTGCTCACTGACTTCCAAAGGATGCCATTAAGGACTTAACATCAAAGGGAAATACTCTCTCAAAGTTCTACCTCATAGGGCAAGGTCACTAATCCCTCCAAAGGAGAGAGGTGAATACCCTTAAGGGACTTTATGTCATAGAGAAGGAAGGTGGTGAACAAGACACTCCTTGTTTATTGAATGGAAGTATTCTATCTAAAGCTCTACCTATGTACTTATGATCCTATAAACAGAACAAACAAAAGCTAGAACTAAGCTCCTCCTCAAGGTCTTCAAAGTCTTCAATGATGATCCACAAGGTATTCAACTCAATCTCCAAGGCTCACACACTCAAAGGAGAAGAAAAGAAAGCAAAACAATACAAACTATGCCCTTAAGCAACACACATACTATCCATACATTCAAAAATAAATTAAAAGTACTAAAATACTATATAATATTCTAGTAAAATTCTAGGGGATTCTATACATACTTACCCTTAACCCATATATTCCCCATACTCTAATCTTGACCTAAAAACCCAAAACAAAATTGCTAAGTGTACTTATGTTGAATAAAACCCTAATTTTGGTTACTCTAATCTCACCTAATTAAACTAATCAAATTTTAATCTACAAATCATGAATTAAATCCTATGGGAAACTATGATTCAATATCTAACTATGCCAAAAAGAATGGCTCAAAAATCCTAAGGGAAGGTCCTAAAAGAAATTCTACAAAATTGAGCATCAACTAAAATCAATTAAAAAGCTATTTAAAAGAATACTATGCTAAAAATATTAAAAGAAAATAAAATGCCAATTTTATTTATTGATATTTGTCTAGACAGAATTATGAACATGTAGAAAAAACAAGCATTAAAAAATATTAATTTTTCAATTTTATATGGATTTTATAAAATGCAAGAAAATATAAAGGAAATTAAAAATAAAAGAAAATGAAATAAAGGGGATGGGGGTGAGAAAAGTAGAAGCGCCCAGTTCATATCTATGATGGGCCCATAAAACGGGGGTGGGAATTGCACGCGTGATAAGCCCAAATGCTTCAAAAAATCAAAAGAAAAATCAACAGAAAATTAAAATGAATACGGTGCAAATAACATGTTTTTTCAGTTCAAAAGTTGATTGGGCCATACACAGGGGTGTGAATATCAAAGCTTTCATTAAGCCCAGGACTCATCACTAACTCAAACGCACCGTTTTGATGTTGGGACTTCCCTCCATTTTCAGAATTAAATCATGCCCGTTAGATTAGATGAAGAAGTCAAAAATTGGAGATGATCGGACGACTGGGAGGTTGTCTTCAACCTCCATCTAGGGTTTACTCTTCGCACCAGTTTCCACGCACTAAACTTCAACTGCCTCGTTCTCTCTGATCATTCCATGAAAACGTAAAATCCAAAGACCAAACTTGCGCCATTTCTCTCCCTGCACACGGTGGTATCAATGGCTCTCACTAAATCTTCCTATATCTCTCAAACAGAATGCACAAACATTAGGGTTCCACCATTTTCCTCTGAGATCAATCACGATGAAGCTTAATTCCAATGGTATAGACTTATTCTTTATGCTACCCTCGTCATTCTATGCTATCACA
Source organism: Lathyrus sativus (assembly GCA_963859935.3). NCBI lineage: Eukaryota > Viridiplantae > Streptophyta > Magnoliopsida > Fabales > Fabaceae > Lathyrus > Lathyrus sativus. The sequence goes on from OZ012738.1 coordinate 54,476,048, forward strand.
TGATCATTAAAACCTAACACACAACTTGTTCTTTATGCTACCCTCGTCATTCTATGCTATCACATGATCATCAAAACTCAATATACAACTTGTTCTTACTCTTTAAAGTAACATGTCAAAATCTCAAACTCCATAGAACATGCTCAAACTTTCCAGGAATGATAACCTATGGTCTCTAGTCGTAAATATCCTAACCACATGATCTAGAAATGCATAGATAATGAAATTCGCAAGCTTTTGCAAACCTGCAAGATGATGATGGTAATGGCACTTGCACCTCACTTCAATGCTTGCTACTCTCCAATATTGATCCTTGATGAATGCTTTGAGTTCTGTATGCAAAAACTTTGATGTATATTGCTTGAATCTTGAGTTTGATATCAATTTGCTTTTCTTGCAACTTTAATCTTGCACCTTCAAAACTCCATGGATCCACCTCAATTTTGGTATGCAAATGCTCACAATGATTAGAAGAGTGTGTCTGTGGAGAAGAGAAGAATGAAGATGGAAGAGAAAGAGAGTTTGTTACAATTTTGCAAATGGAGGAATTTCACTCTTTTTGCACTTTAATATCACCACTCACCATCCACCATCACCAACCTTTTCTTCATTATGATCAAACTAATATATAGAAACCAATGGAAGAGTCTAGATTCATCTAGAAACTTTGAGAATCATCTAGAAAGTAATGAAACTTCTCTTGTAATGACATATTGTATTATCTCCTTTCATCTCATGCATTAAGCTCTTAATTGTGTCAAAATCTCCCCTTGTGAGATATTGAGAAGGAGTGTGTGGAAAAACAAGCATTGCCTTTGCCTTATGTGAAGTTTCTCAAGTTGCCTTATGATGCAAGAATGAACTTTACAAAGTAACCCCAATTTTAAGACCTCAAATCAAAAATATATTTGAACCATTGTTTTTAAAATGATGTTTGGATTCAAAATGACATATTGGATGACCTATTTTGGATTTGTGGATCTCCCAAACCAATTTCTAACTTGGATTCATTTAAGTTATAAGTCATTTTTAGGTCATTTTTACCCAATCTTGTAAATCCTTGCTACAAGATTTTTCAACAACTCATGACCACTTTTCTAGGCTTAAAATCCCATTTTTAACAACTTTTATGTTTTGAGTTTTTTCATTTGAGGCTTGGAAATAGGAGATATGGCCTTTGCTTAAAATGACCTATAATCACCAAATGACCAAAATACCCCTGTCTTGTTCAAACCATAAGTTGAGTTCTACAAATCCTATCAAGGACTTATAGTACTCTTTAGAAATCTAAGAAGATGCTATTCAACATTCATGTTGACCAAGAGATCATAGGAATCATCCTACTAGGGCAAAAGTTGTCTGCAAGTTGGGTGACTTTCAAGGACCCAGATTCACATACCTCAGATGACCTGTAATTTGTCAAAACCATAACTTGAGCTCTGCACATCCTATCAAGGACTTCTACCACTCAAATTAAAGCTAAGAACAAGCTATACAACATTCATGTTGTGGGGAAGATGATATATCAATCACATCTTGAGCTAAAACTGCCTGGAAGATGGGGATCAAATTAGGGTTTTTTAACTGACAATCCTTGGAAACCCTGACTTAAAACTTCTCAAACTCCTCAATCATGATGAGTTGGTCTAGGAATCATCTTTATAACATCTCCATACATCCTTCCATTATCTCATGGCCCTTGGATTAGGTCTCAACCTTCTCCAAATCTTCAGCTGATCTAGGATTGACCCAGTCAAACCCTAATTCCACCATTCATGGTTGAATCTTCTGAATTCTTGCATAATGACCTCTCTGGGCTTCATGATGGCTTTCAAGACATCTCATAGGCTTTCTCAAAGCTTCAAGTTCATTCTCAAAGTCTCAGAATCATCTGAGGAGCACCCACGACTCTCAAGTCATGAGACACACAACTCTGGTTTCAACCAATTCTTCTGAGGATCTCCTGAACTTTCTGATGAAGGTATCAACCTTCAAACACTTGATGGATAAATTAATGTTGGTCAAATTTTGGGGTGCAACAGCTGCCCCTATTCAAACGGCTTGAACCTGACTGGGTGAGAAGCGAACGGCTCTCAGCCAATCAAGGTGCGAGACGATTGAATACCGGTAAACCCGAAAATTTGCCAACTGCTCAACTCTTCGAATACTGCAATACTAGCTGCACGACAACTAGCTGGAGAAATACTGATCTGACATCGCTGTCAGTTATCCACGCTAACTTCTTCTGACATTGCCTTCAGACAACCACAACACGGGGGAACAAACAACCAACATCGCCTGCCGGAGAACTAAATCTGATATCACCGTCGGACAATCAAAATACCCAACCTCACCGCTGGAGAAAATACAATACTGAACAATTCTGACCTGGGGTTCACCCCTGGTAAATGGAACAAAAGGTACACTTGCGTATTTGAAACTACTCCGCTGGAAATGAGAGGCTTAACCAGTCACGCTCTGATCTAGGGTTCTCCCTCAGAACCATAACGAACCTCCGAATGCTACTGCATACTGATCCCACCGTAGAACTTCAACATCAAAGATATATGAAACCCTGGCCCCTGGCCACTTCCAGCTTCAGCTAGAAAAGATCTTCAAGTATTCCTGAAGATGGTATCCTTGGCCTTCAAGGATATAAACCTTGCCCGTCGGCGATTCCTGCTTCAGCTAGAAAAGATCTTCAAGTATTTCTGAAGATAAGCATCCTTGACCTTCAAGGATGTAAACTTTGCCCGTCGGCAACTCTGCAGGAGGTATCTTCGACTTCAGTCTGAAGAAATGGTCCTTGGCCTTCAAGGATACATGGATCTGCCTTCAGGCAACTCCACCTCTGCTATAGAGTATCCGTGACTTCAGTCAGGGATATACTTCGGCCTTCAGTCCGAAAAAATGAATCCTAGGTCATTCATGACCTTGGGGATAACCTTGCCTTCAGGCACCTTCGCTTCAGCTTGGGAAATCTGTGACTTCAGTCAGAGAAATGGTATCCTGAGCCATTCATGACTCTACGGGGATTCAAACACTTTGCCTTCAGGCAAAACTCCGCTTCAGCTGGAGAAACATCTTCGACTTCAGTCAGAAGAAAAACTATTCACTTGATCGCAATCAATCATCACCTCAGGACAACTGACTTGGTCTTCAGGCCAACATGAATCACCTTGTTATATCTACAAACTTTGGAACCTTGTCTTCAGCCACACGTTGATTCATCAACAAGGAAATCTGAATCCACAGGAACCTTCTGATATCGCCTTCAGGCGTTTACGAAGTCAATCTTCGGATTAGACATCACTGTTGGAGCAAACATATCACGCTGCTATTCTCTTGACATCCTGTCAAGTCGTTGCTAAATAAAAGCAAACATGCCGGGTCACCGGACATAATCACCAGGTTAACAACTCTGTTGAGGAGAGAGGAATGAGGGTTCACCCAAACAATCCTGACGACTCACTGGGGAAAAGGAAGAAGGGTTCACCCAAACAACCTTGTAGAATTTGCTGCAGAAAGACGAGAGAGCTCACCCAAACGACTTCAACAACTGCTGGAGAATAACGAAAGAGCTCACTCAGACGATTCCTACCAAGTTTACTGTGGAGCCAGTACTTCTGTTCGAGAGCACGGTAACCACCTGGTTCATGCTTCATATGCAAATGCTGGAAAAATGGGCGTAATGCTCCGCGCGAAGTGGAATGCTACGCTTTTGAGTAAATGTTATGCAATCATGCAAGGAAATGCCCCAGCAAAATAAATGCTGGGAAGAGGAATCATCCACTTGGGGAGAGTAACCATTATGCTGAGGAAGAGCTACCCTTCAAGGGAGCTGCATTCTCTGCCAATCTCATCTGGCCTTACACTTGAGGATGACGGGCTCCTCCGGAGAACACATCACATCAGGCTGATCAACACACTATCTTCTGCTATACTCTGCATGGGGAAAGCGATAAATGCCCTGAACGGCTCCCTGGGAAGCGACCCTTCTGGGGAACATAGCCTTCAGGCTACAAGACACTCAGGTCGTCAAATTCTCAAACTTACGGGATAAACAAACTTCTGCTTGCTGGACAATCCTTCAGGATCCGCTTGGGGGAAACATTTCATCTACCACTCATGGTTGTGCTCGGCCGGGGATATTAATCTACCTGCCTGCTGCTGGGGAAATGCCAACCACCTGCTGGGGAAAAGACCCCCACTCTGTTGGGGATTCCAAGGACTATCCTGGGCGACTCTTGCCGGGTACAAACCAATCACGGCTTGAGCAGCTTCCAAGGGCTCGGCTCTCTTGGAGTTTCAGGCATTGTCCTGGGCGATCTTCGTCGGGGACGCTACTGGGGAACTCAAGAATCATCCTAAGCAAACAACTCGGGAAACTGCGCTGGGGATCCCACAAATCATCCTGAGCAAATGACCCTGCTGAGGGATTCGAGAATCGTCTCAAACTGAGGACTTTGTTGGGGACCTCAAAAATCATCTTGAGCGAGCGACTTCGTTGGGGAGAATGTCAGGAATCACCCTGAGCACTGATCCTTTGGCGGTACACCTGTAAAACAGGAATGATAATGACCTAGATCATGTTTATGATGTATATGCTTCTGCGCCATGCCCCACACGGTGGAAATGCTATGCGTTTATGCTAAATGCTATGCAATCATGCACAATGCTATGCAATCATGCACAATGCTATGCAATCATGCACAATGATGCGATCCCATCAGCAAAATAAATACCGAGGGGGAGGTCCTCCTGTCAAGGAGAAAAGAACTACTCCGATAGAGGAATCATCCTGCTGAGGAGAACGTGGACACGCCAATATCAATCAGACTCCGTCTGGGGAAAAGATCTTCGGTTGACTGCTGCAGGGAACACAACTTCAGTTGACTGCTGCAGGGGGATGAAGCTCTACGAGAACCCGAACCTGCTGATAGAAAGCGATATCAATCGCGAGAGTAAACTGCGTGGCCGCCATGGCTAATTTTCTGGGGATAACCACTCTGTGGGGAAACAACTTCAGCTGCTCAACACTCCACTGGGGAAAACCAATCATGATCTGATCACCTCTAAGGATTCGGCTCTCTTGGACATCTGCAAACTCGGCTGAGGAAGGAGAAGTCATTCTGCTTCGCTGGAGAGAGTGCGACTCCGGGGAAATACAACATCAGCTGTTCAATATCTGCTAGGGAACATCCATTCAAGGTCCCAACTGCTTCCAAGGATTCGGCCCTCCTGGGGGGGTTTGCGGACTCAGCCGGGGAGAGAGAAATCATTCTACTTCAACGGGAGAGTACGACTCTGATGAGGAATTTCAATTTCGCTAGGGAAGAAAGAATCATCTGACTTCGGGGGAGAGTACACTTCTGCAGGGGAATACAACATCAGCTGTTCCAACACTCTACTGGGAAAGAGAAGTCATTCTACTTCGGGAGAGGATACGGCTCTGGTGGGGAATCTCAATTCCGCAAGAGTCTTCAGTCTGACACCATCAGTTACTGCATATTTCGGCGTAAGAATAGCTTTCTGCGCTTGTGGCCCGGTGCTGGGGGGACACCCGCTTCGGAGACCTTACTGGGGAAAACACGAGCTTCAGTACCCGAACATTTCTATGAAACCTGCACTTGTGACCCGGTGCTGGGGGAGGCATGAGCTTTGGCCCTTGACTCAGCTGATGAGGTGACGTTCCTTCAGGATGCGTCTGCTTGGGGAAAAGAATCATCTCTGCCTGGGGAGACATATCAATGCTCACTATTCTGCGTTCAGATTCTGCGGAGGAGAGACTACTGAACTCTGCTGGAGAAGGAGGGCTCGCCCTGCTTCGGGGATATCAATCCTGGTCTGCTGAGGGTGATCTTGACCCTAATCCGATAAGGGATAAACGCCATCTCAATTTGCTGCAGTCTCAAACTGTACAGGGGGAACAACCTCAAACCGTACATCTCTGCTGAGAAACGATCCTGGTTCAACAACGTCGACACAGGGAATACAGACTACCCGTCATGGAACCGAGTAACAGGTTAGGCTGTAGGATAACAAAATGATAACAAGGCTTCTTCAGAAGACTCAGGTTTTGGAAGGGTAATGGCGCGATTCCCCGATACCCAATTCTTGCTAGGGTGAACAAACTTATCTGAACAACTTGCGCCAGCGCAATTCAACTTGCCCCAATCCGACTTCTGGGGGATAATTCATTCTGAACCGAAAACAACTGGCCACTAGACAATCATCAGAAGGCTTGCTCCAATATCTGCACAACGGAAGGATTCATCCTCCACCAATCAACTCTCCGCACGGTCGGCTTCAATATCTCTGAAGTAATTTGCCCCTGAACGAGCGATGAGCGAATCAACATGCTCTGATGGAACACTGGAGGGATCTGTCCTCAAATCGCAAGAATTCTGGATAACTGTCCCTGATTGGGCCTCGAGAAGATTCAATTTCGACCAACCGCTTCTTGCATAAACTGCCCCATAATCAACTGATACTCTGGGACCTGTCCTCAGACAAACTGATTCCAAACTCACTGGAAGTCAATGCCCCAGATTCACAGGGTTTCACAGCATACCATTCTGATCCAGACCTCTGACGATTCAGTCCTGATTGACTATTCCCTGTTGAAGTTCCTCCGTATCAGCTACTGACCTGCAATTAAAATTGTTTATTCACGAATGGTAATTTTAATGCAGTGTTCATGCAAATTTCGAAAAAATGTTGTGTTGTCACTCATTTACGTGTCATGCTAGTGAGTGACGAATGAACCAAAGAGTTCAAACGTAGTGCTGATGTGATCAGTGAAAAATACAACAAGGATATGACTATCAAATCAAGAGGGAGTCAGGTTACTCAACCTTATCGTAATGCGCTTTCAGAATAAGCCCTGCCTCAATTAGGTCTTTTAAGGGTTGTATCGTGGTCGGGTTCACGGTTCGTGAAACAAAGGACATTTGGCTCAAATTATGATTTGTACCCACCCCTTCTACGTGATGATCTCCGATCCTAAAGTTCAGTTAACTTGGGTCGAGCGCCCGCCTCTTCGAGAGGTATGTTGCACATTGGGAACAACTGGTTAGAGAATCCTCGAGGTGTTTCGGAGTGATAGTTACTCCTTTCTCGTTTTCGGCGTCTGTGTCTACACGACTTCGTCCTTGTTCGAGGATTTTTCTTTTTTATATCCTTTCTTTTTCATTCTTTTGATTCCCTAATTTTTGCCTGGACTGACTTCTTTTGAGTTCTTTTTTCTTTTAAAGTCCAACGGGATGCCCTGATTTTTGCCTAATTATTTGCTTTCTAGCTTTTCCTTTTTTACTTAGCGGGCTTTCTTATTCCTTTTTTTTTGAACGAGTCGTGCGACACTGGCTGTTTTGATTGCTCCGAAAGGATTATAACTGTTTCACTCCTGATTGGTGAGTTTTAACCATTGTAGTTGATGAGGTACGACCTCTGGGGGAGGAATACGATGTGATTGGTCCTCGAAGGACAACACTCCTCTATGAGACTTGAACGCTCGATCAAGCTAACTGACAACTACCCTGCCCCGGGTTAAGATGTGAGGGTTAAAAAGTCCGAAAGAAACTCCTACTCCTCGGCTCGAAGTGGTTAACAAGGGATTCTCTTCCTTATCTCTCCGGTGTTTAGGGATTTGAAACAATGCCTTATACGTCATCGGCAAGGTTTTATCTGAAAGCAATACGGTCATTGGTTATGAGTATTCAGTTTCATCATCCTCCCTCCACTCATTGCTAATCATAGTAATAAAGTGAAGTGAATAAAATGCAAGTGTCAGTGCAATGCAGTAAATGAGTGACAACGGCATAACTAATTCAGAAAAAATGCATAGTCACTTTATTAATATTACCATTCGAAACATACAATGTTTAACAGCAAGTAGTAACTAACAGAAAAGAAACTACAAATGCAAATGGTAAAAAATCTGAGGACTGCCAATGCTGAGGACGTCTGCCTGTCTGGACCACTGGCTTCTGGAAATAACCCTCTGAATCTACGAGCTCAAACAGCTGAGAGGTTGTCACGCACAACCAAGACTCCATCCGGAAAGGAAATACACCCTTTGTCGATCAATTGTTGCACTTTCGCCTGGAAAGCCTTGCAATCTTCAGTTGAATGCCCCGGAGATCCACCATGGTAACCACACTGAGCATGGGGATTGTACCCTGGAGGGTATGGCTTTGGCACAGGCTTGAGAGCTTTCGGTTCCACCAAAGAATTCTGAATCAACTGTGGAAGGATCTGGCTATACGGCACAGGCACTGGAGGGAAAGAAGTATTCCTTCGTTCTAAGTGGTTGCGAGGCCTCTTTTGATCCTGATGTTGGTATTCTTTCCGCCCAAGAGCAAGAGGTCGTCGTTTCTGCATGGCAACGGTCCCTTGTTTAGGCGCTTGCGTCCTTGAACTTGATCCAGGTAGAAACTGCGAGCGAGGCGATGCAGTCACCAAAGGTCGCGGGACATATTCAAGATCTTTCTCAGCTTCAGGCAAAGGAGTGGAATCATTCACCTCTTCTGCAGGGTACGAGATGAACTTTCCCGATGCTCTCATGCCGCCCGACACAAGCCTAATTGTCCTTGAGTCAATAAGGTCTTGAATCTTATTCTTGAGAGCCCTACATGTTTCAACATGGTGCCCCGGTGCTCCTGAGTGGAAATTGCAATGTGTGCTGAGATCAACGTCTGGTGACACGTCACCCGGTGGATCCGAGGTCCGAAGCTTGAGAACACGGTTCTGAACCAACAGTGGTAACAGCTGGGCATAACTCACAGGTATCGGGTCTACAACTCTATCAAGTAGCCTCTTCTTTTGATTACGACCTTCAGGGTTATTCTGAGATGCCTGGCGCGGCTGCTGACGAGTCAGGTCGTGAGCTTCATGCTGCGTAGAGGATCTATGAGGTCCATTTGGCTTCAGCACAGGTGGCACTGACGGTAACGGAGGAAGCACTTTGGGCTCCACCTTGGGTGTTTGCCCACTCTCCTTTTTTAGCATACTTCTCACCACTCCCATGAGGAAGCTCAACTGATTCTGTAGCTGCTGATTCTCTTCTCTGAGTACTTGCTGGTCCAGGCGCACCGCCTGTATGTCATTCATGACCTGCCCCAACTGGCTTTGGATTTTCCCCAACTCAGCTTGTACCTGCTCCATTAGTCTGAGCTGCTCGATTCTGAGTCAAACCTGCAAACACAAGGGTTAGAAGACAAGCCCCGACTTCTATCATGCAAGATGAATTATGCTAATGCCATGGGTGTCTGTACGTTTAGGAGATCACCCCCTAATTCTGGTGTCAACGCGCCAACATAGTGTCAATGCAGTGATAAGACTGGATCCATTCATGGAAGAAAATATCTCATATTGCTCGGGACACCAGAATCAGGGTACGAAATGCGCCTGCAGCACAGACACATGCTAATGGAATGCAAACATGAATATGCGAGCTAATGAAAAATGCAGTCATGCAATAATATATCCAGGTAACTGCTGTGGAGGTTCTGGGTCAATAATCACTGATGAGAAGAAAACCCCGGTGTAAGACCACTAATCTGATCTGCTAAGAACAACCATCTGATATGACCATATACATAGGATCAAAATTCTGCTCTGTCAAGAACAAATGTCCGATAACAAGGACCCCGGGTGTATGATCAAGAAATATCTGCTGATGAAGTCTTCAGACCCCAAATCAAAAATCTGCCCTATCAAGAACAAACATACAGCTGCTGATGAGATCTTCAGACCCCACTCAAAATCTGCCCTATCAAGAACAAACAACATCTGCTGATGAGATCTTCAGACCCCACTCAAAATCTGCCCTATCAAGAACAAACCACTGATGACAATACTCTGATCCAAACCTGCTCTATCAAGAACAGACATACACCTGATGACAAGATCCTCTGATCAAAAACCTGCTCTATCAAGAACAGACAAATCTGCCACTGAGAACCCTGGTACCAACATAACTGATTCACTGTCAAGAAAACCAGGTAGTCTGGAGGTCAAAGTTTCCTGCAATAAACCCAGCCCGCTCACAGGTATGGACCTAAACTGACTCAAGGTACGACATCCTATGCGTTCATCAGCGTCACAGACTTTCAAGAGGGGTGATACGATACCCAGAAGGTGTGGCATCACCAGCTCATGAAGCGGCCTCACTTAGCTGAATCACAAATGATCGGTCCCCAGAGTCGACAATCCACCAAACCAGCAACCGTCTCAACCCAAAGGGTTGAAAGTGAAGCCAACCGGATGAACCTCGTCTGAGCGTGGATTTCATGAGACACTAGTGCCTGCAAAGCAAGCACGCGCCCACTAATTTCCACTTTAAGTCTATGGTGCACTCAAGCCTGGGTCTAGCTTCTCACTCATCAGAACTCCCATCCCACAACAGCACAAATAATCATATTATACTGAAACTAAAATGCGGGAAATAAAGTGCGAGAAGTAAAAATGCGATAAACAAACGCAACCCAACAAGTAAACACACAAACGCTAGGATTGACTCGCAGGGAACTGTTGGAGTCCCCAGCAGAGTCGCCAGCTGCTGGGGACGGTCCCAGACAGCTAGGAAGAAAATACAAGGCGAGACTCGCATAGGGAACCATTGGAAGTCCCCAGCAGAGTCGCCAGCTGTCGCTTGCGCGAAAATAAGGTGCCGGCATGACAGAAGAGTCGCCACCTTTCGTTATTTATCCCTCAGAGCGGGAAAGGAAACGATCGGAAAAACCTGACGAATAAGGGTAAGACAAGGTCATCGCAACCATTGTCTGGGTTCGGGAGTCGGTTACGCAAGGGGAAGGTATTAGCACCCCTCACGTCCGTCGTACTCGACGGGATCCTCGCTTGTTGTGTTTACTTGGACGGGTTGGTTATAATCTATCTACCTATCAAGGCTGGCTGAAAAAGAAAAGAAAAATGACTCGGCAAAGCGTCGCACTTTATGCCTACGTATTCTCATCAGAGAATGAGAAATCAGAGTCAACGTAGTTCGGCCTACGAAGGATTTACGGGAAAAGGTTGCTCGCTAGGATATCGCATCCTATGCCTACGTACTTCCACACTGCATGGAAGATCAGAGCTCACGTAGTTCGGGAAACTACGGTTTATTTCCTGTTTTGAAAGAAGTGTTTTTTATTGTGTATGCGATTTCAACCGCACTAGAGACTATGACCTGAGAGTGAATGCGTCGCATGTCACCCAAAGGGTACCATACTAAACATCCAGACTGTGGAAAAGAAACTCTCCCACAATCCTTTCTCAGATAGCTTAAGGCTCGTAACGTACGAAAGAAATCATTCACGATTACTATATCTTAAACTGTTTTGAGATGAGAAGAGAACAGGCCCAACTAGGAGGGAGACTATCAAGTCCTACAGTTATCATGCCATGGATTCATCCTATGGTTGAGGTTTGAACAGGGAACTCCTAGAAGTTGTCATGCATAGGTTTCAACCTAAAGTTCTATCATCAATTCCTTATCAAAGGAAATGAGAGTCCTAAGGGATCATGTCAATGATACACCAAAACAGACAAAGCATCAGCTTAACAGTAAAATGCATGCAATGCAAGTGAGGGAGGAAATGTGTGTGGGGCTTCAGCCTCCACAAGCTCATCTCAACCTCAAGCCAGAATAGATAACAGTAATCATACTGAAAAGTAAAACATGCTATCAAGCAAGATACAGTAAACTGCAGTCATACAGAAGAAATGAAATAAAATGCTATCAAGCAAACAAACCACATGGGCAAGGGAGCTGGGCTCTACCGAATACCCGCAAGCAAAGCCACTCAATAACAATACAAGCAGAGGGAGCAACTCAACCTCTAATGCAATCATGCTCTTAGCCTGAACTTATTCTAGATGGACTTAATCTAATGCAACAGACAAATCAAGCAAAACACACAATACAGAAAAGAAAACAGAAGAAAGCCTCAGCTCCTCCAGCAGCAACTCAGTCTTCAGACTTCAATCATCAACTGCTTTCCAGGTATCAACCCTACAATATGAGTATCAACTCATCTTCTCCCTTAAGCTTCAGCTTCTTTGATCAGCTCCACCCTCAGGCTTCACTATCTTCAGGGATCTTCAAGTATCAACTTGATCTTCACAAAGTCTTCAGAATTCAGCAATCTCCAAGGAATCATCCTCTTCAAAGCTTCAGCTTCTATCTTCAATGGCTTTTAGATCTTCAATCAAATCTCTTATCATCTTCATTGCTTTCTTTATCTTCAACAACCCAAATGCTCCAGCAAACAAGATTTAATCAACAAGAGGAGATGAGGATGTTAGAGTGCTCACTGACTTCCAAAGGATGCCATTAAGGACTTAACATCAAAGGGAAAGGCTCTCTCAAAGTTCTACCTCATAGGGCAAGGTCACTAATCCCTCCAAAGGAGAGAGGTGAATACCTTTAAGGGACTTTATGTCATAGAGAAGGAAGGTGGTGAACAAGACACTCCTTGTTTATTGAATGGAAGTATTCTATCTAAAGCTCTACCTATGTACTTATGATCCTATAAACAGAACAAACAAAAGCTAGAACTAAGCACCTCCTCAAGGTCTTCAAAGTCTTCAATGATTATCCACAAGGTCTTCAACTCAATCTCCAAGGATCACACACTCAAAGGAGAAGAAAAGAAAGCAAAACAATACAAACTATGCCCTTAAGCAACACACATACTATCCATACATTCAAAAATAAATTAAAAATACTAAAATACTATATAATATTCTAGTAAAATTCTAAGGGATTCTATACATACTTACCCTTAACCCATATATTCCCCATACTCTAATCTTGACCTAAAAACCCAAAACAAAATTGCTAAGTCTACTTATGTTGAATAAAACCCTAATTTTGGTTACTCTAATCTCACCTAATTAAACTAATCAAATTTTAATCTACAAATCATGAATTAAATCCTATGGGAAACTATGATTCAATATCTAACTATGCCAAAAAGAATGGCTCAAAAATCCTAAGGGAAGGTCCTAAAAGAAATTCTACAAAATTGAGCATCAACTAAAATCAATTAAAAAGCTATTTAAAAGAATACTATGCTAAAAATATTAAAAGAAAATAAAATGCCAATTTTATTTATTGATATTTTTCTAGACAGAATTATGAACATGTAGAAAAAACAAGCATTAAAAAATATTAATTTTTCAATTTTATATGGATTTTATAAAATGCAAGAAAATATAAAGGAAATTAAAAATAAAAGAAAATGAAATAAAGGGGATGGGGGTGAGAAAAGTAGAAGCGCCCAGTTCATATCTATGATGGGCCCATAAACCGGGGGTGGGAATAGCACGCGTGATAAGCCCAAATGCTTCAGAAAATCAAAAGAAAAATCAACAGAAAATTAAAATGAATACGGTGCAAATAGCATGTTTTTTCAGTTCAAAAGTTGATTGGGCCATACGCAGGGGTGTGAATATCAAAGCTTTCATTAAGCCCAGGACTCATCACTAACTCAAACGCACCGTTTTGATGTTGGGACTTCCCTCCATTTTCAGAATTAAATCATGCCCGTTAGATTAGATGAAGAAGTCAAAAATTGGAGATGATCGGACGGCTGGGAGGTTGTCTTCAACCTCCAGCTAGGGTTTACTCTTCGCACCAGTTTCCACGTACTAAACTTCAACTGCCTCGTTCTCTCTGATCATTCCATGAAAACGTAAAATCCAAAGACCAAACTTGCGCCATTTCTCTCCCTGCACACGGTGGTATCAATGGCTCTCACTAAATCCTCCTATATCTCTCAAACAGAATGCACAAACATTAGGGTTCCACCATTTTCCTCTGAGATCAATCACGATGAAGCTTAATTCCAATGGTATAGACTTGTTCTTTATGCTACCCTCGTCATTCTATGCTATCACATGATCATTAAAACCTAACACACAGCTTGTTCTTTATGCTACCCTCGTCATTCTATGCTATCACATGATCATCAAAACTCAATATACAACTTGTTCTTGCTCTTTAAAGTAACATGTCAAAATCTCAAACTCCATAGAACATGCTCAAACTTTCCAGGAATGATAACCTATGGTCTCTAGTCGTAAATATCCTAACCACATGATCTAGAAATGCATAAATAATGAAATTCGCAAGCTTTGGCAAACCTGCAAGATGATGATGGTAATGGCACTTGCACCTCACTTCAATGCTTGCTACTCTCCAATATTTATCCTTGATGAATGCTTTGAGTTCTGTATGCAAAAACTTTGATGTATATTGCTTGAATCTTGAGTTTGATATCAATTTGCTTTTCTTGCAACTTTAATCTTGCACCTTCAAAACTCCATGGATCCACCTCAATTTTGGTATGAAAATGCTCACAATGATTAGAAGAGTGTGTCTGTGGAGAAGAAAAGAATGAAGATGGAAGAGAAAGAGAGTTTGTTACAATTTTGCAAATGGAGGAATTTCACTCTTTTTGCACTTTAATCTCACCACTCACCATCCACCATCACCAACCTTTTCTTCATTATGATCAAACTAATATATAGAAACCAATGGAAGAGTCTAGATTCATCTAGAAACTTTGAGAATCATCTAGAAAGTAATGAAACTTCTCTTGTAATGACATATTGTATTATCTCCTTTCATATCATGCATTAAGCTCTTAATTGTGTCAAAATCTCCCCTTGTGATATATTGAGAAGGAGTGTGTGGAAAAACAAGCATTGCCTTTGCCTTATGTGAAGTTTCTCAAGTTGCCTTATGATGCAAGAATGAACTTTACAAAGTAACCCCAATTTTAAGACCTCAAATCAAAAATCTATTTGAACCATTGTTTTTAAAATGATGTTTGGATTCAAAATGACATATTGGATGACCTATTTTGTATTTGTGGATCTCCCAAACCAATTTCCAACTTGGATTCATTTCAGTTATAAGTCATTTTTAGGTCATTTTTACCCAATCTTGTAAATCCTTGCTACAAGCTTTTTCAACAACTCATGACCACTTTTCTAGGCTTAAAATCCCATTTTGAACAACTTTTATGTTTGGAGTTTTTTCATTTGAGGCTTGGAAATAGGAGATATGGCCTTTGCTTAAAATGACCTATAATCACCAAATGACCAAAATACCCCTGTCTTGTTCAAACCATAAGTTGAGTTCTACAAATCCTATCAAGGACTTATAGTACTCTATAGAAAGCTAAGAAGATGCTCTTCAACATTCATGTTTACCAAGAGATCATAGGAATCATCCTACTAGGGCAAACGTTGTCTGCAAGTTGGGTGACTTTCAAGGACCCAGATTCACATACCTCAGATGACCTGTAATTTGTCAAAACCATAACTTGAGCTCTGCACATCCTATCAAGGACTTCTACCACTCAAATTAAAGCTAGGAACAATCTCTACAACATTCATGTTGTGGGGAAGATGAGATATCAATCACATCTTGAGCTAAAACGGCCTGGAAGATGGGGATCAAATTAGGGTTTTTTCACTGACAATCCTTGGAAACCCTGACTTAAAACTTATCAAACTCCTCAATCATGATGAGTTGGTCTAGGAATCATCTTTATAACATCTCCATACATCCTTCCATGATCTCATGGCCCTTGGATTAGGTCTCAACCTTCTCCAAATCTTCAGCTGATCTAGGATTGACCCAGTCAAACCCTAATTCTACCATTCATGGTTGAATCTTCTGAATTCTTGCATAATGACCTCTCTGGGCTTCATGATGGCTTTCAAGACATCTCATAGGCTTTCTCAAAGCTTCAAGTTCATTCTCAAAGTCTCAGAATCATCTGAGGAGCACCCACAACTCTCAAGTCATGAGACACACAACTTTGGTTTCAACCAATTCTTCTGAGGATCTCCTGAACTTTCTGATGAAGGTATCAACCTTCAAACACTTGATGGATAAATTAATGTTGGTCAAATTTTGGGGTGCAACACTTATAGTGTAGCATTAGTTTTTTTTTTTCATATTTGAATCATAATAGTATCTCTGCTATCACATTTTTGATGTCAAGACTATGTCTTTCCTTTTTAGTGAATATGGCCCTGCTGTCCTTTGATGAGCTTCCTGTCCTATTTTCTAGCCTCTTAATTTTTGTTTGTTTATGCTGACTGTATCTTTTATCATGCAGGTTGATTTTTGCTTTTTTTTTTGTGAAATTTGCTTGAGGTCTATTATCTGGTATGTTGGTTTTGCTTAGACTTGGAGCACTTGGAACAAACAACTCAAGGTGGTAATTGTTCTGATATTATTACAGGGATTATTTTTGGTATTTTGTTCTGCAAGAAAGGAACAAGTATGATGATTGGCTTGAATTTGTGCAAGTCTTTTGGAGAACCCAGTCATGACAGATATACCCGCCCTCATATCAGTGTGTTGAGGTTTCAATACGAGTCATGGGATTCAATGGCAGGTTGGCTCAAGGCCTTGCTGGTGTAGCTGCTGAAAATTCTTTTCACAATACGCAGGTTGTTGCCTACCTTGTGGTACATGGGACTTGATGCCGCGAGCCATGGTCGTACCTGCTGCTAGTGAGTATTGGCAATTTTTTGTGTGTGGTGCACCAAGGGCTGCTCGTTAATGCAATGTTAAACTCTGATTTATGGATGGTTAGTCTTTGCCTCAGACCTATATCAAACTTGCTGTAAAAATTATATCTTTACTATTACTTGCTTCTAACATCCATTTCATTTTCGAACTTTTGGCATGAGAATGATGACACTTGAAGTGAAAGAGAAAGACTCGGGTTGTGAACCTTGCATTCATGAAGAGAGATTAATGGCTGCTCTCGAGCTTTGTATTTGATCCAAGCATGGACTTCAATTTTCCTTGTATTGCATCTCTACTTTGTATGAAATACTTTGAGCTTGATTTGTTATTTGTTTTAAATCACCAAACTGCAATTTCGTTTCTATCTGAGCACCATAACCGAATGTATTATCATTCACAGGAACTCAATCCTTTGAGGTACTTTATTGGCAAGTCTGCATTTAGAGCAGTTGGAGCGTGCCTCAATAGCATACGCACATCTGAAAACCATTGTGCCACGGTATTTGATAACTATAATTTTCCTCACATGATGTTCCAAGATTTTTTCATTTGAGCTACCAACACACATTCAAAACCTCACCATATGGCTCCTGTTCTTACACTGACCGCAGGTTCATGTCTTGAATCAGATTTACAGCGCTTGGTCGCAAGGTGATGCACTGTGTTAAAAAATGTGGCTTGGGTTAAGTAGAAACTTGAGGTAATGCACATGATCCTTAATCCTCTGTCCATTAGCTTTAGTATGATAACCCTGTGCTGATAGGAATGTCTTGCACATCCCTGTTGTCGTTCCTCCACAGGCTGATGGTGGGTCGCATAATTGAAAATGTTGTGGAATTCAAGTTGCTGCCGGTTTTGCAGTGGAAATGTGTGGAACCTGCATGAGTTTTACGTTGAAGGCTTGGAAATACTCCGTACGACAGATTTTCACAGAATGTGCAATTTGGAATTTAAGCTGCAGTTTTTTTTCTTTTGCTGACGAATTGTGTAGGACTCTTTGTTGCATGAACTTTCTTGATCACCACTTTAGTTACCTTGTCATGTAGATTAGTTTATGGAGTGACTTATTGGAATCTCATCTCAATTTTTGACAGGTTGATAAAGCTCGGCAACTCGAGGTGGCTAGAACATGAAGCAGATGAAAGGAATAGTTTCTCGCATTCTGATGGTGGTAACGACATCTAATGGACCGGCCAAAGTGAATCAAATTTCTTGATTTATTAACCTCGTCGTTTGATTTTGGTTTATTGCAGGCTTTTGCTGTCCCATGTTGCTAGTTGAAGAAAAGGAAACTTGTGTAGCTGGAGGTGATATCCATTGTGTAAGGCTTCTGCGAAAACGTTGTATGTACCATTGTCTTTTGCTAATCCATTTTTCATTACTCCTCTCAATTTTTACAGCTAGCAATGAATTGTCCTTTTTCTTTCAATTAGCAGGTTTTAATGTGACAAAGTTGAAGGCAAGTTGCGTCGTTGTTACGGAAAGGACTTCGTATTATGGGTATGGAAAGTCAAGGCTGTGAATGCAGTTTGGCTTTTCAATAGGTTTTAATGTGCTGCTAGTGACCTTGCAGGTCAGAGTAGCCATGGTGCTCAGTTTGTTGCTCTTTCTGGTGGATATGTTGATGATGAAGACCATGGTGAGTGGTTCCTTTTTACTGGCAGTGGTGGAAGGGATCTAAATGGTAACAAACGTACCAACAAAAGTCAGTCCTTTGATCAGCAGTTTGAGAACATGAATGAGGCTTTGAGAGTCAGCTGCAAAAAGGCTATCCAGTTTGTGTTGTAAGGTCCCACAAGCTAAAGTTGCTACTGCTCCTGCCTCGATCATAATTCTAGGTGTGTGTGGAAAGATTGAGCAAAACTGTCACTGCATCCTTCTCAAGTTTTTTTTTGAACTTTGAATGGAGAAGTTGTGGGGCCACTGCTCATGTAATCACTCGGGTGCCACATATGAAGATTAGGACTTATATGTACCTCTCAATTTTAATTTACTTTAAAAATGTAACAAGACTTAGTGAATGGAATACGGGCTTTATAGCAATTTCTGAAGGTTTTGTATCAAATGGACCCATTTTTTATATATTTTTATTTGTAATTCAAATGGGCTTGAAATAAACTCTTACTATCCATTGTTGATTTGAACTTGATTTATCTTGAATGTCACTTGGTTTATGATTAATACTTGAAATTCCTAAGCAACATTGTGCTTGTTCATGGATGGAGGTAGAAACAAAAGCCACTTGCACCACAACATCATTCCTGAACCTCTAAAAATAACTTGAAAATGATGAAAGCGTTATGAATTAACTAAATCATGTCTTAGAAGTCAAACTTGAACAGTGGGACCAAAACAAAACCATGTTGAACTTTTCCATTCGAACCAGACTCTTCACTATTGGTCAAATAAACCTGACTTGCAAATGAATTGAACCCTGATAACCTTTAACCATGAAACACCTGACTTTGCCATAGCCTGATGAATTGAGAACAAGTAAAAATACTTGTTTGACCAAGATGAGGTCAAACTTCACTTGAATTCCAACCATTACTACCCTTGACCTGATCGCTTTGCTTGACAACTTGATTTTGACACAGAAACCCTAATTCAAACCATGACCACACAATACCTGAATTAATGCATCCTAAAAGCAACAACCTTTTTTTGGATTTTTCTGAATGATGGTTAGTGGGTAAATGTATAAATGGAGGACAACTACATGGGTATGGCAAATTTGAGGTATGACAGATGCCCCTATCTAATCGGCTTAAACCTGGTAAGACGAGATGCTACGACATTCATTCTTTCGAGGTAGAAGATGATTAGATATAGAAAAGACCTGAATTTGCCCTAAAAGAGGTAAGATGCTTGGGAATGAAACATTGAAGTCTTGCAAAGGTCATTACCAACACAAGGATGATAACTGAAGACGGATAATCTTCTTTGAAGAGATTGCCACTTATCGCTGAAGACGGATAAGCTTTTCCCAAGAGATTGCCACTTATCACTGAAGATGGATAAGCTTCTCTGAAGAGATTCCCATTTATCACTGAAGATGGATAAGCTTCTCTGAAGAGATTGCCACTTATCACTGAAGATGGATAAGCTTCTCTGAAGAGACTGCCACTTATCACTGAAGATGGATAAGCTTCTCTGAAGAGACTGCCACTTATCACTGAAGATGGATAAGCTTCTCTGAAGAGATTGCCACTTATCACTGAAGAAAGATAAGCTTCTCTGAAGAGATTGCCACTTATCACTGAAGATGGATAAGCTTCTCTGAAGAGATTTCCACTTATCACTGAAGATGGATAAGCTTCTCTGAAGAGATTGCCACTTATCACTGAAGATGGATAAGCTTCTCTGAAGAGATTGCCACTTATCACTAAAGATGGATAAGCTTCTCTGAAGAGATTGCCAATTATCACTGAAGATGGATAAGCTTCTATGAAGAGATTGCCACTTATCACTGAAGATGGATAAGCTTCTCTGAAGAGATTTCCACTTATCACTGAAGATGAATAAGCTTCTCTGAAGAGATTGCCACTTATCACTGAAGATGGATAAGCTTATCTGAAGAGATTGCCACTTATCACTGAAGATGGATAAGCTTCTCTGAAGAGATTGCCACTTATCGCTGAAAACGGATAAGCTTCTCCCAAGAGATTGCCACTTATCACTGAAGAAAGATAAACTTCTCCGAAGAGATTGCCACTTATCGTTCAAGTCTGCTGGAGAAAACTCACTGGGGAACACCCATGGCGTTACTGAAGATGCCCCTGATTGGGCTAAATGTTAATTTAGAGATTTGATGAGCCGCGGGCGTACAATACGTCATGGGAAACACCCATGGTCTTGAAATGGTGCCCCTGACCGGGATGAATTTTGCTTTGAAGCTCTTGAGTTTGCCCAACGAAGGTTGCACAACTTCGTGGGGAACACCCACTATCTTGCGGAAGATGCCCCTGATTAGGCTGATTATGATCTTGAAAATCTTCGAACTTGATCCTGGATCTGAGCTCGCATATGTGAATGCTTGATGATGATGATGTTCCATAAATGGAAATGCAAATGCAAATGCTAATGCGGGGAGATGAAAAAAAACTGGGGAAGATGTGACGTGATTCTGGGTATGCATATGATACAAGATGCTTATGAAGCCGAATGTGATGCATATGATGCATATAATTGCAAATGGGTGATTGAAAATGTAGGTGCCGACACAACGGATTTTGATAGTTGCCAATGCAGATTGGACTTTAGCTTAGGTGGGAAAGTGAAGGACAAGCCTGACTTCCTGACATCATCTTTTCTTGATGTATAAAGAACTTGAATGTGTTGAGATTTTCAACTCATGGTCAGTTTTGCTGGGCTTTGACAACCTTGCCAATCAAGTCCTTTTGAGATTTTAGAATGATGTTCTTGTGTACTCCTTAGAGTCATGGTCACCCTTTAGTTACCCTAAGAGGGTAAGCCATCCCTTAACCTAATTTACCATGATGTCATTATATGCAAAACCCATCATCAAATAAATGAAACTTGCAACCAAAGGGTAAAAATAAAAAACAGAGAAAGCTTTGATGAAAGTAATTTTATTGATGAAAACCCATAAATGGGAAAATTACAAAAGGAGGCAATTCCTAAAAGAGGTAACTGCTTTTGAAAGAGAATATAAAGACTAAGACAATGTTGAAAATGGTCCCCGCCAAGTTTCAAATCTGCTATGACCCATATGTCTCTGAAGACCCTTCACGCCTTGCCTTTGAGTGCCACGATCGAATTGATCTTTCTCAGTCGAGAGCTTGATGGTTATGGAGGATAATTCACACGTCTTTTCAAGATGTAGTTCTGCCTTTTCGAATCCCTAACTTTTGCCTAGGCCGCCCTTTCAGGTTTTCAGCCTACCAGGATACTCTTCTCTTTTTTATTTCTAGTCCCTAATTTTTTCCTGAACCATTTTTATGGTCCACCAGGACGCCCATTTTTGCGTGGATTTTCTTTTTGGGTCCACCGGGCCTATCTTTTAGGCATAATATTTTTTAACTGCATTCGCATTCACAGGGGATGAGAGATCGTCACCATCCATGGTTGAAAGGATCAAGGCTCCTCCGGAGAAAACTTTCTTTACTATATACGGACCCTCATAGTTTGGTGCCCATTTTCCCCTTGGATCGACGTGAGTTGGCTGAATTTTCCTCAGTACCAAATCTCCTGCTTGGATGTGTCGTGGGCGAACCTTCTTATCAAAGGCCCTCTTCAATCGTTTTTGGTATAACTGTCCATGACAGATGGCCGTCATGCGCTTCTCGTCGATGAGATTGAGTTGGTCGAGTCTGGCTTGTATCCATTCGGCCTCATCTAACTTGACGTCTGCCAAAATCCTTAAGGAGGGAATCTCTACTTCAATGGGCAATACTGCTTCCATGCCATATACGAGAGAAAACGGGGTTGCCCCTGTGGAAGTGTGCACTGAGGTGCGGTAGCCATGCAACGCGAATGGCAACATCTCGTGCCAGTCTTTGTAAGTCTTCACCATCTTTTGGACGATTTTCTTAATGTTCTTATTTGCCGCCTCAATAGCTCCATTCATTTTAGGGCGATAAGGTGTTGAATTGTGGTGTTCAATTTTGAAGTTTTTACACAACTCTTTCATCATCTTATTGTTGAGGTTTGAACCGTTGTCTGTAATGATCTTGTTCGGGATTCCATATCGACAAATAATTTCTTTCTTGATGAAGCGAGTCACCACTTGCTTAGTGACGTTGGCATAGGACGCCGCTTCTACCCATTTGGTAAAGTAATCGATGGCCACTAAGATAAAACGGTGCCCATTTGAAGCGGTTGGCTCGATGCGTCCGATTACATCTATACCCCACATAGCGAAAGGCCAAGGCGAAGTCAAAACATTCAGAGGGAGTGGTGAAGTATGGACCTTGTCTGCATAAATTTGGCACTTGTGGCATGACTGGACATGGAGACAACAATCCGTTTCCATCGTCATCCAATATTATCCCGCCCTCAAAATCTTTTTAACCATAGTATGACCACTAGCATGTGTCCCAAAAGATCTTTCATGCATTTCATTTATGATATGTTCTGCTTCGTGTTTATCCACGCATCTGAGTAGAACCGAATCGTAATTCCGCTTGTATAACACGTCACCACTGAGGAAGAACTTTGAGGAGGGCTTTCTGAGATACTTTTTGTCAGTGATAGTTATGCCTTCTGGATATTCCTGTGTCTCTAGATATCGCTTGATATCATAGAACCAAGGATGATCATCAATTTTAGTTTCCTCCACATCGGCCGCTAGGCAATAAGCGGGTTCGTCCAAATATTCCAGACGGATGGATGGCGCCTCATTCTTCCACTTGACTTGAAACATGGATGTTAGTGTTGCTAGAGCGTCAGCCAACTGATTTTCTCCTCTGGGAATGTGATGAAAAGTGATCTCATCAAATTACGGGATTAGCTTCAAGACATGATCTTTGTAAGGAATTAACTTGAGGTCCAGTGTTTCATACTCCCCTTTAATCTGGCATATGACAAGCGCGGAATCTCCATAGACTTCTAGAATCTTGATTCTATTATCAATGGCAGCTTCAATTCCAAAAATACAAGCTTCATACTCAACCATGTTGTTAGTACATTTGAAGCATAATCTGGCGGTGAATGGCAAGTGAAAGCCAGTTGGAGAAGTGATGATTGCCCCAATTCCACAACCTTTGGCATTTGCGGCACCATCGAACACGAGCGTCCATCGTGATCCTGGTTCGGGTCCATCATCTGAGCCTGGCGTGGCATAATCTCTGGCAAACATGACGTCTTCGTCGGGGAAATCGAAGCGCATGGACTGGTAGTTGTCCATAGGTTGGTGGGCAAGGTATTCAGAGAGCACACTTCCTTTGATAGCTTTCTGCGTAACATACTGGATGTCATACTCTGTTAACACCATTTTCCAACGAGCTACTCGCCCGGTGAGAGCGGGCTTCTCGAATATGTATTTGACAGGATCCATCTTGGAGATCAACAAAGTCGTATGGGTGAGCATATATTGTCTCAAGCGTTTTGCTGCCCAAGCCAATGCGCAACATGTCTTCTCGAGCATTGAATATCTTGTTTCATAGTCGTTAAACTTCTTGCTGAGTTAATAAATTGCATGCTCTTTTCTGCCGGTTTCATCATGTTGTCCCAACACACATCCCATGGATCCCTCTAGCACAGTCAGGTACATGATCAGGGGTCGTCAGGGTACTGGAGGCATCAAGATCGGCGGTTCTTGTAGGTATTCCTTTATTTTCTCAAAGGCTTTCTGACAATTATCGTTCCATACCACAGCTTGATCCTTTCGAAGTAATTTGAAGATGGGTTCACAAGTGGCTGTTAGGTGAGATATGAACCTGGCGATATAGTTCAATCTCCCAAGGAACCCTCGGACTTCTTTTTCAGTTTTGGGTGCCGGCATCTCTTGGATAGCTTTGACTTTATCTGGATCGACTTCAATCCCCTTTTGGCTCACAATAAAACCTAGCAGTTTACCAGACCTTACACCAAAAGTGCATTTGTTGGGATTTAATCTTAGCTGGAATTTCCTTAATCGGGCGAATAGCTTTTCCAAGTGGATGAGGTGCTCTTCCTCGGTCTGAGATTTCGCAATCATATCGTCTACATAGCACTCAATCTCTTTATGTATCATGTCATGGAAAAGAGTGACCATTGCTCGCTGATATGTTGCGCCTGCGTTCTTAAGCCCAAACGGCATGACCTTGTAACAGAAAGTTCCCCATGGAGTGATGAAAGTTGTTTTTTCCATATCTTCGGGCGCCATCTTAATCTGGTTATATCCAGAAAAACCATCCATAAATGAGAAGACAGAGAACTGGGTTGTGTTGTCTACTAGCACATCAATGTGTGGTAAAGGGAAGTCATCTTTCGGACTCGCTCTATTAAGGTCTCTATAATCTACACACATTCGCATCTTCCCATCCTTCTTAGGTACTGGGACAATATTTGCTATCCATTGTGGATAGCTGGATACTGCCAGAAAACCAGCGTCTAATTGCTTTTGCACTTCCTCTTTGATCTTGAAGGACATTTCTGGCTTTGTTCTCCTCTACTTTTGCTTCACCGGCGGGCAACCTTCCTTGAGAGGTAGTTTGTGCATCACAATCTCTTCATCTAGACCGGGCATATCTTTGTAAGACCAAGCAAATACATCAACATACTCTCGAAGCAATATTACCAGTTTTGACTTAATCTCTGACTCCAAAGCTGCACCTATCTTGATTTCTTTGGCATCCTCTTCAGTTCCCATGTTGATGACTTCGACCTCTTCTTGGTAGGGCTGAATGACCTTTGACTCCTGCTTCAATAGTCTAGCTAGCTCTTCTGGGAGATCACAATCTTCCTCGCAGTCTTCGTCGGCCTGGTAGATCGGGTTATCAAAGTCATATTGAACCATAGCGGGGTCGTTATTGACAGGAGCAAGGGAAGATCTGCACGATGAATGACTTCATGCTTTATTATTTTTTTATTTTTTTTAGAAAATGTTGACAGAAAGAAGGAAAATAAAACAAAACATTGTCTTTCAAAGATAATTTTATGTGCAAAAAGTAAAAATGAAAGAAAGAGAGCATAATTGGATGTGAAAGTTTATTTATTGATGATAAGTTGTGCTTTAAAAGCAAAAGGCCCTACAACATGATCCATATGCCTTGGGCAGAGCATATGATTTTTTTTTTAGGTAAAATAAAAAGGGAATTACTCGTCTACTAGAGTAACTTCGGGGATTTCAATGACTCTCCAATTGTTTACAATTTGATTAGGCGCCCTAGGATACACCATACACAGCTCTTCATGATCTTCGGCTTCAGTTTCCAAAAACATGACTTGACCATCGACAAGGTGGCCTCCACTAGTAAAAACCAACGGAGTTGCCAGCCCTTTGCCCTTATCAGTTGCATTCTTCTGCTTGTAGCCTAGACTAGCTCCATTTTTGTTGACGGGCAATTCCAACACCCTGCCCCATCCTCGCGGATGTCCTTCCTCTATCACTGTCCTCGCGTCTTTCCAAGTCACTATTGAAGATGCTGGCTTTTCGTAAATCATTTCAACATTGATTACTTCAAAAGCTTGAAACAGTGTCTCATGCACTTCATTTCCTACTTCCACGTAGTGGAAAGAAGCAAGATGGCTCACAAGAACATCTTCTTCACCCTCAATGATGACCATTTGATTGTTAATAATAAATTTGATCTTTTGATGCAAGGTTGAAGTTACAGCACCTGCGGAATGAATCCACGGACGACCAAGAAGGCAACTGTAAGCGGGGTATATATCCATTACGTAAAATGTAATGATGAAAGTATGAGGTCCGATCTTGATTGGGAGATCAACCCCACCTACCACAGTTCTCTTAGCTCCATCAAAAACTTTTACAATAGTTTGACTTGGCTTCATCACAAGTCCTTCAATTGACAGCTTGCACAACGAGCTTTTTGGTAACACATTCAGCGACGATCCAGTGTCAACAAGCACCCTGGAGAATACAACATCCACACATTCGATAGTAATGTGCAAGGCCTTGTTATGATTTTTACCTTCGGGAGGTAATTCACTATCATTAAAGCTCAAAATATGACCTGATGCAATATTTCCCACCACTTCTTCAAACTGCACTACTGATATCTCCTCTGGCACATGAGCTGCCTTCAAGAATTTTAGTAGTGCTTCTTGATGGGCCTTTAACACATTAACAATGACAGCATGGATATCTTCGAGGGTGTCTGATTGAGCTGGTCAATCACTTTGTAATCGCTTTTCTGAATGATTCTTAGAAAATCCTCCGCTTCATCATTTGGGATGCCTTTCTGTTTAGATGACTGTCCCTGTTCATTGGTGCTCGGTACGATAGTATCTTTCCTTGTATTGTCACTGCTGTTGACAGGAGGTGCAGTTGGAGCGAAGATTCGACCACTTCTAGTGACGCCCCCGGTTCCCACGATGTTCTCTACAGTCTTCTTTTCTTCCAATACATCTTCTTCTGCCACCTTCTGTCCGTTGAGAAAAACAGTTTCATCGTATAACCAAGGTACAACTTTCGTGCTCTCGTATGGAAACGGAGATGGGGCCGAAATGACAAGCTGGTTCATTGATGGTGGAGACATAGGTATCTCAACTGGATCATACGGGATCTGCAGTGGGATAGAAGTATGTCCATACATGTTGTCCCATTCCTCCTCATCGCACGGTATGGTCAATGGTGTGCGAGTCGAATTGTCAAATGGGATCCAAAGCTCATATCCATCATCATATGGTATCTCCAATGTTTCGAACAGAATTTCAAGAGTAGCAACTTCCTCAATCTTTGATAGTTGTTCTGCTACTAATATACCCTGATCAATCAGGCTTTGTATGCCTTTCTTCAGCTCAGTGCATCCTTGAGATCCGTCCATGCAAACATGGCAATTAGTTGAACATCCTGGGTAAATGTTTTTCAACAAGAGTTGCTCCTTAATAGTGGAAAGTGGTGTCCTTAATTTCTCAATATCCGAAATTAATCGGATCCCATTAGAGCCTTCAATCATGTTTGTTGAGTGGTGAGGTGGCATTGGATTAGTCTTGATATTCAGAGTATTTCGGGTAAAGTTTATCGCTTTTGAATCGATAAGATTCTGCACAATGTATTTTAAAGCCTTACAATTCTCAATGCTATGGCCTGGGGCGCCAGAGTGGAATTCACATCTCGCATTCACGTCGTAACCGTAGGGGAGAACAGCCGGAGGATCTTTCATTTCCCTAAGTTGAACGAGACCTCCTTTCAACAAGAACGGAAGCAATTTGGTGTAGGTGGATGGAATTGGATCAAGCCTTCTTTCTGGTTTTCTCTGCCCTTGATACTGATTTTGTCTTGGTTGATAGGGTTGTTGTTGTCGATTTTGCTGAGTCGCAGGCTGATTTGCCGGAATGGAAAGTGGTTGCTGTGGAGCAATGGCAGCAATGTGGTGATAACCTTGGTGAGTTCTCCCTCTATTGGTGAACACAGCACTAGCTTCGCCTTCCCTTTTCTTAACGAAACCCTGATAGGGCTTCTTGACCCCACTTGAAGATCCGCCGGCATTCTGAATCTTTCCTGCCTTCATAAAACTCTCTAGTCTTTCCCCAGCCGTGACAAGTTCAGAAAACACTGTAGAGGTTGTAGATGCTAGATGCTCAAGGATCGGTCCTTGCAGCGTGCCCATGAAGAGGTCTATTAGCTCTTTCTCTATCAACGGGGGTTGTACTCTTGCAGCTACTCCCCTCCACCTCTGAGCAAAGTCTTTAAAGGACTCATTCGGTTTCTGAGTCAAACTCTAGAGTTGCATCCGATTTGGAGCCATGTCAGTATTGTACTGATAATGTTTCACGAAAGCGTCTGCTAACTCCTTCCAGCTTTTCACATTGGATCGTTCAAGTTGCATGTACCATTCCAGAGAAGCCTCTGTCAAACTATCTTGAAAAAAATGGATTAACAACTTCTCATCATCGGAATATGCGGCCATCTTTCTGCAGTAAGACCTTATATGGGTCCTAGGACAACCGTTACCCTTGTATTTCTCGAAGGTTGGGATTACAAACTTCGGAGGTATCTTAACTCCGGGAATAAGA
This sequence comes from Lathyrus sativus, assembly GCA_963859935.3. Lineage (NCBI taxonomy): Eukaryota > Viridiplantae > Streptophyta > Magnoliopsida > Fabales > Fabaceae > Lathyrus > Lathyrus sativus. The sequence continues at coordinate 54,504,252 of OZ012738.1, forward strand.
CATATTTCAGCAGCATCTAGTCCCAAAACATCGGGGCCTTGCAATGCCTTCACCATCTCTTGTAAAGCATTAAACTTCTTCTCTAATTTAGCGGTCTGCGGTCCATATGCTTCACCTGAATTCTCATAGAAACCTTCATGATCATCATACTGGACTTGTGTTGGGATCGCAGTACCATGAGGATGTGTCGCACCGACTGGTGGAGGGACAGTGTTGATAGGTACGGCACCGGCAGAAGTAGGAATTGCCCCAACAGGGGTTGGGGTGGCAGGAATTAGAACTGCACCACTTGCGTTGGGGACTGCACCAGCCAAAGTCTGATTATCACTCCTCTCTGCTGCTTGCCTCATCTCCTCTTGACTCCTGGCCATGTTCTGAATCACCTCCATGAGTTGATTCATCTGCGTCTTCATGCCTAGCATCTCGCTCCTCATAGTAGCCTGGTCTTGCTCTATCTGATCCATGACTCTTTTCTGATTATTCCTTGTGTTATACCGATGTCGTGAAGTCAACTTGCTTTACTCTCTCTGAAAAGGGTAAGCGGCGTGTAAGGTCGGGTTGTAGGAAATGCAAAAAATAAAAATGCGCAAACGTATGCAAAATGCTCGAGAGGCTTTCGAGGCTCGTGATTATCATAGGTATTACAGAATCATGACTGAATAATAAAGAAGTGCACAATTTAGACCAAAAAGCAAACTTTCATTAATTTGAGAGAAAATTCAATACAAACGATTGCTGAATAAGCCGAAACTAACAAGTCATGCTACAAGAAAATACTGAATAACTAAAACTCTTTCTTTTGGAGACGTTCTTCAAGCTTCTTCATTTCGAACATGAATCTTCTAACTATTTGGTCGCAGAGCTGGAGAAAGTGGTGAATAGCAGGAGGGATATCATTTCCTTCCAAGTCTTGAATTGCGCTTTCCAACCTCCATGGGATATCACGGATCATGAGGTTGCAATGCTCCACCAGATTGTTATACCTAGCACGACACATGTCTAGAGTCGATTGGTAATATCAAATAGAATCCACGTGGGTGCCCAGCAATTCATTGAGTTGAGCCTCCTTCTGGAGCCACTGAGCACTATCCCTTTGCAAGTCGTCGAAACGATTCCTCCATAGAGTAGTTGTTTCTTGGGCAGTCTCCAATTCCTGACATTTGTTGTTCCACATGTCAGGAGTGACATATGAAGCCCTTAATGCTTCCTCCTTGAGTCTTCGTTCATCCTCTACTAGGGTCAAGGCGTTTCTTAGTTGCTTTTCGAGATTCCTAATATCAGCTTCAAGATTCTCTCTTGTCTCCTTTTTCTCAGCAGAAGCTAGTTCAAAGAAATGCCATGCTCTATCACAAGAAGCCTTAGTCTCTTTTAGGCGTTGTCGAAGAGTTGTCAATGATGTATCAGCCCCTTCGAAACCCTGCTGGTACTTGACTCTCATGTTTATTTCTAACTTCAATTTCTTGCTACTCTCAGCCGCCCGATCTTGTTCAAACTCTACTTTCCTCTTGTACTGACCATTCTCCACATTCGCTCGGTGAATTTCAGCTTCGAGGTCCTGATTTTCTTTAGTCAACCTCTCTACCACTTGCTTCAGTTTCTCGTACTCTTCCATAGATACATGGGTAGGAGCAGGAGGTCCTTCTCGCATCGATGGTTCTGAGGGAAATGGCAGCAACCTTTCGGCCACTCGGGCTAGCAACCACTGGTTGTATGGCTCCTTCGCCACACAATTCTTCGCCTTCAACTCTTGCCTTCCCATCGTGTGAATCTTGCCCCATGCTTTAGCAATCTTCCTGGCAAAAGCAGGATCTTCTGTTGTGGCAAGTAATAAAAAGCTTTGAACTTTCTCTACTTCGGGCTCATCTTCCATAGCATAGCCCAATTGGCGCAATGCCATGACTGGGTTGTAGTTGATACAACCAGCCCTACTGACTAGAGGCACATTACCGAATTCCCCACAACTAAAGATAATATCCACATCGTAGTACTCCTGAGAGTACCAAGCAATATCATTGGCCTCTAGAGACATAATGCGTTGAGACCACTTCAGTTTTTCTTGTTTTCTACGAACGGTCCCTTCTTCGATAGATGAGAGGCATACCATTTGAGTAGTAGATGAGAACAACATTGGACCATTCCTGACTTCTTTTCACTTCTCCAATGAATAGAATGGTAAACATCAGCGAGGAGGGTAGGAATGGGATTCTTTTGCATGAAGAGAATGATAGCAGCGATGTCTATGAAATTGTCTACATTTGGAAAGAGGACAATCCCATAGATCATTAGAGCAACGACAATACCAAATCTTTCCCAATCTCCCCTAGTCTTATACTGAGCAGCTTTATCTAGCACAAATTTCAAAGGAAAACCTTGAACCCCTCCCTTATTGGCTAGCCCCTCTTTGACTTCCTCTTTGGTCATACGTAGAGTAAGAGCAATGGCAGGAGGTTTTGGTTCTTCTTCCAAGCCTGTGTATATAGGTTGATCCTTAATCTTGATGTTCAAAATGTGAGAATATTCCTCAAGAGTAGGGGACAATTGATAGTTTTGAAAAGTGAAACATCTGAGAGGTGCATCATAGAACTGAGCCATAGCGAGCAAAGCCCAAGTATCGACCCTAGAATGGAGGAGATCAAGCAATTTCCCATACTTCCCCTGAAAGTTGATCTTGATAGCCTTTGGTACGTCAATCAGAATGTCTTGAATTAGTTCCAACTTTGGTTCTCTAAACTTGATGGAATTTGTGCTTCTCTTTCTTTGGTCAGTCATTGTATTCACCAATACCTGAGATAATCACAGTCTCTTAAGTCCCTTGATATGCGAAAAATGATATGTAATGCAATGTTTTATGAATGCACATGATAAAGAACACAAAGCGAGATCAAAATCACTGGCCCTGCAAAACAACACAAAAAGTATCTCTCCCATCGGGTGGGTTATCTATCGGTTTGTAAGAGGGTATCCCAAAGGCTTTTAAACAAAGTCCCATGCACTAACCCTCAAAAGTTTTCCATCATAACGACTACTCGTAAGACGGTAATCCCTTCAAAGGATGAACACAGAGTCATGTCTTAGCAACCTTTGGAATAAAGTTCTACAAAGGTCCTCAGAGTCACGGACTCCCACGTCGGAAATAAAAACGTCATTACGACTACACGTAAGACATAATCATCCCAACGGGGTCTCATCTGAGCGGTGGAATTCAATCCAACTCAACGAGTCCTAAGTCTCGCAAATCAGAAAGAACCCACCTCCTATCTTAGTATATACTCGAAAGCTCGGGTAGAAAGCTTTTATGCTTACAAACCATCCAAATAAACCCAATAGTTAGAGAATAAAGCATAAATAAATAAAACAAGTAAAAACACAAACACGACAAATAAAATAGGCTTGGCTCGCTAGGGCTCCCCAGCAGAGTCGCCAGCTGTCGCTACTCGAAAAATGCGTCGCGCAACGACGGGAAGGCGAAAAAGATAGACAGAAGAGTCGCCACCGAACTTTATTTATCCCATGAGGGGAAAGGAAAATATCGAGAAAACCTTAAGAAAGAAATGGATAAGATGGTCTCGCGACCAAGAACGGGTTCGGAAGCCGGTTATGCGAGGGAAAGGTATTAGCACCCCTCGCATCCATCATACTCGATGGGAACCTTTTGTTTGTCGATGTGTGAATTTATTTGCTTAAACATTATGCTATAAGAAGTGTTCCACAGGGTAAAAGAAGGGTTAGAAACAGGAAAGTTAGGAGGAAAGAGAGAACGGGGAAAAAGAGAAAGAACAGACTCGGTAGGACTTCGCAGTCCTATGCCTACGTATTCTCAATAGACATGAGAAAGTCAGAGTCGACGTAGTTCGGGGAACTACAGATATAGGGGGGAATGTGCTCGGCAAGGATTGTGGCCCTTGTGCCTACGTATCTTTACTTGAAAAAGTAAAGAATCAGAGCAGCCGTAGTTCGGCCTACGGTTTGCTGATGTTTTATGGATGATGCTATCGTGCACATTCTAGCAGTTTAGGTGTTTTTTGCTGCTTGCATGTGAGGAGACTTATGCGTTACCTGTTTGCAGTAGAACGGACGTAACATATCCTTTTTGAAAGATATTAGGTTTTCGCCAGACGAGGCAAGATGTCACATTTGATTGGTGGAATTGTTTTTAGGGGGGGGGAGATAAGTCCTCAGATAGTAACCCCTACAGGTAGTACCCAATTCTTTATCTCAAGGTTTTTGTTGTAAAAATGTGTGGCGAACGTAGCGTCTTCGTATTGAAAGACGAGTATCGAGACCACCCCCACTACAGTGAGCATCCCAACATTCGGAGAGGAAGAAGACTACACTTAATCCTCTCTCTTTAATTCAATGCGAAGAGAACTTCGTTCTCTTATTAAAGATGTTTTTGGTTTTGAACGGTAAGTGCTTTTGTGACAGAGAACCCTACGGTAAAGGTCAAGCACTCGGGATAGGATAAGGCCTACGCCTAACCACTCCACGACCATTCAAGTATTTGTTATGAAAATGAGTTTGAAAATGCACTCGGTACAAGACCGAGGTTTTAGGTGGGAAAGGTTTCAGAAAGGATTTGTGAAAGAAGGGGTGGTGGATGGAGGTGTGTCTTCGTATTGAAAGACGAATATCGAGACCACCCTCACTACAGTGGGCATCCCAACATTCGGAGAGGAAGAGGTCTACACCTAATCCTCTCTCTTTAATTTAATACAAAGAGAAATCGATACATTATTGAAAGGGCTTTTGAAAATGCACTCGGCGCGAGACCGAGGTTTTAGAAGAGAATGTTGAAAATGGAAAGAAAGACGTCTTCGTATTGAAAGACGAGTGTCTAAACCACCCACACTACAGTGAGCATCTCGGCACTCGGAGAGGAAGAAGTCTACACTAAATCCTCTCCCTTTAATTCAATATAAAGAGAACTCGGTCTTCTCATTGAAAGTGTTTGAAAATGGACTCGATACGGGGCCGATGTTTTTTTGGAGGAAAATGGATGGAAAGCGTCTTCGTATTGAAAGACGAGTATCAAAACCACCCACACTACAGTGAGTATCTCGACACTCGGAGAGGAAGAAAGTCTACACTTAATCCCCTCTTTTTAATTCAATACAAAGATAATTGATTGAAAATGTTTAAAATGGGCTAAAAAGCCCAAAATCAAAAGAGAAAGAAAATGAGAATTAAAAAAAGATAGAAAAATAAATTAATATATCAAAACATGCAAAAAGATCTTTAAGATTTTTTATAATATTTAAAATTAACTTTTTAAATAAATAAAATAAAATAAAATAAAATAAAAAGAAAAGAAATAAAAATGAAATAAAAGAAATAAGGAAACAAGTGTTTAAAATATAAAGAAAGTGCCTCCTCAAGGCTTGAACCCAAGACCTTGTGGTTGCAGCCTGAAAATTTAACCACACCAACCACTAATGCACCATTGGAAAATAATGGAAAAAGGAAAACAAAAGATAAAACAAGAAAAATAAAATGAACAAAAGCAAAAATGCCCCAGCAGGGGTCGAACTCAGGTCTAGAATATGGCAAGGCAAGGTACTAACCACTGGGGTGGCGATACATCCATTGTATAACGCCACCCCAGTTGCATATGTACCAAATGGGTGCACATTATAAGATAATAAAAATGGGCTAAGCAACCCCACAATTTTTAAAAGATATGGATCAAACCCCTTTAGGATGATCTAACCCATCTTGTGCCTCTCACAAGACTCGTTGAACCGGGATGGATGTGCAACCATCACCATTTCATCTAACCAACATCAACGCATAAGTTTCCATGGAGAAATAGAAAAGATGCATTCCCAACCTTCTTCTCCAATTTGCATTCGGATTCTCTTCAGGTTGTATCCAGATTTGCTTTTTCGTATCACTTTCATCTCATCTCTTTTTATTTCGATTCTGTTTTGAAATGTGGTTTCATATTTTATCAGGTTTGTGGTTGGAGGAGGAGAGGGGTTGACGGAGGTTGTGAGGTTAAGGGGGTTTCATTTGGCAGCGAGATGAATATCACCTCTGTCTACGTTTGATTTCTTACTTCTTTTTCCTCTGAGTTCAGCTCTGATTCTCCTTCTGGTTTTGAAATCAACAGCTTTTGTTTAGGGATTTGATATGCTTTAGATTTTGAATGTGTTTCTGTATTTATCAGGTTTGTGGTTGGAGGAGGAGAGGGGTTTTGAAGTGTGAGGAGTTTCATGGAGATTTGTAGGTTGTTGGAATCCGGAGAAGGTGAAAATGGATTGAGAGAGATCGTTGAGAGATGTGAGTCGCGGCTGGATTTTATGTGAGTCTCGGAGATTGAAAGGAGGTTTTGGGTGTTCTGAGAAAAGAAGAACATGTTTCTATTTGAAGATTTGGATGTGAGTTATTCTGAGTTTGATTCAAAATGGGTTCGTTCTTGGTTTTTGATTGATTCGAAGAAGAGTATTGAGTTGGGTTGTTAGTGTCTGGGTTTGTTGTGTATTTGTAGAAATATGGAGAAGATGTAGTGTGGGTTTGATGAAGATAACGGGTTGCAGAGGTGGTGTGCGGTGAGCGTGGATTCTGGTGATGGAGGAGGCGGCTGTTAGGGTTCATTTTAGGGTTAAGGTTGGTGTTGAAGGAATTAGGGTTTTGGGAGTAAGCCACTGAAAGAGAAGAGGAACTTGTTTTCCAGTTTCGATTATGCAGCAAGAAAAAGGGTTTATTGTGATTGCTATTCTTTTCTCTCTCGTAAACTCACCGCCAGGAAGCCAGGAAACAAAGCAACAACAGTTTAAGATTATGAAGACAGAAAACAAAACGAACAGAATACTTACAGAGTTGGAGCGAATCCGACAAGTTCTCACGCTAGCAATGAGGAGTTTGGATGATGCACAACTTTTTGTTGAACTGATACCACCAGATTGTCAACACCGAAAGCAGATAAGCTCCATCTTCAATCTTTTTTTCGGTTTTATGTGAGTTTTATTGGGTTATGATGGTTGAATATTGTGTTTTGTTTTATGACAGTTGAATGGGGAAGAAGATGAAGATGAAGTTAGTGCAGGGTTGTGAGTTAGAGGAGAAGAGCTTGTTGAAGGTGGAGGTTGTTTTCAGTTCTGAGCAGAGGGTTGAGGAGTTGTTTAATGGTGAATGAAAGTTGTTTCTTCAAAGAAAATCCCAGTTGTGAAGGTGAGAATGGGTGTTTTTTTGATGATTTTCTGTGAAGGGTTTTGGGCTGCGCAGCATAAGCTCTAGGGTTTTCTTTTCCAGCCTCTCTTTGAACCAATATCTCTTTGTTTCTTATAGTGTAGCATTAGGTTTTTTTTTTCATATTTGAATCATAATAGTATCTATGCTATCACATTTTTGATGTCAAGACTATGTCTTTCCTTTTTAGTGAATATGGCCCTGCTGTCCTTTGATGAGCTTCCTGTCCTATTTTCTAGCCTCTTAATTTTTGTTTGTTTATGCTGACTGTATCTTTTATCATGCAGGTTGATTTTTGCTTCTTTTTTTGTGAAATTTGCTTGAGGTCTATTATCTGGTATGTTGGTTTTGCTTAGACTTGGAGCACTTGGAACAAACAACTCAAGGTGGTAATTGTTCTGATATTATTACAGGGATTATTTTTGGTATTTTGTTCCGCAAGAAAGAAACAAGTATGATGATTGGCTTGAATTTGTGCAAGTCTTTTGGAGAACCCAGTCATGACAGATATACCCGCCCTCATATCAGTGTGTTGAGGTTTCAATACGAGTCATGGGATTCAATGGCAGGTTGGCTCAAGGCCTTGCTGGTGTAGCTGCTGAAAATTCTTTTCACAATACGCAGGCTGTTGCCTACCTTGTGGTACATGGGACTTGATGCCGCGAGCCATGGTCGTACCTGCTGCTAGTGAGTATTGGCAATTTTTTGTGTGTGGTGCACCAAGGGCTGCTCGTTAATGCAATGTTAAACTCTGATTTATGGATGGTTAGTCTTTGCCTCAGACCTATATCAAACTTGCTGTAAAAATTATATCTTTACTATTACTTGCTTCTAACATCCATTTCATTTTCGAACTTTTGGCATGAGAATGATGACACTTGAAGTGAAAGAGAAAGACTCGGGTTGCGAACCTTGCATTCATGAAGAGAGATTAATGGCTGCTCTCGAGCTTTGTATTTGATCCAAGCATGGACTTCAATTTTCCTTGTATTGCATCTCTACTTTGTATGAAACACTTTGAGCTTGATTTGTTATTTGTTTTAAATCACCAAACTGCAATTTCGTTTCTATCTGAGCACCATAACTGAATGTATTATCATTCACAGGAACTCAATCCTTTGAGGTACTTTATTGGCAAGTCTGCATTTAGAGCAGCTGGAGCGTGCCTCAATAGCATACGCACATCTGAAAACCATTGTGCCACGGTATTTGATAACTATAATTTTCCTCACATGATGTTCCAAGATTTTTTCATTTGAGCTACCAACACACATTCAAAACCTCACCATATGGCTCATGTTCTTACACTGACCGTAGGTTCATGTCTTGAATCAGATTTACAGCGCTTGGTCGCAAGGTGATGCACTGTGTTAAAAAATGTGGCTTGGGTTAAGTAGAAACTTGAGGTAATGCACATGATCCTTAATCCTCTGTCCATTAGCTTTAGTATGATAACCCTGTGCTGATAGGAATGTCTTGCACATCCCTGTTGTCGTTCCTCCACAGGCTGATGGTGGGTCGCATAATTGAAAATGTTGCGGAATTCAAGTTGCTGCCGGTTTTGCAGTGGAAATGTGTGGAACCTGCATGAGTTTTACATTGAAGGCTTGGAAATACTCCGTACGACAGATTTTCACAGCATGTGCAATTTGGAATTTAAGCTGCAGTTTTTTTTCTTTTGCTGACGAATTGTGTAGGACTCTTTGTTGCATGAACTTTCTTGATCACCACTTTAGTTACCTTGTCATGTAGATTAGTTTATGGAGTGTGACTTATTGGAATCTCATCTCAATTTTTGACAGGTTGATAAAGCTCGGCAACTCGAGGTGGCTAGAACATGAAGCAGATGAAAGGAATAGTTTCTCGCATTCTGATGGTGGTAACGACATCTAATGGACCGGCCAAAGTGAATCAAGTTTCTTGATTTATTAACCTCGTCGTTTGATTTTGGTTTACTGCAGGCTTTTGCTGTCCCATGTTGCTATTTGAAGAAAAGGAAACTTGTGTAGCTGGAGGTGATATCCATTGTGTACGGCTTCTGCAAAAAAGTTGTATGTACCTGTTTTTGAAAATCCCTATTCTTTGTCTTTTGCTAATCCATTTTTCATTACTCCTCTCAATTTTTACAGCTAGCAATGAATTGTCCTTTTTCTTTCAATTAGCAGGTTTTAATGTAACAAAGTTGAAGGCAAGTTGCATCGTTGTTACGGAAAGGACTTCGTATTGTGGGTATGGAAAGTCAAGGCTGTGAATGCAATTTGGCTTTTCAATAGGTTTTAATGTGCTGCTAGTGACCTTGCAGGTCAGAGTAGCCATGGTGCTCAATTTGTTGCTCTTTCTGGTGGATATGTTGATGATGAAGACCATGGTGAGTGGTTCCTTTTTACTGGCAGTGGTGGAAGGGATCTCAATGGTAACAAACGTACCAACAAAAGTCAGTCCTTTGATCAGCAGTTTGAGAACATGAATGAGGCTTTGAGAGTCAGCTGCAAAAAGGCTATCCAGTTCATGTTGTAAGGTCCCACAAGCTAAAGTTGCTACTGCTCCTGCCTCGATCACAATTCTCGGTGTGTGTGGAAAGATTGAGCAAAACTGTCACTGCATCCTTCTCAAGTTTTTTTTGAACTTTGAATGGAGAAGTTGTAGGGCCACTGCTCATGTAATCACTCGGGTGCCACATATGAAGATTAGGACTTATATGTACCTCTCAATTTTAATTTACTTTAGAAATGTAACAAGACTTAGTGAATGGAATACGGGCTTTATAGCAATTTCTGAAGGTTTTGTATCAAATGGACCCATTTTTTATATATTTTTATTTGTAATTCAAATGGGCTTGAAATAAACTCTTACTATCCATTGTTGATTTGAACTTGATTTATCTTGAATGTCACTTGGTTTATGATTAATACTTGAAATTCCTAAGCAACATTGTGCTTGTTCATGGATGGAGGTAGAAACAAAAGCCACTTGCACCACAACATCATTCCTGAACCTCTAAAAATAACTTGAAAATGATGAAAACGTTATGAATTAACTAAATCATGTCTTAGAAGTCAAACTTGAACAGTGGGACCAAAACAAAACCATGTTGAACTTTTCCATTCGAACCAGACTCTTCACTATTGGTCAAATAAACCTGCCTTGCAAATGAATTGAACCCTGATAACCTTTAACCATGAAACACCTGACTTTGCCATAGCCTGATGAATTGAGAACAAGTAAAAATACTTGTTTGACCAAGATGAGGTCAAACTTCACTTGAATTCCAACCATTACTACCCTTGACCTGATCGCTTTGCTTGACAACTTGATTTTGACACAGAAACCCTAATTCAAACCATGACCACACAATACCTGAATTAATGCATCCTAAAAGCAACAACCTTTTTTTTTTGGATTTTTCTGAATGATGGTTAGTGGGTAAATGTATAGATGGAGGAAAACTACATGGGTATGGCAAATTTGAGGTATGACAATGCCATACCTTGTCAGTAGATAGGTCCATACCTGTGAGCGGGATTGGGTTGTGTAGGTAACCTTGACTGTCAGATTACCCGGTTTTCTTCACAGTTTGAATTTGTGTTATGAGTATCAGTGGTTCCTACTGTCAGATCTATGCTATTGTTTTGCCAAGGCGAAGCGCCGGTTCTTCTCGATCAACAACACAGTGGTCTTGATCCCTTGTTTGTTGCATTTGTATTTCACATTTCTGTTTTGCATTTGCATCTCATTTTTGCATATCCCTCCTCAGCCGGACCAGGAAGCTCACCCATCTTTTGTCCAGCTCTGTCAGTTGATTTCCTGACGTTCTCATTGGACTTGATTTATCCTCCGGAAGAAGCATGGACATAGAAGAGCAGAACTTGGTTGTTACTAGAGCAGAGTTTGAGTTGATGAAGAATCAGTTGGGTCAACTCGTGGCAGCTATGATGGTTATGACAAGAAAAGAGGCTGATGTTTAGAGGATTCTGGTGAACAATGTCAATGTTGCTCAGCCTGTGCGGATTCCCGTCAGAGACAAAGATTTGTCTTCTCTCCATGACACAGATTATCAGAGTTTTACATTCTCTGCGCCAGATTCTCCAAGGGCTGTTCCAAAGGTTAATGCTAGAGACCCAATGACTGTTGAGTTTATGAGGAAATGACAGCTGTTGGAAGAAAAGCTTGCTACCATGATAAATAAGGATACTCTTAACCTGAATGCTTCAAGCATGTGTCTGGTGCCAGGCCTTGTGATGCCTCCAAAGTTCTAGGTGCCAAATTTTGAGAAGTAGAAAGGGGTTAGTTTTCCGAAGCTACATCGGGTAATGTTTTGCAGGTGAATGACCTTGTATGTCCACGATGACAAACTGATGATTCACTATTTCCAAGACAGTTTGAGTGGAGCATCGTTAAGTTGGTATATGCAGTTGGAAAGTGGTAGCATCGGATCATGGGCAGATCTAGCCAATGCCTTCGTGAAGCAGTACAACTACAATTACAACATGGCTCCCAGTCGCGTGCAGTTACAAGAATTATCTCAAGCGGAGAATGAATCCTTTAGAGGGTATGTGCAGAGATGGAGAGAATTCGCTGCTTGTGTTCAACCACCGCTTCAGGATAGAGAACTGGTTGACATCTTCTTGGGTACTTTGAAGGGCCATTACTATGATATATTGATTAGTGGCAGAACATTAAACTTTGCTGACTTAATGATGGCAGGGGAACGTGTTGAGGACAGACTCAAGAATGGAAAGATTAGAGACATTCCCTTTATCTCAGTTGAGGAAAATGGATCAGTTGTTAGTTCGCAAGAAGAATGGGATAAAAGAAGGGATATTATCCCAGAATCTCCAATATCTCAGAGTTAGTGTTCAGACGTTTCAAGTGTTCAAAGCCAATAGTCATACCGTCATCATTCGTGTCAGCACGCTCGACGAAGACCAAGGAGACCTGAAAGGCAGTTTACTCAGCTATCGGTGTCGTACAGTCAGTTGTTGCCAGATTTAGTCAAAGGTGGGCAGATAGTGCCAAAAGAGACTAATCCAATGATCCCGCCGTACCCTCTAGGCTTCGATGGCAACACTCGCTGTGAGTACCATGTCGGGGCACAGGGGCATTCAACAGATGATTGTAAGGTGCTTAGGAGCCAAGTTCAGACTCTGTTAGACTCTAACAGGTTCTCCATCACGCCTCAGGGTATTATCCAGATTAATGATTTTCCTTCATCCAGTCATGCGTACACGACAACTCTTGTTATGGAAGGATCCACCGGAAGTGTGTGTTAGGAAGAATATCAAACTGAGGGCTCAGTTGAATATGAAGGAAGTTGCTAGAGGTTTCTATGCCGGTTGTTGCATTTGTTTTCTCTGCTTACGTGTTTAGCTTTTGTTCATTGCTGTTTGCTGACCATCACCAGGCTTGTTGATTGGGGTCATTGTATTTTGTACTCGGTTGTGCTTGTTTGCTTCTTTTGTTGGTTTTACATAGTTGTGTGAGGTGTTTATCTCCGTGCTTATAGCTTGGGTTTTCTTTGTCTTGTTGTAGATTTGTGTTTGCTTTATGCATTGCATTCTTGCATAACAGGTACCTCAGAATCGTGGGTCTTATTTCCTGTATTCCATTAGTTTGTTGCAGGAATCCCCGCAGAGTTATGAAGCAGGTTCAAGCTGAATTTATTGAAGTCCGAAGCCAGCTAGGGCAGATTATGATGGACATACAAGAGTTGCGTCTGGATCAGAAGACACTCAGAGAAGAAAACCATCTGCTGAAGACCCAGGTGGGTTTGATCATGGAGGTGATAAAGAATGTGCTCAGAAAAGAAGGTGATCAGCTACTTGAGGCCGCAACATAAATGCTTGTTCTGCTTGTGCCTATGGAACCTGTGTCAAGGTGTGATAAGCCTCAGATATCTCATGCACGACAGAGAGCTCTAGAATTTTCTCGTCAACGTCTTGCTTCTTAGGATAATCATATGCCTAGGAGGTATCAGAAGACAAGGCCATGTAACAGAGTTTTCGATCAGATTCCTACGATGTATGCTCAGTTGTTTCAACCTTTGCTTCAACGCTAGGTGATTAAGCTTCGGACCATGAATCCTTTGACTGGTGAGCCTCCATCAGGTTTTGATGTGAATGCCCATTGCGATTTCCACTCTGGGGCACTGGGGCATAACATTAAGGACTATAAAGCTTTTAAGCATAAAATCCAGGACCTGATTGACTCAAAGGCAATTGAATTCACGCTGGGCGACGTAAACGTATCAGATGGTCCTATCCCAGTCACCGCAAAAGAGATGGATGTTCCTATTCCCTCACCTAAAGCTACGGTAGGTCAGGAGTATATCCTGCAATCTTTGGTGTCTAAGTCCCCTTGTCCATAGTTGCTGCCTGTTCCTAGGTCAAGCTTGACAATGAAAGCGCTTGAACAAGGAGGGTCCTCAATGATTCAAACCCAGTCTCCGGATGTTTCTGCCGTTCAGAGTCCATGACCTTTTGGGTCTTTCCAGCAAGATTATTGTCGTCAGATTCAGGTTAGGCCTCACAACAATTTGAAAAGGAGGAATGCTTCTCTTCGTCTGGTGCCTATAACGTACAGTCAATTGCTGCAACATCTGATTCAGAACTCTTTGGTGGAGCCCAAGACTCTCAAGTCATTTCCAGAGCCGTACCCTCCAGGGTATGATTCCAGGGCTCGATGTGGATATCATGGAGGATCCGTGGGACACTCAACTGAAGATTGCGAGGCTTTTCAAGCCAGGGTACAACAGTTGATGGACAGAAGGTGCATATCCTTTCTAGGAGGAAGGTTGTTCATACACGTCAATCGCTTATCTGCTTGAGTTTGAAGACTTCAAGGGGCGCATCCTCCAGCAACAAATCAATTTGAAAGCCCAGTTACCAGGAGCTGGCAATTTTTGTTTTATCTTGTCATTTCTTTATATTTGTAGTTTCTTTCCTGTTTAAATTGCAATCTTGTGTGTAAAACTTGTTTGTTTTCATAATGGAATGAGTATGCTTCTTTTGTTTAAATCCATTCGTGTTTACTAATTATTTTTTACAGATATCCAATGCTTGGTTAAGCAGAATCCGGGGAGGATGACGAAATTGAAAGACGCGTAAACTTTCGATTGTATGCTTTTGAAACCGAATCTTGCTGATGATGTAAAAGCATTCTTTCAAATCCCTAAACACCGGAGATATAAGGAAGAAAATCCCTCGTTAACCCCTTCGAGCCTAGTAGTAGGAGTTCTTTCTGAAAATCAAAAAACCTCAATCTTAACTTGGGGCAGGGTAGGTGTTAGCTAATTTGACCGAGCATCCAAATTACAACAGAATCGTTACCGTTCGAGGAACAATCACACCCCTAGAGGTCATACCTAAAAAAGCACAATGGTTATGCTTCAGGAGTGAGACAGTCACATTATTCCCCAAAGAGTCAGGCAACCAGTGTCACACGACTTGTTTTTTTTAAATAAAAAAAAGAGAATCAAAAGCCCGCTAAGTTGAACTTGAAAACAAGTGGCTTAGGCAAAAATTGGGGCATCCCGTTGGACTTCAAAATCAAAAGAAACTCAAAAGAGTCAGTCCAGGCAAAAGTTAGGGAAAATAAAAAAGCTAAAAAATGAAAAGGATTACAAAAGAAAAATCCTCGAATAAATACAAGTCGTGTGACCTCGAGTGTTAAAGACGAAAAGTGAGTGACTATCACTCCGAAAACTTGTGGTTTCCAGAACCATCACTCCTATCATTCAACCTTTGAGAGGTGAGCGCTTGTGTCGAATTAGCTGAATATAGGACTGGAGAATATCAAGGAGAGTGGCTGGGTTAAACAGAACTTTGAGCCTTATATCCTTTCTTTCAAACCGTGAACCTGACCATGTTACAACCTGAAAAAGTCTTAATTGAAGCAGGTTTGTTTCGAAAGCATACTTCGGTAAAGATCACGTCGAAACTGATTCCTAAAAGGATTCTTCTTACCATGTTGGTATTAATGTTGAGATTCTGGTAAATGATTTGTTCATTATGTGCCGTAAACTGTTTTTCCCTTTCCAGTGAACAGATTGGATTTCAAAACTATCATATGCGTTACATTTAATATATCTTTTATTCTGAACAACTTATTTTACTTGTGAGTAAGCACTTGACAGCAGGAAAGTTTCCTACAGTGGAAAGTCTGATCAGGATAGAATGTAGAACGCCCGAATACTCCGTGAGCCGGGGAAAGCTATATCAAATGATCCCTAGTGAAGTCAGTCATCCAAAGTCAGTTATTCTAAGGCAATCAGGTCGAGATTCGGTAAATCTCTCGAAGCCAGAAATTCTACTCCACTAATAAGCCAATCAGAGGCAAAATCATTGCAAGACTGGGGCAGGCCATTCCAAGAAGTTATTCCTGACTCAGAGGGAATTTAATCTGAAGCACCTCTTTGAGGTTCAAGTGCTGGGGCAGTTTATCTTGATCCGTCAGGGTATACGAATTTTCAAATTTCCTTTTGAGGAACATCCCCACAGGGATCCCACAGGCTGGGGCGAATCGGAAGCGAAGGAATTATTCCTGTCCGTGTCATCAGAGCTACTCAAAGCTACTCAAGCAGGTTCGGCTAATCTTCAAGTTCAAGACGAATGTCGGGAAGTCGTGTTACTATCCCTTGATCCTTCAACCGAAAACCTTGAATTCAGGCAAGATATTTTCCAGCGGCAGTCGTACCTGACCCTTTGCAGATCATATTCTTAAAGTCTAATTTCTCTGGGCAATCATCAGGAAGCCCAATCCGTATTGGTTCATCGTCCCAAATCCAATTTTCATTGGTACGTAGGAAGACTTCGTTTGTTTCCCTAGCAAAAGTCCAATCATCATTGGCACATGTAAGCTATCCCCAGTAGAGTCCAATCATACTTGGCACATCTGGTTATCCCCAGCGAAGTTGGTTTCACCTCTTCCACATTTAGTTTGCTGGAGTATTTCTGTCATATCCAGCTTTCCCGGGCAGCCCGAGCCTGCATCTGCATCTTTGCATGTAGTTATCATATTTGCATCACTGTTGCATTTCATCCTCAAATGCGTAGCATTTCCATTTTGTATGGAGCATTATGCCATATTCAAACATATGTGTATGCATTCGAAGCATAAGCCAGTTTCTGTCAGCTTTCCGTGGCAACTTGAATCACTCTTCAATCAATACATGGGCATTTATCCAACAGATTTGTTCAGAGAACTTATCGGTTTACTCGGGTTTCAGATCATACGTCGGTTATGTCTTGTCCATCAGTCCTCTGATGATGACATCCCCAGCAGATTTTCTTTCCGTCAATTCCTATTGACGATGTGTTTCTCCAAGCAGATTTTCTTTCCGTCAATTCCTATTGACGATTTGTTTCCCCAACAGGTTTTCTTTCCGTCCATCCATAGACGATGTGAGCTTCAGATATGGTTTTCTCTCCGTCTATCTTTAGACGATGCGAGGTTTCAAGGCGATCTTTCAGATATGGTTTTCTTTATGTTTATTGGATGAGATGACATTTCAAGAGGGGTTCTTCCTGGCTGTCGATTCTTATTGATGTCGGGGCTCTTTGAAAAATGTTAGGATTCCCTAGTTGTCGATTCTTATTGACGACATGGCTCTTTGAAGGTGGTTTTCTTCCTGTCAGTTCTTATTGATGATGTGGCTCCTTTGAAGATATTTTTCCATCAACTCCTATGGACGAAAGGATTCTGAAATTTGATGGGTGGTTTTGAGGTTCATTGACGTGGTCTATATTTTTCTTCCTGTCTATCATTAGATGATGTGAACCTTCGGGACTATTTTTCTTCCTGTCTATCATTAGACAATGTGAGCCTTCAGGATTGCTTTTCTTCCTGTCTATCATTAGACGATGTGAACCTTCAGGATTGTTTTTCTTTCTGTCTATCCTTAGACAATGTGAAACTTTCATGGGTGTCTTTCCGTCTACCACTAGACAATGTGAGTATTTGGAGTCTTTCCGTCTACTATTAGACAATGTGAGTATCGATATTTCTTTCTGCCTATCTTAAGACAATGTGAACCTTTCATGGGTGTCTTTCCGTCTACTTTTAGACGATGTGAGTATTTGGTGTCTTTCCGTCTACCATTAGACGACGTGAGTATTTGGAGTCTTTCCGTCTACCACTAGACGATGTGAGTATTTGGAGTCTTTCCATCTACCATTAGACGATGTGAGTATCGATATTTCTTTCTGTCTATCTTTAGACAATGTGAACCTTTCATGGGTGTCTTTCCGTCTACTTTTAGACGATGTGAGTATTTGGTGTCTTTCTGTCTACCATTAGACAACGTGAGTATTTGGAGTCTTTCCGTCTACCTTTGGACGATGTGAGTATGATTTTCTTTTTGGCTACCTTTAGTCAGGTGTTCTTTATCCGATGATCAGTCAGCTTGATGCCGTTGCAACTGTCTGCGTTCAGTTTTTCCGGATATTTGTTCCCCAATCAGAGTTTTGCAGTTTATTTCTACAGTTGGAAAATTTCCGGGTTCTTTTGTATTCAACCGTCTTTTACCTTGATTGTTTGAAAGCCGTTCGCTTTTCACCCATTCAGGTCTAAGTCGCTTGAATAAGGGCAGCTGTTGTACCCAAACATTTTCCCAACCTTTTCTTTACTTGGTTTATGTTTCATTTCATTGTTCTAGCATATTGCATTGCATAACATTTTGCATTTTACAGGGGAACAAGAGATGTGTGTGTAACAAGATGAATTTTCCAAGGGTTCTAAGCCTAATAAAGAGTTTGTATTCAAGTCAACAGGGGGTTATCATCATCAGAGACAAGTCAAAGCCTTTTGGATAGGCAGATAAGTGTATGTGGTTCACCTCCTGTCTAGGAGGCTATTTGAAGGTCATCTGAGGATCACAAGCCCATGGTTATGGAGGGAGATTATCATTTAAGCTCATTGGAGGCCTTATAGGTCATTGTGGAGTTCATTCAAGTGTTTATACCAAGTGCAAGTGGCTACAGTTGAAGATGGTACAATTAGGGTTTTCATTTGGTCAACCCTCAGTCAATTGTGAAATCTAAGGAGATTAAGACTCAATTCCAAGTCTTTATGGTCATGGAATATTATTTTGAGATACATGAGATATCATTTCAAGATCAATTCATCAAGAATAAAGAGTGTGAGGAGTTACTAAATTAGGGTTCTCAGTGTAAAATCCCTTGTTCAGTGCCTAACTTCAAGACCACCTATCTCAAGATACAAGTCTCATATCATCTTGACCCCAACATGAAACCTGTAGAGCATGTTTCTAGCTTTCTTTTGAATACTAGAGGTCATTCATCTGATTTCTAGAACTCAAGTTATGATGCTGACAAGTTACAAGTCCTGAGATGAATGTGATTTTGGTCAACAAAAGTCAACCAACTTCCAAGCCACTTTTGACCTAGAAGGATGTTTCTCCTCAACTTTTGATGAACATGAAAGTTTTTACTCAAGATCTTAGCTTTCCAAAGAGTACTATAAGTCCTTCATCTGATTTGTAGAACTCAATTTATGAGGCTTGCAAGGTAGGGGTATTTTGGGAAAGCATGATTACAGGTCATTTCCATTATAGGTCCATTTCACCACTTTGCACACTTCAAATAGAAATCTTTCCAACATCAAACTTGCTCCAAATAGGGTCATTGTATCAACCAAACATCAAGGCATCAAAGGTTTGGCTTGGATTGAAGAATCCCTAAAGAAATTTCCATGAAAAAGGCCTTAAAAGGGGAATATCAAATTAAATTCATTTGGGATCATTTTGTACCAACCTTATGCATTTTTTGAGTGCCAAATACATTTCAAGCACAATGCCAATTTTGGATTTGAGATTTGAGCTCATTTTGGTGGCCATTTTCATGCTTACTTCAAGTTTAAGTAACATATCCAAACCTTGCCATAAGATTAAATTAAGGAGCCATTTTCAGCCCTTGGATCAACCTACCTCAGATGCAAGCTAGCTGAGCCATCTAGACAGCCTTGCAGCTGCATTTTCGTGTACTCTTGGAAGCTTCCATGAAGAAAAATTTGAAATTCAATTGGGCTTAAGGAGAATAGAATTGGGCTTTCTTTCAATCCAAATCCATCATACTTATTCTCAGCTTTGTTCACAAGCTTTCAGAACTGATTTTGGTGAAAAATTGGACAAGAACACATTGAGAAAAAGTCAGAGAAAAGTCAAAAATCGTTTTTCATGTTTCAGTGAGTTTCAATCAAAACCAAACATTCAAAAAGGTTCCTTGAGGTTCATAGAACATTTCTGGGTGGTTTATTTTAAGCTTCACTAAGGAACTAGGCTCTGTGAAAGCTTTTATTTAGGTTTCTTTCCAATCCAAATATCTCACTGTTTATGCATCCATATTGCGGCATTATATATATATATATATATATATATATATATATATATATATATATATATATATATATATATATATATATATATATATATATATATATATATATATATATATATATATATATATATATATATATATATATATATATATATATATATATATATATATATATATATATATATATATATATATATATATATATATATATATATATATATATATATATATATATATATATATATATATATATATATATATATATATATATATATATATATATATATATATATATATATATATATATATACATATATATATATATATATATATATATATATATACATATATATATATATATATATACATATATATATATATATATATATATATATATATATATATATATATATATATATATATATATATATATATATATATATATATATATATATATATATGTGAACCTCTTGATGTGTAGATGATTTCTGGTATGATTTTGTGGTTGTTTGTGAACTTTTGAGATTTGAGCTCCAAGCTTGTTGTTCACGGTTTGGCCTTGTTATGACGTTTTAGGCTTAAATAATGGTTGATTCATGTTCTATGTGAGATGTAGATCATTTTTGACTTTTATTTTGTCGATTTTGGTGAGGTTTTGCTATCTGCGTTTTTGATGTTACTATTCACAGTAGCCGGTTTAAATGAAAAAGATGACCGGAGTTGGTTTTCGGCCACCGTCTATTTTTAAATATTTGGAATGTTAGTGATAATTGGGTGGCACGCTAATGATCATTGGATCTGACTACCTTTTGTTTACACGGCCTGGATTAAGATGTACCATACACCACGTTTGACTCACTACACATGATTATGTTAAGTGATGCGTTTCATTTAACCTTGGCTTGCTGATATGTGGCTGTTTGTGCTCCTCTTGATTGGATTACTTTTTGATCACACGGCCACAGTTAAGATGTACCATGGACCTCTGTTGACCGTGTCCCACTGGATCTCACCGTTTCATTTTATTGCACTTGGTCTTGGGCTCATAGTGTTTTTAGCACCCCCTCTCATGTGAGGCCCAACTATTTTGCCTTGGATTATTGCTATCTGCACCACTGGTTTGATTTTTTTCTTTATTTCATTTCTTCTTGTTTTTATTTTATTTATGTTTAGATTTAAATCATTTTAAAATACTTCCAAGAGTGATAAAATTCCACAAAAATATGTTTTAGACTCCTTGAGATGTCCTCTGATTTTAGGAAATTTTTATTTTATTTTTTGGATTATTTTTTTAATTAAAAATGGAATTTAACATTGGAAGTGTTTTACTTGACCTAAATCTTGACATGTTTTGGTTTTTATTTTGTTTCTCTCATTTCCTTTTGATCCAATGAGTAAAATTCAATCCTCATATCAATGATGAGTTGATGAATTTTTTAGGAGCATTTTACCCCTGTTGGTTGACTTTTGAGTTGACTTTTGATGCACTTCATTTTACCCTCAACAATCCTCCTTCACAATGGAACACCCTTATGAATCAATTTATATGGTGATGTGGTGAAGTGACTTTGGTTGTAATCTTTGGCCTTTGGTTGCCAACATGTTTATGAGATTCTTGCATTTTATTTGATTATTTTTGAATCATTTTCCTAATTTTGAGGTAACTTGCAAGTCAAGTTACCTCCAAGGGAGCTTCATACAAACACATTGACCTAGTTTGCCTTGGATATGACATTTATGGATCCTATGAGCTTTCAATGCCTTTTGATTCATGTTGCTAACATGTTAAGGATGATGTTTGCTCATTTTTAGGTCATTACATTGTTTTTTTCTTGTTCATTTAATTGTTTACTTTTGAGTTCCCAATTATGGTTTCTATGTGAAACATGCTTGCTTTCCTTTGGGAATTTGCTTGCATTTCCTTGTGGGTTATTTGCTTTTGCTTTTGAGAACTTTTGTTTCATTTTCCTTGTTGTCCAATGACTTTGAAATCTCAATTAAGGTAGCTTGGTCCCTCCTTTGGAGGTACTTGAAGCATGCCTAAAATGATGAATCCATGAGGATTTCTTTGTGCTTTCTTTTGCACCTTTCTTGTGATGCTCAGGGTTGAGTGCACATTATGAGTTCCTTGATATCCTCATATAGCCTCCCATCCTCACTTTGTTTTAGGTTTTCTTTGCCTTTCATTTGTATTTGGGTTTTGGCATTGTGGTTAATGTTTGAATGGCTTAGGCCATTTCATCCCATTTTAGTGCACTTGTGTGTTTCTTTTGATGCATTTCTTTTTCCTTTCATCTCTTGCATTTGTAATATTGTTTCTTGAGGTTGAGATGAGCTTGTGGAGGCTACTTCCCCACACCAATTTCCTCCCTCATTTGCATTCCATGTTTGCATTCTTGCATGTTTATGTTGTTTCTCTTTCCTCTTTTGTCTCCTTTCCCTTAGGATCTCTAATCTCTCTTGTTCAAGGGAGGTTATGATAGACATTAGGATTTTAACCATGTATGATAACATTATTTATCATTCCCTTATCTCAATCTTAGGATCACCATTGCATGACAACTTTAGGTTTTAATTTAGTCCCCCTTTTAGTGTCCTTTCTCTTCTCATCTCAAAACAATCATAAAACACCTAATAAAGGCTAATGATTATTGTGCGTTACGAGCCTTAAGCACTTGGGAAAGGGTTGTTGAGGGGTTTCCCTTCAATGGCTTGGATGTTTAGTATAGCACCCTTTGGGTGATATGCGACACATTCACTCCTAAGTCATAGTCTCTAGTGCGATATGAATTGCAAACAGTTCAAAAACACTTCTCCTCTAAAAAACACAAAAACAAATCATTCAAACCCTTTTTTCCCTTTGGGGCCTTTAACCTTGAAAAATCATTTTCATACGGAGAGTTTTGTTAACTCTTGGTTCTATCACAAACGGTAACGCCTAAGTCTCCAATGGTCGAGCTGCATACACCAAACTGCTATAACTGATTGTTAACCCTACTCGGGTAAAACAGTTGAACAAACCCGTGTTCCCTTTTGGCCCAAACTACGTTTGCTATGATATTTCATACCAAATGAAAGTATGTAGGCACAAGACACGATTCCTTAAGCACTTGCGAAAATCGGCGCCGACTATGACAGAAGAGTCGCCACCGTGCGTTATTGATCCCAAAAGAGGGAAAGGAAACGCTCAGAGTAAACCTAACGCAAAGAGGGAAAGGAATGGTCATCGCAACCAAATCCTGGATTCGGGAGTCTATTACGCAAGGGGAAGGTATTAGCACCCCTCACGTCCATCGTACTCGACGGGATCCACACTTGTTTTCTATCTAAGGGTGTGTTTATCTATCTACTCTAAAGGTCTGGTCTAAAAAGAAAAGAAAATGACTCGGCAAAGTATCGCACTTTATGCCTACGTATTCCCGTATGGAACGAGAAATCAGAGTCAACGTAGTTCGTCTAACTACGGGTTATAGGGGGAAGGTTGCTCGCCGAGATGTCGCATCTCGTGCCTACGTACTTTCATACGGCATGAAAGATCAGAGCAAACGTAGTTCGGGCTACGAAGACACAAGTTTGTCTGATAGTTTTTTATCTCCTTCTGAAAAGGGTTTTCCTAATTAAGGGTCCAAGAGGACAAAAACAGAATGTTTGTTTGAGTTTTTTTATGAAAGAACTGTTTTTTAGGATGTTTGCAATCTCAGTCACACTAGAGACTATGACCCGAGAGTGAACGCTTCGTATGTCACCCAAAGGGTACCACACTAACATCCAGATTACTGGAGAGAGACCCTCCACCAACCTTTTCCCAGATAGCTTAAGGCTCGTAAGGCACGACTTCAATTAACCTTATTACTGTGTTTTTGAATTGATTTGAGATGAGGAGAGAGACACCCTAAGACTATGGTTGAAAGGGAACTCTACTTACAGTTATCATGCATGGGTCAAAACCTAATGTCTGTCATAATTCCCTCTTGCACAGAGGAAATCAGATATCCTAGGGGAAAACAGCAAAAGAAAATAAGCAGTAAACAATAAACAGTAAAATGCATGTTATGCAACAGTACCAGTGAGGCAAGAGAGAAAACACCAGGCAAGAGGAGACAAGCTCCACCTCAAACCTAAGGATAATCAACACAAGCAAAAAGACAATACAGAGAAAGAACCAGAGATACAGAGGAGGCAACCCAAGCAGCAACAATAAACTCCTACAGCAGACAGCAACATCAAGCTCTAAACAGCATAGTTGAAAAGACAGCAAAGTTGACAGCAAGACTTCATCTTCAAGCTAGCTTCTATCTTCAAGCTTCATCCAACTTCATCTTCAAGCTCTAGCAAGCACCTCCAAGCAAATGATTAATCACCAAGATCAAGGTTGCAATGTTGAGAACCCAATGAAAACCAAAGGAAATCATCAAGTACCGACATTGAAATGGAAAGGTATCCTCAAAGTTCTACTCAACTATGGGCATACCACACATCCCTCCAAAGGAGAGATTGAGTTTCCCTAGGAGGACTTCATGTCATTGGATGGAATAGAAGCACACAATGCATTCTATGTTTGATGAAGAAATCAAAACTAGCTCTAATGGCTCTTCCTAAAACCCTAATTCCTAAGCTCCTAAAACAACTCCTAAAAGAAAAGGAAACTTCAACTCCAAGCTCCAATCTTCAATCCATAGAAAATACACCAAGTCCAGAAAACCTCCCAAAAAGGATCCCAAGCCAAGCAAGCTCCAAAGTCACCAACCAAGCCAAACAAGCAAAGGCACTCAAGAGAGAACAACACAAACACAAGCAACTTGCAAAACAAAAATAGAAAACAAAGTTGTAAAATTCTAATTAAATTCCTAGGGGAACATACATGTTTGAACAACCTAGGGTTAAAATATTAAAGCCTAATTAAACTTCTAAGTCACCTAAATAAATTCTAGATTGAAAGGTATCAAGATGATCCACAGGTTTGGGAAGGTTCTAATTTCAACACCTAAAACAGAACCTAATGTTGCTCTAAAATTCCAAGAAAAATTCTAGGGGAACAAGAATATCTACCCTAAAAAATAATAAAAAATCAAAGCCAAACTCATCACCAATTGGAAGAACAAAATTCCATAAAAGAGATGGTCAAATATGCAAAATTAAAAGAATTAACAAAAATAAGAAAAATCAAACTAAATTGAAAAATGCATGAAAATGCATTTTATTGATTTCAGAAAATCACAAATTCTCTCAAGATCATGGAAATATTTTTGAAATAATTTTTGGATCAAAATTGAATTTATTGTGATTTTTTGAATCAATAAAGCATTTAAAATAAAACAAAATGAATAAAAGGAAATCAAAACTCAGAATAAAACAACAACGCTTGGATCAATTGACTGAGTAATCAGATCCTGAGGCAATCAGCGCATCCACGTGAGCGTCCCAGTCACCAGCTGACTGGGATTAAATGAAACGCAACGTATTGTGTTAGTGGAGGCAAATCTGAGTTTGAATCGTGGCCGTGCGATGAGCATAACAAGTCCAACTTGAAGCAGATCTAATGGTCAGAACATCATCTTCCTCCTTCAACTGAGGCAAGGTCAAGCAGCTTCCGGTGACTCCCACAGTGGAAACCACCATCTTCTCCGGTGAGCATGAATTACAGGCAGCCAAATCAAACAAACAAGATATCAATCTTACTCAATTTTCCACGTAGATCATGAATATCAACTCCAAATTTCCTGAATCCTTATGCATTTTCAAAACCGATACCAGATCTAAATTATGTCAAATTATTGAATGTCACCAAAGCTTAAACCAAAGGTATAGATGTCTTCCTCAAGTTACACTAATCATGTTAAGCTATTACAATTGCGTTGATTCCTCAAGATCAACCATAACTGAATCCAAACAGAAATCGTGACACCTTCTTGATCATCACCAAATGCTAAAAAATGGATCCTAAATCGTTCTACAAGTCACAAGGAACCTAACCACATGCATAATATGGATTACATCTCCCTAGATAAAGAGAAATTTTGAATTATACTAACCTTGTTTCAAGCTTCAAATAGAGATGATTCTGACTCGATCTTTGCTCCAAGAACTTCCAGAATCCTTCACTGATGATGATAGAAACCTCTTGCAACTTCAATTTGATCTAAAACCTCTCTGAATCTCAAATACGATTTTGAGTTGGAGCTCCAAAATTCCAATATCAATCTCTCTGCTCAGCCTCAAATGACCACTAACTCCTGTTCAATTCTTCTTCTGAACATTTATAGAATCGTTTGGGACCTTCTAAAGTCCAAGCCCAGGCCCAAATTGGAAGATCCAAAAACTCCAACTTCTCCAAAAATTTCACATGGCAAGTGCACGAATATGCTCAAACAGCTTGCCTTAGAAGCTTTGAATCACTTGCATACCACCTTTGGAGTGTATTCAGACCAATAAGAGCTTCCACATTGCCTTGGTGAATGAATTGCCATGAGGTTGCTTAAGTGTGAAGAAACAAGTGAAAAACTCATGAATTAAGGGTCAATTGAAAAATCTAAAAGAACCATTGTTTCTAAAACATGATTTCTGACCAAATCAAGTACTCATTTGACTTGTTTTGGTCACATAACCAATAATTTTGAAATTTTCAACTTTGAATCCTTTGAAAACCTCCCTTATTCAAACCATTTCAAACCAAGTTTTGCTATGAGCTCAATCAATCCATAATGACCTCTTGACTAGCCTAAAAACCCCATTTTGAACAACTTTCATGTTGAAAAAAATTGCATTTGACAAGTGCAAGTTGGAGATTTTGGCCTATGATTGAAAATGACCTATAATCTCACTTTCCCAAAACACCCCTGACTTGTAAACCTCATAACTTGAGTTCTACAAATCATATGGAAGATTTATAGTACAATTTAGAAAGCTAAGATCATGAGGAACAACTTTCATTTTGGCCAAAAGTTCAGGTGAAACCTCCTTCTAGGTCAAAAATAGCTTTGAAGTCAGATGATTTCCACAGACAAATTTCAGAAGCATCTGAGGACTTGTAACTTGTCTGGGTCATAACTTGAGTTCTATAAATCCAATGGAGGACATCTAGTACTCAAATTAAAGTTATTGAGATTCTCTACAAGTTTCATGTTGGCCAAAGATCCATTTGAAACTTGTATCTTGACTTATGTGGCTTTGAAGTTAGGCACTAAATGGGGATTTTACACTGAAACCCTAATTTAGCAACTTCCCACACTCTTGATTCTTCTTGATTTGATCTTGGCACAACACCAAAAATGTCTTATCACATCATTTCATGAAATCCATAACC
This sequence comes from Lathyrus sativus, assembly GCA_963859935.3. Taxonomy (NCBI): domain Eukaryota; kingdom Viridiplantae; phylum Streptophyta; class Magnoliopsida; order Fabales; family Fabaceae; genus Lathyrus; species Lathyrus sativus. The sequence continues at coordinate 54,531,093 of OZ012738.1, forward strand.
TAAAAGTAGGCCTTGATACTCTTCAATTGTCCAGTTGACCTAGGATTGATCCAGATGAAACCCTAATTGCTTGCACCTCAACTGTGGCTCTTGCATTTGACACAATGACTTGATCAAAATCTCCCATGGCCCTCTAGGAATTCTATGAGATCCATACACATACTCTTCTCATATTCAACATTTCATAACCCTCTGATGGTCTTCAGTTGATCCTCAAGTTAGGAGAAGATTCACACTCAAACATCTAAGCCCTTAGGCATTCAAACCACCTTCTGATGACTTTGATAACTCTCAATCTTGAATGAGACCTCTTGCTAGGCTTCTCTTGAGAAGAAACACATTTGATCCCCTGCTATATGAATGATATCATGATATGCAAATGATATAACTATGCAAATGATAATGCAATGAAAGATAAACCAGGTAAGAAAAGGTTGAGCAAATTTTGGGGTGCAACAACCTTTAACCTTGAAAAATCATTTTCATAAGGAGAGTTTTGTTAACTATTGGTTCTATCACAAACGGTAATGCCTAAGTCTCCAATGGTCGAGCTGCATACACGAAACTGCTAGAACTGATTGTTAACCCTACTCGGGTAAAACAATTGAACAAACTCGTGTTCCCTTTTGGCCCAAACTACGTTTGCTCTGATATTTCATACCAGATGAAAGTATGTAGGCACAAGACGCGATGTCTTGGCCAGAAACCTTCCCCCCTTTCACCTGTAGTTAGCCGAACTACGTTGACTCTGACTTCTCACTTCAAATGAGATACCTAGGCACAAAGCGTCGTTGCTTTGCCGAGTCACTTCTTTTTCTTTTGTCCTCAAGCCAGTAGTTAAATAGTTTTCAATCACCCTTTTAGATAGACAACATGCGTGGATCCCGTCGAGTACGAAGGACGTGAGGGGTGCTAACACCTTCCCCTTGCGTAACCGACTCCCGAACCCAAGATTTGGTTGCGATGACCGATCTTATCCCTCTTTTCGTTAGGTTTTCTCTGAGCGTTTCCTTTCCCTCTCTTGGGATAAATAATGCATGATGGCGGATCTTCTGTCATTGCCGGCCTCGATTTTTGCAGTAGCGACAGTTACTAGCATTGCTTAAATCCAATTGTTATTGGTATTGTTAATCTGGCCATCACCAGTCCGCTTAAAGTATAGTCGTCACTAGCATTATTTAAAACCTAATTGTTATTGGTAGTGGAGTATTTGGTTATTACCAATCCTTCCTTTGAAAGTCTAGTGGTTACTGGAAATGTTTAAAATCCAATGGTTATTTGCATTTCTACCCAACTCTGTTATATTTTGGTTGTTGGTTGTTGCCAACGTCCCCCGTGAAGTCCAGTTTTCATGGGCATTTTCTAAGTCCAACTCACTTGGCATATTCCAGATTTAGACTTATCCGTTTTCTTTTCCTGTCATTTCCTGAAGATCCCATTTGAACTCTTCATTTTAAGGAAATTCCTGGTTTTGTTTGATCTCTCGTTAGAAGATCAAGGTTGTCTTGTTTGATTCTCTTGTCATAGGTCAACTCTTTATTGAACTTGATCCCCTGTGGAGATCATGTTTCTTTCTGGTTTTATCCCCAATAAGGATTCCTGTTCTGTATTCTTTTACTCTCCACTTTCTCTATCGATCATGTTTGAATGTGTTGACTCTGTTTTCACCCAGTGGAGACCACCTGTTTAATTCTATCTCCAATGGAGAATCTTCCTCTAGAGTATCATTCTGGTCATGTCTGAACCTATGTTTGATCACTTTATATTTTCCCAGTGTGGTTGTCATCCCCAGTGAGTGGTTACTTATTATGGTGACTCTATCCCTGTTTGCTTCTGTTGTTGTCTGCATTTTTGCATTTATCATCCATCATTTTCATCATGCTAGAGTTCATTGCAGGTCCACACTATAAATTAGTTTTATTTTGTCTATAGCATAACATGTCATTCCATCTAAGGGAAAAAATTTCGGTTATCTGCATCTTTCACCATGATTTCATGAGGATCATCATTGCTCATGTCATCCAGTAAAGATATTTAAATAAGGGCAACTGTCATACCCAAAAATTATACCCCTTAGATGTCATCATCATTTGCACAAGCATCATAGTTCAATCATTCATGCATAACTAACCAATTTATCAGCCTTTGCTTTGTTTTGTTTTCACTTGTGAATCCCAGTTTGCATCAATAGACTCCCAGGTTTGGTAAATTAAGATTTTGGACAGGTTATTCACCATTTAAGCTCTTGAGGCATTGGAATCAGAGGTTTTCTGTTGAGTTGGATTTTTAGTGTTCAGAGGTTGTTTCTTTCGGTTATTGTACTCAAGTCTGAGGCAAGAGGTGTTGGGTTTCAATTGTCATGAGCAATTCTTATTAGAGGTTTATCAAGGCACGTCATCAGTTTCTCTGAATTGCCACAAGGGTGTCATTGTCTAGGGTTTTATCGGTGGTTTGACTAGAAAGATTTTAGATCAGAATTTTTGGGAGATTAGGGTTTCTCACCCTTTTGTGTATGATCAACAATTGTCGTTCATTCTGAGATTCTCCTAAGGATGCAGGATCAGTTGTGAGCAAGTATGGAAGGAATGGTTCATGTTCGTGTGCAAGCTTCCCATTCAAGTTTTAATCCATTTATCCATTTTAAATTCTAAACTCATTTCAAAATTCTCATTTTCAATTTGTAATATCCTTCGTTTTAATCCATATTTCAATTTCCATTTCAAATCTCCATCTTCAATTCACAATATTCGTATATATCCAAATCCACTTTGTTATTTATCTAATTTATTCATTCATTTTATTTGTATCCACTTTCTATTTCATTTTCCTATTTATATTTCATTCAATTATCCATCCATTAGGCCCATTATCATTTTCCTTCATTGCTCACACAATTACAAAAATAAAAAACAAATGCCAAAAGCCGAAGTCTTTTTCTTCTTTATTTATTCTATTATTACTATTATTATTGTTACACAAATTACCAAACAAAGACACTTTTATAATAAGGCCCATTTACACCAAATTATCCATAATAAAAAAATATCATTCTAATATAATAAAATCAATATCATATAAAACCAAGTTACATTTTCTTTTTTAGTCCATGTTACAATTCACAACAAAGACCCAGTTATACAAAAAAAAACCATCATTCATTTCATTACAACCAGAAATTCAAAAAAAAATATATGGTTCTTTACTCTACACTCCATCTGCGGACCGTACCTTGCTACACAAACCTCCAAAAACACGGCATCAAAAACCTTACATCCACTACAAGCCAAATTTTCTGCTACCTCAATGTCATAAAGCAACAAACTTGCTGAGATTGACTTCTTGTGAAGACCTGCAGCTTGATCAACAAGAATCGCACCAAAATGAGTCTGCGAAATCCTGCTACTACACGATGCAATATGCTTCACAACATATCCTGCAACATCAAAATAATTATGCTAAAAAAACCTGTGAGCACTACTGCTATCACAAAAGCTGAACCAAGCTTGCAACCATCTACCATGGAAAGTGACAACACTACATCATCAGGAAAAATTTGAATAAAACACAAGACCAGGGTGTGAACAAACCGAAAGAAGAGAGGAGGAGAACAAATTAAAAGAGGGAGGGAGAATAAAAAAAAGGCGAGAGACAAACCTTCATATTTTGGGGCAGAAACATCAAGAAGAAAAAGGTTCCCTCTCTTTTCTTCTCAAAAGAATCTGTCATAAACTAATAGATTCAAGAGCCCTCTTTTGTGTCACCAATACTATGGTTGTCTTCCTCTTTACCCTCATGTGATTTCTGATCCTCCATTAACCACCTTTCATAACAGCATACTTCCCGGTTTCGTTTTCATCAAAACTCCTCTGTACAAAGTCAACTGAAATACCTTTCACCATTCTATTTTCATTCTTCATCTACAAATTAGTTCTTTCGTAACCATTATGAAATTTCCAAATTCACTATTACCATCAACAACCTTCATCATCCACAACCTACCATTCAAAGTAACTGCATCAACTTCAACTTTTAAAAAACAACAACAATTCACGTCACAAGTTCATTAGTCACGTTGAAGAGCAAAATGAGGGCGTAGAAACAAATACCCGCGAACTCGTCGAACACCGAAGAATCATCATACCCGATTTTGGTATGTTTTCTCCTACTTCCACTATTTTCGCTAAGTCATGTTGATGATTTAGATGTTGCCTCCGCTTATGTTGTTTGATTCTGTATCCCTCATAACCATCGCACCAAATACACCACCTATTTTTTTGATCTGTGTATAATACAAAGGATGTGAATATAAATTTTAGTGAAGAAAATCAGTAGTCATATGGAGAAGAGAAGCCAAACGCAGTTGAGGGTTAGGATTTGTGAGAATCATAATTTTTGGAGATGGAGGTTTGTGTTTTGTTTAACCTGGAAATCATATTTCCCTTTTTTCACATAAGCCATATTGACCTCAAAGCTAGGTTTTAGGGTTTTTTTTCCAAATTCCAACTGGGTCAGAAGGGTTGACCCAACTTCCTTTCAGCCGACCCATCTTCAGCTGATCCTTTTTGTTTTTTTGAGATAAATAGGCTGACCCACATCCTTTTATGTTGGGAACCCGTTTTGAAATTTTCGGATTTAGTTTTTTTTTAATTATATATTTATTTTGTTGTATTTATTTAATAACATGTTGGTTAACTATTTTTATTCAGTTATGTTGATCAATTTTGTTGATCTGCATTGTTTATGCTAATTAGTTGTTCTTTTTTTAAAATTTTAGTTTTGATTAACTTATTCGTGTTTGATTTAGGAATACATATTACAATTTATTTTATTTTATAGAAAACTCGAAAGAATATTTAACTAATTTTTGTGAGTGAGTCCTTTTTGTCTCTTATTTTTTTTTAAAGAATTTGATTGCTTAGGGTTTAATCTATAACCATTTAATTTTGAATTTCAGATTAATTAATTCCTCTAATTTATTTGACTTCTAACTTTGGTATTTTTAGTCTAAATTCTTTTGTCTAAATCTTACGATTTCGATTTCGTACCTTGACTGTGCTACTATTCACTGTGTTGTGTTTATCATCGTTTCTTTTCGTGTTCATAAAATTCCAAAGGAAAGGATTTTTGTCTTGACTTGTAAGTTACATTTTAGGATAGCATTATCTACCTCCTACCTTGCCTCTTGTCCTTGTCAGAGACACTTCCTCTTTAACCTTAGCCTTAGGTTAAGATTTGTTAACCTTACTCTGAGCATCATTGTTATGCGTGCTCACCTCCCCTTCCTGGCCTTGTTCGAGCCAATTGATATTTGCAACTTAGAATTAGGTGTAGAGTTTGTAAACTCTATGTGAGTATCATTGTTAAGAGTACTCACTTTCCCCTTTGATTTTAGTTAAATTTAACCTTAGGTAGTCTTTCAACTTAGACTTAGAGAGTTTGCTAACTCTATGTAAGTTTCATGGTTATGAATACTTACTCCCCTTTGAACCTTAATCGCAATTAAGAATTCCTCATCCCTAGTTAGGTGAACTACGAATGCTCTAATTCCATCCTAGTTAGGATACGTAGGCACGGGATGCGACGTCTTGGTGAGCATACTATGTACATACCCTAGGTCTTTACCTTAGCACTTTTCCCTTAGCAAGAAAACTTTAGTATACCACAAATACTAATAAAAAGTTCTTGTAGAGTACTATAGATACTTAGGATGCTAGCACCTTCCCTATGTATAATTAACCCCCGAACTTTAGATATTTTAGCTTCGTTGCTACGTAGCGCACTTAGGGTTTTCTTCGATCTTTACCCTTTCCTTTAGATAAATCAAAGCTCGGTGGTGAAATTCATGTTTTGTGATTCAAGTTAATTTATAGCTTGATATCTGATTCTCATCGTAACACACATAAAATCAATAGACAATCATGACAAAATATCATGTAGAATCCATAAACAATCAGTACGACCATGGGAAAACATTGTGAAAGAGATTAATCAGACAAAAAGTTATAGAATACACATGGAAAAACATCATCAAACAACAAAATGTCAACATAAATACATGGGCAAAGCATCGCAAATAAAATCAACAACACATTCACGACAAACCATCATGAGAAAAAAATAGAAAGCACATGGCAAAGCATCGTGTAAAATCCATGAACAAAAAGAACAGTCACCGCAAAACATCGTGAAAAGCAACAAACTGTCACGACAAAGCATCGTGAGATAAAACATCATCAATTAATCATGGCAGAACATCAATAATTAATCGAATGGAACAAGTAAACCCAAAACATAAAAGCAAGTAAGTCACAAAAATTAAAATCGAAAGGAAGATGAATTATTAATCAAATTAAATATTAATATTTAATAGGATTAACTAATAATTTAATTAATCAAATTAAATAAAAATATTTAAATTAATTAATGATCACAACATTTTTCATTTTGTATATTATATCACTAACTTAAAAAAAATAGAAAATAAAATATTTAATATAAAAATATGAAAGAAAAAATAATTGGGTCAGTATCGAAGTGCTCAGAAAAATAAACTGAATACACCAACTGATCAGCAAAAAATATACGATTCGGAAAAATACAGCGTTTGGTCAAGTTTTGAAATAAATTTTATCCGGTTAAATGGCTTAAACTGTTCAAAAATGCGATCAAAAATTGGTCGAAAAATTTAAATGAGCACGACAGGTTAAACTACGCAAAACATAGATTAATATGACTGATGTTTGCAGGCTCGATTATAAGATTTTTCGTCCACTGATTTTTCGCACAGTTGACTTTTAGTTTAACCGACTCGGCTGTAAATTCAACAAGTTTATTTTAGCTGATATATTGGATATTATGCAAGATGAAATGCAAGATAGACTATACAGATGATGCAAAAAGACATGGAATCTTAGAGTCAAAAATTAGGGTATGACACATACAATTGATTTTCTTACAATAACTTTAACACCACTCTCAGATGTTTAGCATGCTCTTCATTCGTCCTTGAATAAATCAGAATATCATAAATAAACACTACCACAAACTTATCTAAATACTGATAAAAAATTCTGAAGGCTCTAAGATTTGACCAAATTTTGGTAAAACATGATGTTAAACAAGATGTTCTAACATGAAGAAATTTGTAAAGAACAACATGTCAGATAAGATGTCCTATCTTAAGGACTCGACATCTTGGTTTAATACAGCAGGTTTGTTGCAGATCTATTCCAAGATTGAAGGTGCAATCAGAATATGAATCAAGGAACGATTGGAGAGAGATTTCGAAGCCCATGGATTGCTGATGACTATAAAAGGAAGACCAAGACCTAAAGAAAAATAGGAATCCTTGTTAAGACTCTTGTAAAGTAAAATAAGGGTTTAGAGTTTTGAGAGTCGTGTGGCTTTCTTGAGTTGTAAGTTACCCTTTGTATCAGGTTTGATACATTATGGTAGACATAGTTTTCATATTCAGAAAATTGTAGGTAATGAATTGTATATTGTTATTGGATGAAGCTTTTAAGAAAATCTAAATATTATTTTTAGTTAAGAGTCTTGACTGAGTATTATGTTGAAAGAGGTGTCTTTCAATTGAACAGTTTGATACAGTCATTGGAGGTTGTGATTGTTAGATATCACTGATGTGATTTAGGAATTGAGATGAGTTTCTTTTATCTAGATGGTGATTTCTAGGTAGAAGTTGCACTGGGCAGGGATTAAGTGAGAGGTTGTAAACGGGGGAGTTTAGTTCTGAATTAATACTACGGATAGTGAATTCGTTCCTGGCTTGGTAGCCCCCAGATGTAGGTGTTGTTGTACACAGAATTGGGTCATCATATATTGGAGTTATTTTTCATTTTGTTATGAATATTTAAGGCATTCTCTTGCTCTAAAATACATGTCATAACAAATGTTGAAACATCTGTCACTACACTGTTATGACTTTGAGATATCCGGTTGTTTTGTTCTATTTTATTATGTCGTTGTTTAATTATGCATAGATCAATGTCTCAACATCTCTTGGGACATCTAAGATATGTATACCGGAATTTCAATTGGTATCAGAGCAGGCATCCTATTCTGTTTTTGGATGAGTTATAGGAAATATACATCTGGTCTTTTAAACAAGGAAGGAGATTGTATGATCAAACCATCGATTATTGTTGTGTTCAAGGGGATTGGAAGCTATGATAGTAGCTATTTGAATCCAGCCTGACAACTACTGATGGTTGACTGATACTTATGTGAAGATTCTACCGCTGCTGCTGATAATGATGATATTGTTACACATGGTGCCTTATAAGATGTTCTGACATCTTACCTGACGCATGTTGAAGATGGTGTCAGCCTCTATTGATGTTCATGTCACCACTAGCTGAGATTAATATAAAGGAGAAAGCATTGTGATTTGGATTCCTCTGAAGGAGTTCCCTATGTTGCTTGGGAGATAAAGTCAACCAGGTACCATGAAAGGTAATAGGAGGAAAAATATTGAGTTGATGGCTTGTTTATCAAATTCATGATATATGGATTTGGTAAACACTCTTTGTCATGTTTAAGGTAACCCAAGATACTTGAATTCTCTCTCTAGTCTACTCATATAGGCACTGTTGAACGTGTTCAGAGGAGAAGGTGGTCTTCTATGGAAGATTTATGCCTTGAAAATTTCTTTCTAGGTTGTTGTAAGAGTAAGGAAGGGTGTCTTATGACATTTTATGACTGAAGAATACAAAATTGGGATTTAAAATCAACTTCTACTTGTGGCCTTAGCAAGTATTTAATTGATTATCCTTTTGATTGGTGATGTCAAAATAACACACCTGAAGGTGCAGCTTCAGACAGCTGTAAGAACTCAAGAATATTTTTTATGTATCTAATCTCTCTTAATGATTGGATACAATCAGTATCATCTGTGGAGTTTTTATTAGGTCCTTATCTTGTCCTTAATTGTAACCAAGGTATGTAATGACTTCAGAACCAATTTCATTGAACTATTCATGGGAAAAGGAATTGATGTTCAACCAGATGTTGAAACATCACTTCAAAAGAGTGTGTGTAGAATTTAGTTGATCCAAGGAGTGAATTTCTTGGACAATTGAGGAATGTAGCATATGTTTTGGATGATAAACAAATGTGTGTTTATCGAAAGGGTTGGGAATCTTCTTCAAATTATTCTTGAAAAGTCATTTTGTTTGCAGACTAGGAAGCCCCTATCCAAGAAACTTGTTATGGATAGGTGTGTTGGTGGAAGTCCATATTAACTAATGGTCATATTGATGAACATTCGTTGAGTCAGTTTATTTCTGATCGAAGTACATAGGGGTGCAGAAGCTATGTTCATGTATCTCCTATAGGAGCATGAGTTCTATTTCCTAGTAGAGGACTGTAAAAACATCTCTACCAGAATCTGTGCATATGGAAGTCAGAGAAAAATGTTTAGGATATTCACCACGACATCTTGGAGACTTCTCTGGTCTTTTAAAGATGGATCTGAGTGCTTACAAATAGTGTGTCTATCTTGTGACTACCTCTTCTAAGAAGAGGTGTGGACTCTGATTAGGTGTTGATGATTCTCTTGGAGAATTGTGCTTGAACCAGATTGTCATCATGTTTATGAACTCTTGTTCTATTGAGGTTGAGAAGTTCTTTATTGTGAGAAAGTGTCTGGAAGCCTTAAAGTGATAGATCCTCTACTGTATCAGCTAAGATGGAACTCAGTATGGTTCATCAATTGGCTAGCCAAGTCGTTGATGTCTGTCACTTCCGCGAAAATAAGGTGCCGGCAAAACAGAAGAGTCGCCACATTTCGTTATTTATCCCTCAGAACAGGAAAGGAAACGATCGGAAAAACCTGACGAAAAGGTATAAGACAAGGTTGTCGCAACCGTTGTCTGGGTTCGGGAGTCAGTTACGTAAGGAGAAGGTATTAGCACCCCTCACGTCCGTCGTACTCGACGGGATCCACGCTTGTTGTGTTTACTGGACGAGTTGGTTTTATCTATCTACCTATCAAGGCTGGCTTAAAAAGAAAAGAAAATGACTCAGCAAAGCGTCGCGCTTTATGCCTACGTATTCTCATTAGAGAATGAGAAATCAGAGTCAACGTAGTTCGCCTAACTACGGGTTACGGGGAAGGTGGCTCGCCAATACGTCAGTATTGTGCCTACGTACTCTCAACAGGTATGAGAGATCAGAGCTTACGTAGTTCGGGATAATACGGATTACGGGAATTCAGATTCATCTGTTTTATCGAGTAGGGTTAAACAGCAGTTCCAGCAGTTAGGGACAAAACCTGTTTGCGGTGGCGCTGAAGTTTAACGACACTATTTTCTTCAGAAAAGCTTCCTTTGACTTATGAGCCCACGGGGCAAAAAGGTTTGAAGTTTGTTTTCTGTCTTTTACGAAAGAACTGTTTTTTATTGTGTTTGCAATTTCAATCGCACTAAAGACTATGACCTGAGAGTGAATGCGTCGCATGTCACCCAAAGGGTGCCATACTAAACATCCAGACTGTTGAAAAGAAGCTCTCCAACAATCCTTTCTCAGATAGCTTAAGGCTCGTAACGTATGAAAGAAATCATTCATGATTACTGTATCTTAAGCTGTTTTGAGATGAGAAAAAAGCAGGCTCAACTACGGGGAGACTATCAAGTCCTACTGTTGTCATGCCAAGGATTCATCCTATAGTTGAAGTTTGAAACAGGGAACTCCTAGAAGTTATCATGCATAGGTTTCAACCTAAAGTTCTATCATCATTTCCTTGTCAAAGGAAGTGAGATTCCTAGGGGATCATGTCAATGATAAACAGAAACAGATAAAGCATCAGCTTAAACAGTAAACCGTAAACGACTGTAAAATGCATGCAATGCAAGTGAGGGAGGAAATGTGTGTGGGGCATCAGCCTCCACAAGCTCATCTCAACCTCAAGCCAGATATGAATAACTGCAATCATACAGTAAAAATAACATGCTATCAAGCAAAATAGAAGTAAACTGCAATCATACAGAAAAGATAAGATGCTATCAAGCAAAATAAACCACATGGGCAAGGGAGCAGGGCTCTACCGAATACCCACAAGCAAAGCCATATAGTAACAATACAAGCAGAGGGAGCAACTCAACCTCTAGTGCAATCATGCTCCTAGATTAAAGTCAGTCTAATCATGGACTTATTCTAATGCATCAAGCAAGTCAAACAAGGCACATCAGCACAGAAAAGAAAACAGACAAGAAAGCAGATCAACAACTCCCTCTCAATTCCAAGCTTCAGCTCTTCTAACAACAATCCAGTCCTCAGACTTCAATCACCCTTCATGCCAAGTACCAACTTGCTTTTCCAGGTTTTAACCCATCAACATAAGTTTCAACTTATCCTCCTTCTTCAAGCTTCAGCTCTTCAGTCAATTCCACCTTCAGGCTTCACTCTTAACCACAAGTATCAACTTGATTCCTTCAGCCTCTCCAATCATCAATGCAAATATCAACTTATTCTTTATTCCTCAAGCCTTAGCTCTACACTCAATCTCAATTGAATCCTCTTCATAAGTATCTCCTTAGTTCTTCAAGCTCTTCAAGCTTCAGCTGCAATGGCAATGCTCAAGGAATCATCCTCTTCCACCCTCTTCAATGAAGTCCTCATCTTCGAACTCAAGTCCAACATCTTTCAAGATACTCAAACCAAGAGAAATCACTTAACTGGATAAGCTAGGATATTAAACTGCTTATTGACCACCAAAGGAGGCCTATAAGGGTTTAACATCAGAAGAATGGTTCCCTCAAAAGTTCTACTTCCTAGGTACCATCACTTATCCCTCCAAAGGAGGGAGGTGAATACCATGGAAGGACTTTTAATCATAGGGAAGAATGGAGGTGAAAGATGCCATCCATGTTTAAGAAAGAAATTAACTAAGTCTAAACTCTGCCTAAGTCCTATTTCCTAAAACAACAACAAAACAAACAAGTCTTCAAGCTCCCTCTTCATCCTTCAAGTCTTCTACTATGCTCCTCCATGCTCCTCAAAGCAAGACCAAGCCCAACAAGCCAAGCAAAAACCCACAAAGCAAAACAATCAAAACAAAAGCCCACAAGGGCAACACATACCACAATCAATATACAAAAATCAATTAAAAATGGTATACTATTATATAAAATTCTAATATAATTTCTAAGGGATCCTAGGTAACTACCCTTCATACCCTATAGTTCCCAATATCTAACTTGACCTAAAACCCAAAATCAAAGTGTTGTTATGGACTTAGGTCAAGGTTTAATCCTAATTCTACACAACCTAAAGTCATCTATTCAAAACTAATCGAAATCTAACCACAAAATTATGGAATAAAATCCAGGTGGGAGCTAAAGTCCTAATCTAATTAACCTAAAAAGAATGGCATAAAAATTCAAAACGAACTATCTAAACAAAATTCTACAATTCTATGCACCAACATAAAAGAATATAAAATGCTATTAAAAGAGAAAATACACAAAATATATCAAAAATGCATGAAATGCAAATGTTATGGTTTTATAATTTTCTTGACATAAATGTGAAATAGGAGAAAAAACTCCCACGTAAAAATCATATTTTTTTACATTTTATATGATTTTCTAAATTTTAAAGAAAAATGGAGAAAATGAAAATAAAATGTAAAACAGTTGGTGCAGATAGTAATGAGATGCAGTGCATTATCCAGACGGGCTCTAAATGGGGGTGTCATCAGTAAACACGCTAGGCCCATGATTAAATCAGAAAACAAAAACAAAAATATACAGAAAAAGAAAAAAGATGCAGTGCAAATAGTAATAAAAATCAGTTCAATTCATCAATGGGCTCGTGGGTGGGGGTGTGTATAGTGATTCATCACTTAAGCCCAATGCTGAAGTTAAGTGATACGCAGCGTTTGGTAATGTTCTCAGAATTTCCTTCACAAACTCAAGTTAAAACGTATCCCTTGGATCTGGCTCTAGTCAACGGGTCATATGCGAATATGAGGGCCAGGACATCATCTCCTACCTCCAGCCATGGAAATGGAGGAAAGAACCATAGTAACACAGAGTTCAAACATGGATCCTTCTCAATTCGAACTTCACCATATCTCCATCGAAACACAAGATTTAAAAGCACTAATATACTCTAAATTCCACACTGAACACAACCCTAGTCTTAGATTCAATTGACATATCCTCTAACATAAAACCTGATAGTGGATCCAAAATAAACTCAATCATAAACTTCCATGGTTCTTGAAAATTCTTGTACCAGAATGATCACTACACTACACTGATTGATTTCCGCTATCACACTCTCATTAAATCACAATATCCAACATGTTCTTGCTCAAGAAAGAAATGGTGTCATCATCTTGAACCTAACCAAATGCCCTCAAATTCTTCAGAATCCATCTCCTAACTATTTCTAACCATTCTAACCTAACAATCTAACTTAACAATGCTTAAATTAAGGTGTATGGTGAAAGTTGCAAACCTGGGATTTCTTGAATAACAATAGTATCAAACCTCCACTTCAACACTTCAATCTTTCCAAAATCGTTCCTTGTATCCAGATATGGCTTCTGTTTGCAAAGGTTTTGATCAAAGAAGCTTGAATCTCAAAATCCGATAGTGACTTGCTCCTTCCAAACTCCAAATGCTAACTCTTCAAACCTTCATGATCTTGCTCCCAGATTGGTATGAACACACTCAGAGTGATCAATGGAACTTGTTGCAATAGAAAGAATCAAAGGAAATGGTGTAGAATATGGAAATTGGTTTCAACTTGCAATGGAAGAAATGAAATGGCAATCTCGCTATCCTCTCTCCACTCTCACCAACCTCTACCCTGAGCAGCTTCTAAACCTTATATAGAATGCATCTGAACTATCCAGAACTTTCTGGAAGCATCCAATGAGAAATTGAACTTTTCATGTCATGAGTTTTTTATTCAAACCATCTCATATACCAGCTTGTGTTTGGCTCATTGCAGCACTTGTATCTGACTTGAAAATCTCCTTAGATGAGATGTATGAGATGTTAGAATGCTTGGATAGCTTGTACATTGATCTCTCTTATGTTTTGCAAGTGTAACTTAGATTACAAGTAACTTATGATAAGTCCCTCAATTTGACCTCAAATCAAAATTGTAATAATGCCATTGCAATAAGTTTGATGTTGAACATTTTTCCATTTGAAGCTTGGAAATAGGAGTTATGGCCTTATGCTTGAAATGACCTGTAATCTCCAAAAGACCAAAATGCCCTTGACTTGTCAAAGCCATAACTTGAGTTCTACAAATCCTATCAAGGACTTCTAGTGCTCTCTAGAAAGCTAAGAGCATAAGGAACAACATTCATGTTGACCAAAAGTTCATTAGAATCATACTTCTTGGGCAAAAGTTTGATGCAAGTTGGGTAACTTTCAAGGCCCCAGATTCACATACCTCAGATGACCTGTAACTTGTCAAAGTAATAACTTGAGTTCTACAAATCCTATCAAGGACTTCTAGTACTCAAATTAAAGCTAAGAGCAAGCTCTACAACATTCATGTTGGGGACAAGATGAGATAACAATCACATCTTGAGCTAAACTGCCTTGAAGTTAGGGGTCAAACTAGGGGATTTTACACTGTCAAGCCTTAGAAACCCTAGCTTGAAACTTCTCAAACTCTTCAATCATGATGAGTTGACCTTGGAACCATCCTTATCACATCTCAATGCATCAATCCATGATCACATGGCTCTTGAATTAGGTCTCAACCTTCTTAAAATCATCAGCTGACCTAGGGTTGACCCAGTCAAACCCTAACTACACCACTCATGGCTGAGGCTTCTTAATCCTGCACAATGACCTGTCTAGGCCTCATGATAGCTTTCAAGACATCTCATAAGCTCTCTCAAGGCTTCAAGTCTACATTCATGGCTTCAGAATCATCTGAGGTCTTTCCACAACTCTCAAGTTAGGAGGCACACTCTCTTGGTTTCAACCACTCTCTCTGAGGATCTTTTCATTTCTCTGACAAGGACATCAACCCTTGAACACTTGAATAACCTTCTTATCTAGCTTCATAGTCTTGTGTAGCTCTTGATTGGTACTCATACCTCTTGATCTCCTGCATACATGTCAATGAAATGCAAATGATAATGCTAATGTGAATGAAATGAAACACAAGCTAGGTAAAGAAATGTTGGTCAAATTTTAGGGTGCAACAGCTGCCCCTATTCAAACAGCTTGGACCTGACTGGGTGAGGAGCAAACAGCTCTCAACCAATCAAGGTACGAGACGGTTGAATACCGACAAACCCGGAAATTTTCCAACTGCACAAGTACACGGTACTCTGATGGGAAAAAATCTTCGAAAACTGAAATATTAGCTGCACGACAACTAGCTGGGGAATTGGCCACATGGTAACCAGTGATACATGGTCGATCATGCCGCCAGGCATCAAGATTCCTCGGGACTCATCAGGTCAACAATCAAGTTAATCATGCCATCGGGCATTCAAAGAAATCTTTGGGCATCAGCCGGACTTCATCAGTAAGTCGGGAATAGAATTCTCGGTCAATCATGGACCAATTGGGGATATCCAAACTTCTGCCATCGGGCATTCTACTTCAGCTGAGAGAACTGCTTCGTCAATACGGTTGGAATTCAATCATCAAGTCTTCGAGGGAAGTTTCAACTTCGCTGTTCAGAAACCTGCTGGGGATGATGCATCTCCGCTGGGGATTCTGGAGAACTATCAAGTAACTCTGCTTCGGGGATCCAGAAATCATTCTGGGTGAATCATCTCTGCTGAGGAAATCAAGAATCATCTTGAACAAATAACTCCGTGGGGGACTTCAAGAATCATCCTGAACCAATAACTCTGTTGGAGATTTCGGGAATCATCCCGGGCACTCACTCTGCCGGGGACTCTAAGCATCAACTTGAGCAACCAACTCTGGCGACTTCACTGGGGTTTTAAGAGTCATCTTAAGCAACCAACTTCGCTGGAGAATTCAAGAATCATCTTGGGCAAATGACTTTTGCTGGGGGAATTCAAGAATCATCTTGAGCAAGCGACTCTGCGGAGGAACACCTGCAAAACAAGAACGGTAACGACCTAGCTCAAGTTTCATATGCATATGCCGCAATGCTCCACACGGTGGAAATACTACGCGTTTATGATAAATGCTATGAAATCATGCAAAATGCTGCGATCCCGTCAGCAAAATAAATGCCGAAGGGAGAATCCTCATGTCAAGGAGAAGGAAACACTCTGGTGGAGGAAGGAATCATCCTGCCACGGAGAAAAGGTCACGCCGATCTCAATCGGACTCCGCACGGGGAAGAAAACTTCAGTTGACTGCTGCAGGGGAACGAAGCTCTACGAGAACCTGGACCTGCTGAGGAAAGCGATGTCAATCGCGGAAATAAACTGCACGGCCTTCACGGCTAACCTTCCTGAAGATAACGACTCCGGCGGGGGAATACAGCATCAGCTATTCAACACTCTACTGGGGAAAACCAATCATGGCCCGAACGGCTTCCAAAGACTCGGCTCTCTTGGGGATCTGCAAACTCGGCTGGGTAAGAAGGGATCATCCTGCTGACAGGGGAGAGTACGACTCTGTGGGGAATCTCAATTCCGCTCGGGACTTCAGTCTGGAACTATCAATTGCTGCATACTTCAGTATATGACTTAGCTGGGGAGACGACATTCCTTCAGGATGTACTTGACTGGGGAGAGAATCTTCTCTGCCTGGGGAGACATATCAATGCTCACGATCTCATGTTCAGACTTTGCAGGGAGAGGCTGCTGAACTTTGCTGGAGAAGGAGGAGTCATCCTGCTTGGGGACGCATACGGCGTACTGTCGGATACATGCTACACCTGCAACAACACAAACAAACAGACAAGATGCCCTTCTCAAAGGGGCCTATCAAGGTTATCATCTGGTGACAATGTTTAAGTAATTCATTGTTTCAACAATCAGTGGCCTAGGCCAGTAAGTTTATGTATGCGCATTTTGTCAAAAACATCGGCGTTCTTTTTCGCAAACAAAACAGATAAATGCTAAACAGACAAACAGAATTGCTGAATAGTATACATTTTCTTGATAACGAACCCCTGAATGGGTAAAAATGTTTTACAACAGATGCGAGCTCCTGGAATGAGGAAGCCGCGCAAAAACAAAACATAGATATACATCAGTATTTACAAATGTCGGCAACGAGGCATAGACGAACACCATGAGTTGATCCCTTTAAGACCCACTCGACTTTGATACTTCTCCGATGCTTCAGCTTCAGAAGAGATTGATTCAAATAAACGGCCCTCAGGTCTTCCAAACCACTAAACAATGAAAGTCCACACGCGAAACGCAGTCATTTGCTTTTTCAAATCCCTAACTTTTGCCTGAATCGCCCTTCCGGGTTTTCGATTCACCGGGATACCCTTTTTTTGCCAAAGTCGCCCATCCGGGTTTTCGACTTTGCGGGTGTACATTTTTCAATTTATATCCCTAATTTTTTCCCGAACCTTTTTCCTTTTTTATGGTTCGCCGGGATGCCCCATTTTTGCCTGGATACTCTTTTTCTTTCCAGCGGGTCATTTTTAAGCAAAGTATTTTTTAACTGCGTCCGCGTTCACCGGGGATGGAAAATCTTCACCATCCATCGTAGATAACAACAAAGCTCCTCCCGAGAAGACCTTGCTGACGACGTACGGACCTTCGTAATTGGGAGTCCACTTGCCCCGGTGATCGGAGTGTGGAGGAAGAATCTTCTTCAGGACGAGATCACCCGTCTGAAAGCTTCTAGGACGCACCTTCTTATCATAAGCTTTCTTCATTCGGCTTTGGTATAAACGACCATATGCAATCGATGCTAACCTCTTCTCGTCCATCAGGCTGAGTTGGTTTAGTCGGTTCTTAATCCATTCTACCTCGTCGAGTTTCACATCTACCAAAACTCGCAAAAAAGGGATCTCCACTTCTAACGGTAGGACAGCTTCCATACCGTACACTAAGGAGAAAGGAGTTGCCTCGGTTGATGTACGTACCATTGTACGATAACCGTGCAATGCAAATGGCAGCATCTCGTGCCAATCTTTGTAGGTCACAACCATCTTCTGAACAATCTTCTTAATGTTCTTATTGGCCGCTTCAACGACGCCATTCATCTTCGGCCGGTAAGGAGATGAGTTGTAGTGTTCAATCTTGAAACTCTGGCACAGCTCCTTCATCATCTTGTTATTCAGATTCGAACCATTATCAGTAATGATCCGCTCGGGAATTCCGTAACGACAGATGATGTCCCTCTTTATGAATTTAGCCACCACCTGCTTGGTCACATTAGCATATGAGGCTGCCTCCACCCACTTGGTGAAGTAGTCGATAGCTACTAGAATGAAGCGATGACCGTTAGATGCAGTAGGCTCGATCTTGCCTATCATGTCGATGCCCCACATGGAGAACGGCCACGGGGAGGACATGACATTCAACGGGCACGGCGGCACATGAACTTTATCAGCATAAATCTGGCATTTATGACATCTCTTCGCGAATTTAAAGCAATCCGATTCCATCGTCAGCCAGTAATATCCTGCTCTCAGGATCTTTCTCGTCATAGCATGCCCGCCGGCGTGCGTACCAAACGTGCCTTCATGGACTTCCTACATGAGCATACTCGCTTCTTTCTCATCTACACATCTGAGTAGCACGAGATCTTGGTTTCTTTTATACAAAACTTCATCAGGATTGAGATAAAAATTTCCAGACAGCCTCCTCAGAGTCTTCTTATCCTGGGTTGACGCTCCCGCAGGATACTCCTTAGTCATAAGGAAAGTCTGGATGTCATGGAACCATGGCTTGCCGTCGGAGGCTTCCTCAATCGCAAAGACGAATGCAGGTCTATCAAGACGAGAAAGGACAATTCTTGGAGCTTCATTCCAAAAATTGACTTTATACATCGAAGCCAACGTGGCTAAGGCATCAGCCATCTAGTTTTCGGCCCTGGGCACATGATGGAGTTCCACTCGATCAAAGAACGGAAGTAGCCTTCTAGCATAGTTCATGTACGGCACCAAATTCGATTGGCGAGTTTCTCACTCCCCTTTAATCTGGTTGATCACAAGCGTCGAGTCACCATATACATCTAGGTTCTTGATTCTCAAATCAATTGCCTCTTCTAGACCCATGATGCATGCTTCGTACTCCGCTTTGTTATTGGTGACCGGAAACGTCAGTCTCGCAGTGAACGGGATGTGGGATCCGTGGGGAGTTGTGATGATCGCCCCAATGCCACTTCCATAAGAATTAACCGCCCCGTCAAATATCAATTTCCACCGGGATTTCCTATCTGGACCCTCGTCGGGCAACGGTTTATCGCAATCCTTCGCTTTGAGAAACATGATATCCTCATTAGGGAATTCAAATTTCATCGGCTGGTAATCCTCGATCGGCTGTTCGGCCAGGTAATCAGACAATACGCTTCCCTTGATGGCCTTTTGGGAAACGTACTAAATGTCATATTCTGTCAACACCATTTGCCATCTGGCAATCCTGCCCAAAAGCGCTTGCTTCTCGAAGACGTACTTGATCGGATCCATCTTCGAAATTAGCATGGTGGTGTGGTTGAGCATGTACTGTCGTAAATGTTTGGCAGCCCAGGCTAGTGCACAACACGTCTTCTCCAGCATCGAGTAGCGAGATTCACAGTCTGTGAACTTTTTACTCAAGTAGTAAATGGCATGCTCCTTTCTGCCCGTCTCGTCGTGCTGACCGAGAACACACCCCATACTATTCTCAAGAACTATCAAGTACATGATTAGAGGCCGTCCAGCCACTGGGGGTATCAAGATTGGAGGTTCCTACAGATACTGTTTTATCTTGTCGAATGCCTTCTGGCAATCCTCATTCCAGATAATCGCCTGATCTTTCTTTAATAGTTTGAACATCGGTTCACACGTGGCCGTGAGGTGATAAATAAACCTTGCAATGTAGTTTATTCTGCCCAGGAAACCACGAACTTCTTTTTCTGTTTTTGGCACTGGCATTTCTTGTATCGCTTTAATCTTCGTAGGATCAACCTCGATGCCTCTTTCACTCACGATAAACCCCAGCAGCTTTCCGGATCGTACTCCGAAAGTACACTTGTTAGGATTCAGCCTCAACATGAACTTCCTAAGCCTTTCAAAAAGCTTCAGCAAATTGACCAGATGTCCCTCCTCCGTTTGGGACTTCGCAATCATGTCATCAACATAGACTTCAATCTCCTGATGAATCATGTCATGAAACAAAGTTACCATTGCTCGTTGGTAAGTGGCCCCTGCGTTCTTCAGACCGAAAGGAATTACCTTATAGCAAAATGTTCCCCAAGGAGTAATAAACGTAGTTTTCTCCATGTCCTCCGGCGCCATCTTAATCTGATTGTACCCGGAGAAGCCATCCATGAACGAAAACACGGAGAACTGGGCTGTATTGTCAACCAACACATCAATATGAGGCAGCGGGAAATCATCTTTAGGGATCGCCCTGTTCAAATCCCGATAATCGACTCACATGCGTACCTTACCATCCTTCTTCGGTACAGGCACTATGTTGGCGACCCACGGAGGGTAAGTAGTGACCGCTAAGAAGCCCGCATCAAGCTGTTTCTGCACTTCTTCTTTGATCTTAACGGCCATATCTGGTCGTGTCCTCCTAAGCTTCTGCTTAACGGGAGGACAATCTTCTCGCAACGGCAAGTGGTGGACCATGATGTCAGTGTCAAGTCCGGGCATATCTTCGTATGACCAAGCAAAGACGTCACTATACTCTCTTAGCATCTCGACCAATCTCTGCTTGACATCACTCCGCAATGCAGCCCCTATCCTGACGTTTCTGACGAGTTCTTCAGAACCCAGATTCACAATCTCGATTTCCTCTTCATGAGGCAGAATAACTTTCTCTTCTTGTTTCAACAAGCGGGCCAACTCTTTAGGAAGGTCTTCATCTTCATCAATCTCTTCTTCGGCTTGATAGATCGGGCAATCGAAGTCGAAGTGAGCCGTAGAAGGTCCAGAGTCGATGTCATCTGCTATGTGGATCCTGCAATAACAAGGGTTAAGCTTAAAACAAGGATATGCAGGTTAGCACAAACCCCATTGCCATTTTATTGTTTTTCAAAACAAATATAAAACAGGAATAACAGAGATCACAATATTTGAATACGAAGAAAAACGCCTTTTGATTTATTGATAAAATGCATGTACATAATCCAACAAGGCCCTGACAATAAAACCACTATGCCCCGGGTAGGACATAGGGTTGTACAATGATTGGAAAAAGTAAATCATTACTCTTCACTTGTCATCTGGATGATATCCTTGACGGACCAGTTGGTAAGGCCCTCGCCTTGCTTGCTTGGCTGGATCCAAGAGTCGAGGTCACAGTCGCTATCTCCGCTGTCTTCAGACACCGCGTTGATGCTTTCAAATATCACCCCGCCACTGGTAAACTGGATCGACCCTTTACCTCGCGACGCACTGCTAGAAGAGGAGGCTTCAGCTCCAGGAGAGTATCCCAATCCAAACTTGTCTTGCTTGTTAGGTATCTCCAAAATTCGCCTCCAGCCTGGGGTAGATCTGGCTTGGACAACAGCCCGGGCTTCCTTGAAGGAAGAGAGAGTCATCTTTGGCTTCTCAGTGACTACGGGAGCTACGTCCTTGACTTCAACAGCTTCGAACGCTTGGCATAGAGTCTCGTGGATTTCCCCATCCATCTCAACATACTTGAAGGACGACAAATGGCTCACCATTATGTCTTCCTCGCCACAAACGGTCACGATGCTACCTCCGACAGCATACTTGAGTTTCTGGTGCAACGTGGAGGTCACGGTTCCGGCAGCATGGATCCACGGCCGGCCCAAGAGACAGCTGTAGGCAGGCATGATGTCCATAATGTAAAAGATCGCGTCGAATGTTTCTGGCCCGACTTGGATTGGCAGGGTCACCTCCCCGAAAACATGGCGCTTGGTTCCATCGAACGCTTTCACAACCAGATCACTGAGTGTGCAAATCACTCCGCGAGTATCTAACTTCATTAATGCCTTCTTCGGAAGAACATTGAGTGACGACCCCGTGTCCACCAACACGTGCGACATAATCGTTCCCTTACACTCTATCGAGATGTGCAGGGCGCTATTGTGATTCCTTCCCTTCGGCGTCAGCTCTAGGTCAGTGAACCCTAACCCATTTCCAGCATTTACGTGGGCTACGACCTCTTCTAGCTGGCTTACCGATATTTCCTGCGGTACATATGCGGCGTTCAACACCTTCAGCAACGCGTTGCGGTGTGCTTCAGAACACAGCAACAAATTCAAGATGGAAATTTTCGAGGGTGTCTGATGGAGATGATCCACAATCTTGTAGTCGCTCTTTTTAATCAACCTCATAAATTCCTCGGCGTCTTTAACAAGTAAGTCTTTATCTACCCCCCAAGGGGTCTCTTCAACGACTTTACTTTTACCTTTATCAGTTGCGTCAGCTCTGTCCGCTTTGTCCGCCACGATCTCAGGTGGTGCAAACACTCTCCCACTGCGAGTGATTCCGCTGATTCCCGCAAGGTTCTCCACAGACGCCCCAAACAGTTCTAGTTCCAACTTCTGTCCGTTGCAGTAGACCTCTGCCCCATAATGCCACGGGACAACATTAGTGCTTTCGAAGGGTATTGGCCCATCTTTGGTGATGGTAATCGTGGGCGGCCTGAGTGCAGAAATAGTTATCGTCTGGCGAGGGATGGTGATGGTGGCGACCTCATCATCTTGCTTCAGCACTACCTCTCCCGATCCGCTTTCGGCCCTTTGGCTGAACTGTAAAATCCCTTCAGTCATCAGACTCTGAATTCCCTCTATCAGCTGTTCACATCCATCAGGACTCGTCGCACAACCCATACACAGCTCTCCGCAACCTGGGAAGAAACCTCTTTTCATCAGCTTAGCTTTAAAGAAGCTAAGCGGCGTCTTCAGATCTCTGACGTCAGTCAACAAATCCAAACTCTCGGCTTCGATAATGGCGTTCACCCCGCCTCCCCTATGATTCAGCATGGGGTTCTTCGTGACGTTTGACACATTATCAGAGAAGTTGATGATCTTAGCGTCCACCATGTCCTGCACCTTGTGCTTGAAGGCTTTGCAATTCTCTACTGTGTGGCCTGGTGCCCCTGAGTGAAACTCACAAGTTGCGTTCACGTCATAACCTGGCGGAGGTGCCCCTGTAAAGGGAGCCAAGGTTCTTTTCTGGATTAACTGTAGCTGAAGCAAAGTCTGCAATAGTCGCGCGTACGACATGGGCGGTGTCTCGAGGT
Source organism: Lathyrus sativus (assembly GCA_963859935.3). Taxonomy (NCBI): domain Eukaryota; kingdom Viridiplantae; phylum Streptophyta; class Magnoliopsida; order Fabales; family Fabaceae; genus Lathyrus; species Lathyrus sativus. The sequence continues at coordinate 54,554,413 of OZ012738.1, forward strand.
GACGGCTTGACAGAGGTGCCCGATTCTGATACTTTCTGTACCCCTGTTGATTCGGTTGTCGCTGCTGCTGCTGTGGTTGTTGAACTGCCGGGATAGTTATGCTGGCCACCTATTGGTGAGGGCCTTTACCCTTCCTTCGAGTGTTGGACACAGCGCTCGTTTTTCCTTCCCGTCTTTTGCCACTATAAGGTTTCCTTCCGCCTCCTCCAGCTGAGGACGAATCACCTTGAATTTTCCCGAGTTTGATCCCATTTTCGATGTGCTCACCCGTGATAATGAGATCTGAGAAGGTTCCAAACATACCGCTGACCAATTTCTCATAATAAACCCCTGGGAGGATGGCTACGAACATCTGCACAAGCTCACGTTCAACCATCGGCGGCTGAACCCTGGCTGCCAACTCACGCCACCGCTGGGCGTATTCCTTAAACCCTTCGTTGTTCCTTTACGACAGATTCTGCAGTTGGACTCGGTTCGGGGCCAAGTCGCTGTTGTATTGGTAGTGGTGCACAAATGCTTCAGCAAGGTCCTTCCACATGCGCACACTGGTAGGCTCCAAACTCATGTACCATTCGAGGGAGGGCCCAGACAAACTGTCTTGAAAGAAGTGCATCAGCAACTTCTCGTCCTCAGAATGAGCTGACATTTTTCTGTAATATGATCTCAGGTGGACGCGAGGGCAAGTGGTGCCCTTGTGCTTTTCAAAGTCAGGTACCTTGAACTTGGGAGGCACCTTGAAATTAGCAATCAGTCCCAACTTGGACATATCAACACCCAGGGTGTTCTAGTTCTCAATGTTTCTCATCTTATCCTCGAGCGCCTTGAACCTTAGACGTGCTTCAGCAGTCAGCTCCCCTTCAGCACCTCTCTGAGAGAACACATCATCCTGACGATCTTCTAACCACGGCTGAGGCCCAAACAGATTCCCAACTCCTGCATTGCCGTTGCCCAGCCCAACATTGACGTTAGCTTCAAGACTCCCATTACCGACGCCCGTCGTATTGCCGTCGAGTCCCATGTTATCTATCACATTGCCGTTGGCACTGTCATTCCCCCCGGTCACAGGGACGCCATTCTGTGGAGTTTCAACTGGTGGAGGGGTTGGAACAGTCCCACCATGGAGTACGCCATTGCTATCGACCCTTAAAATCAAAGGCTGGACCAAGGTTCTGAGCTGATCCTGGCCATTGGCGGCCGCTTGCATGAGCTCCATGAAGCGATCCATTCTTTCGCGGAGTTCCTGAACATCAGTTTGCACTTGCTCCATGATTCTGGTTTGATTTGCTCTGGTCGGATAGCGGTGGATGGGTCTCTGATCAATCCTGGCACAACCTGAAACAACCTGAAAACACAAAAGGGTTAGGAAAAACGACAAAGTGATCGTTATGCAAATGCTTCATGCAAATGCAAACTTGTGTCTGTGCGTTAGGGAGATTTCCCCCGATCCTAGTGCCTGAGTGCTAGTGCTGATAATAAGAAGTCTGAGTCCAATCATGGAAATAACATCTCATATATACGAAGAAAGCCCATCAAGGCAGTACACAACATCAGTGAGTACAAGCTGAATCAATAGCGTGACCTCAGCCAACAAGCCTGGTGATGGTCAGCATACAACAATGATCAAACAAAAGGAATACAAATAGTCAAGCACGACCACGGGCGCGAAACTCTTCTAACAAATTCCTCGTTTCTGGATGATCAGGCCGAGTGAGCAACCCTTCGACGAGTAACTCTCTCTACATAATGGTGTACTGAAGACCTTCGACCGAATCTTCCCATGCTCCTTCGCCGAAACAATCTTTTAGCTTCCGTTTCTTGGATTCAAACATCAGTTTGTGCTCCTTCAGGTTAGCGAGAGCTCTGCTGAGCTGGCCTTCGGCGGCATATCTGCGAGCGGTTTCTTCATCAAACCTCTTCTCACTAGCCTTCACCTGGGCTTTCAGCTCGGAGATCTGTTGCATCAGCTTATCCTCCTGCTCTTTCCTATTGGCTAGGGAGGCCCTCCAGTGTTGGTTGAACTTGGATATCCTCCGATATGCTTCGTCCAAGTGCTGCTTCTTCGTGGCCAGAACATCGTTGACAGCTTTGAAGTCTCGACCCATGCGCTCACGCTCAGCTATCTGCTTAGTCAAATCTGTCCCCAGCTGGTTCACCAGCTCTGTCTGCCTCTTGAAGGAATGAACGACTTCGTTTCTCTCGCTTATGAGCTGCGCCAATTTTTTCTCCAGTTCTTCATTTGCCCTCTTTAATTCATCTCTCTCAGCTAACACCTGATTATGTTGCTGAATGGGCACGGTAGTAGGCTCTTCAATCACTGGAGGGCTTTCTGGCTTGGCAGGAAGAAACGACATCCCTATAGCATCTGCTCTGGCTCTGATCCACGTCATATACGGAGGGTAGGCTTGGTTATTGCTTCTCCCCAGCAATGGTTTTCCCCTCTTACTGATACCATTCCAAGCGCGCTGAAGCCTAGATAACAGATCCCCCTCTAGAAGACCAGTGAGGTACAGAGATTCCCGCACCTCTTCATCCTTCGGCGGAGCTCTCAAAGCATACGCAAACTGTCGGACCAGCAAAGACGGATTATAGTTTATGCAGCCCTTCCTGCCTATCAGAGGCACGTTCGGAAACCCGCTACAGCTGAAGATAATCTCGGTACCCAACCTATCTCTATCAAACCAGTCAATATCCTCCGCAGATAGACTCATCAAACGCTCGGACCACTCAGTTGTGGCTGCAAACGAAACAAAGGGACCCCTCTTGGGCAGATGACTATCAAGCCATTTATAAAGCAGGGGCACACAGCATGAGACATTCTTGCCCCTTATGTTCTCGTTTTTGTAGTGGATGGAATGGTAGGCATCTCCTATCAAGGTAGGGACTGGATTCCCTAAAGCAAAGATGCAAAACGCGTCGAAGTCTACAAAGTCGGGCATATTGGGGAACAGAATGATGCCATATATGCACAGAGCGAGGATGGCGTTGAACACGACCCAACATCCGTCTTTGGCGCACTACTGAGCTTTTCCAACTAAGAACTGCAAGGAGAAACCAGGAACCTTGTTCCAATTAGACAATACCAACTCGGAGGCATCCAGATGAGGTGAAGGAGCTAGACTAGCCAAATCAGGCTCAGCATCCATATGGACAAAAGGCATCTGCCTCTTGATAGGCACGCCTAACAAATCAGCATATTCTTCTAGTGTGGGTGCGAGAACAAAATCCTAGAAAGTAAAGCATTTCAACGGAGGATCGTAGAACTGCAGTAGAGCATGCAACCCATTCAACTCGAACGCAGAAGGTTTACGAACCAAACTGAGCAATTTGCCGTAAGATTTTCTGAACTCATCTCTCACAGAATCACCTGCTAAAGCAATCAAACCAGTCAACTGAACCACATTAGGGGCAGGGAGCTTGTAAGCCACGGTCTTCCTCAGAGAACCCATAACAATACAATAGAAGGCAAGAAATCCTGAATCGGGGGAAACGGCACCTGCAACACAGACACACGTTAATGAAATGCAAATGAGTATGCAAAGCAATGTAAAATGCAATCATGCAGCAGGAGATCAAGGCAACTGTGCCGTGGAGATTCTGTATCAACAAAACCATAATCCTGCTCTATCAAGAACAACCACTTTCTCTGATAAGAAGGAAATCCTGGTATCGGACCACAAATCTGCTCTGTCAAGAACACACACACATAGGACCATAAATCTGCTCTGTCAAGAACAAACATCTGATAATAAGGACCTCCGATGCAGGACCAAAATTTTGCTCTGTCAAGAACAAACATCTGATAATAAGGACCTCTGATACATGACCAAAACTCTGCTCTGTCAAGAACAAACAACTGATAATAAGGACCTCTGATACAGGACCAAAACTCTGCTCTGTCAAGAACAAACATCTAATAATAAGGACCTCCGATGCAGGACCAAAATTCTGCTCTGTCAAGAACAAACATCTGATAATAAGGACCTCTAATACAGGACCAAAACTCTGCTCTATCAAGAACAAACAACTAATAATAAGGACCTCCGATGCAGGCCCAAAACTCTGCTCTGTCAAGAACAAACATCTAACTGCTGATGAGACCCTCTGATCCCAATCATAAACCTGCTCTGTCAAGAACAAATACACATCTGATGATAAGATCCTCTTATCCCAATCAAAAACCTGCTCTGTCAAGAACAATCATATATCTGCAGATGAGATCCTCAGATCCCAACAAAACTGATCCACTATCAAGAAAACCAGGTGGTCTGAAGGTCAAAGTTTCCTGCAACAAACCCAACCCTGCTCACAGGTATGGACCTAAACTGACTCAAGTTCGACATCCTATACGGTCATCAGCATCACAGACATTCAAGAGGGGTGATACGATACCCAGAAGGTGTGGCATCACCAGCTCATGAAGCGGCCTCACTCGGCTGAATCCCAAATGATCGGTCCCCAGAGTCGACAATCCTCCAAACCAACAACCCCCTCAACCCAAAGGGTTGAAAAAGAAGTCAACCGGGAGAACCTCGTCTGAGCGTGGATTTCATGAGACACTAGTGCCTGCCAAGCAAGCACGCGCCCACTAATTTCCACAACTAATGCTATGTTCACTCAAGTCTGGGTCTGGCTTCTCACTCATCAGAATGCCCCTCCCACAACAGCACAGATAATCATATCATACTGAAAATAAAGTGCGGGAAATAAATGCGATAAATAAACACAACCCAACAAGTAATCATACAAGCTCTAGGATTGACTCTCACAGGGGACGTCGGATCCCCAGACTGACTCGCATACGGGACGTTGGATCCCAGGAAACTATCAATTCCCCAGCAGAGTCGCCAGCTGTCGCTTCCGCGAAAATAAGGTGCCGGAAAAATAGAAGAGTCGCCACCTTTCGTTATTTATCCCTCAGAACGGGAAAGGAAACGATCGGAAAAACCTAACGAAAAGGTATAAGACAAGGTCGTCGCAACCGTTGTCTGGGTTCGGGAGTCGGTTACGCAAGGGAAAGGTATTAGCACCCCTCACGTCCGTCGTACTCAACGGGATCCACGCTTGTTGTGTTTACTGGACGAGTTGGTTTTATCTATCTACCTATCAAGGCTGGCTTAAAAAGAAAAGAAAATGACTCGGCAAAGCGTCGCGCTTTATGCCTGTTGCACCCTAATTTTTGACCACAAGATCTCACCTCTTTTGTGCGTCTCTTACGTTGTTTGACTTTTATTTTTCATATTTATGTTATTGTCACTAACAAGTGTGTGCAGGCGTGTAAATTTCAAGGGTTGTAGACTCAAGAATATATGAATCAGATGTTCGCGTCCTTAAGACAATTTCAAGGCTATAAGGGGATTTATTATAAATTCAAAGGACATGAACTCAAGTTAACTTTGAAACCTAATTCAAGGCCAGTTTTAATCAAATGCTCGACTTATGAGCTCAAGAGGATTTCACATTAAGATACACAAATTCGAAGTTTATTAAAGATCCATCAAAAACCCTCGTGCTTGTCTCTTAAAGCAACATTTTATAATTGAGGAGTACGCCAAGAAGGACTCATTTTGAATTCTTTCTACATGTGATTCACGCCGGTCATATATCTTACACACATAAAAATCAAGGGACTTACAAGACTATATTTGAGATGGTGCTGCTACTATAAGACCAACACGATAATTTCATGATGAGTTTTAAGACATAATGCAAGAGACATCGCAGTACATGGTTCCAAGAGTTGTATCCAAACTTCCATACCAGGATACAGCACCAACAATTGTCATATTGAAATCAACTAAAGAGGTCATGTACAAAATTCCAAGAGTATTACAGGAAATGTCAGCTTTACATTGCAAATTTACCACTAGAATACAAACTCAACTACTACAATATGGATTAACGTTACAAGTTACTGCTACTGATTTACAACCGTAAGCTTCGAAGCTTCCGCTCTGTTATCCCTCATGCGTCTACACCATCGTCAACAGCAGCAGTTAGGTTCTAGGCAAACATTTTAAACTGCTGAGAAAGCCAGAAGGAAATGAGGCATTTTTAGCTTATCGACCAAGACGTCAGGATGTATTTGAGAGTAACAATGCAACTGCCCCAGCAGTCTCGAAAATTCACCGATTTAGCTCAACAACATGGTGCCAATCAAGATGCTCAGCTCAGAGGTCAAATAGTGAGCAACATCAAATGCTAAACCCTGTCCACCAAGCATACCTTCAATATGCTTTCCTGGCTGCACAACAAAAGCCTGCTTTGGGAGTTCATTCTCAACAGCATGCTAAGATGGGAATGTTAAACCCTGCACCTATAAAAGATCAGGAAATGCACATGGAAAGTCATGGGACTTGTTTCTTCCCTCCCAATTTGAGATTAACATTATAAGGGAGCATAAGTCATTACCTTTTAAGTGTATGAAACACCCAAAATGCCAAGAGGATTACGCCGTTGTCGGCAGGACGCTTCGACGTGCAACATTATGGAGACCAGCTTCACAGCTTATTCCATATATTGAAATTGCTAGATAATATTTGGTGTTCTCTCTGATCCATTGAACATTCTGTGTACTTAAGTGTGTTGAGACCATCACTAATTGAACTGTTTCTCCAGCAAACCAACCTGACTCTCACAACATCAGTATTCGAAAATGCGTCTTTGTTTGAGATCTTAAAGATTCCTGGTAGGTTAGCTGTGAAACCAGTGCAGTCTATTTCTATTTGGCTAATACCTGAGCTTCTACTTTAACGGCGTCACTCTGCAATGATCACAAGACAATAATGAGGAAGGTCACAAATCCCACCATCCAAACCCGGCCTGCAACATCGGCGACAGCGGTCAGCATAACAGATACGCATCAATGCAACAACCAAAGCACACGAATAATTTGAGATGATTCATTTCTGATGTACAGTTCAGGACTCACCGGGGATTACAGTAGGCTGCCACTCGCTTTCAAACCAGGTCCTAACTATATCCCAACATTTTGCCACAGGGAAATCAAAACAACGACATGTTACCAATGTCAGACAACTTCAGGCTGCAATCAACATCAGGCATAAACCACAAAGTCAATATCAGATGCAACAGCAGTACAACGACATCGGCTGCAAACACCAGAGTATTACCTTCACTGCTAGGCTTGATGTCAAACCTCGTCATCGTCCAAGCACTCCCTCGCCAACACCAAGATCCCTTTCCCGCTTGAAACTGAAATGGAGGTACCAAGTTTTTGTATGAATAAGCAGAAAGCCAACACCGTCAAGGCAAGTGCGATTCAAAAAAGATTAAAATGAGATGCAAACCACTTCCAAGAACATCCTGCAAAGAAGTCCAAAGGCATTAGTAAGGAATCATCATATTGACAACATCAGACAAGGTCAATCATTTTAAAAGTGAACTAACCTTTCAAAAACTCCAAAGCGGCCCTGCAAAGCAGCAGCGGAAGCAGTATCAGGTTTGGAATGACGTTATCAGTGATATCGGAACCTCCTTTCCCGACAGCAGAACTATATACAGAGCAGTGTTTTAACAAGATAAAGTAAGAATAATCAGAAAACCTTACCCTTGAACAATCACCAGTTCCTTGAACCTCCTATCACAAGTGTGCTACAAAGACTTCAAGGTGAACCAATTTCATAACCGAGTTACCGAAATTCCAAGGCCGTAGAATCAAATTCAAAGCAGCTGCATACTCCACCAACCATCTATGTCCTGATATCCAAGAGATGCCTTGATGCGGTTGACAGAGCAGTGAACCGTTGGCGAAGGATGCGATAACGCGACCAGAATCGTGATTCAACTCAAAACACTTGCTCAAACCAGCGCACCTGCAGTTAGATGCAATTATTTTAGCAATAATGTGAATGTGTAACCATCTCAAGAAAGCAGCGTAAAGATCATTACCGTTCAACATTCCACGGTTCACGTTTCGAGGACAACGCTTGAGCCTCTAGCCACATCCACCTTGACTTACCACTATAACTTGGCGCAATTCTACGACAGCCTCGCTTGGTTTCCCAAAACCACTTCAAAGCTGAGAACTGACCCGTATAGCTCGCGACAGAGTAAGGACATCCACCACAATAGTCCATCTCTACTTCAAAGAACCAAACGTTCATCAATCACTAAGTCTACCACAACCCGGAGAAGCCCTGTCAAGACATGATAGCAGTGGTCAGAAGTTGTTAAAGGGCAAAGACTCGTTTAGACGCAAAGCTAAAAAAAATAAATGTAGTTGATGTTTCCTCTCACCAGTTTGCAGAATCCTCTCTGGAGTAACATACAATCCCACGGTATCCGAAAACACCACCCTCTGTTGCTCATTTGGACCCTGAGATTTTGAATCAACATAGACTAAAGCTTTGAGTCGTATACAAACTAGAGCCGACGAGCTTCACGTGGGATCAATACTCGTAATTCTTCGTGAGAAAGCTGTAGAGAAACTCTCAAGTTTGAACCATCCAGAAACAAATGTGTCGTTAAGTGTTGAGAATCATTCTGGGCTGATAGAACCCCATGGCCCAAGCGCAATTGTTGTTCGCCCCTGCCAAACAATATCTCAAAGTTAGCAAATTAATCATAATATACTCATTGCAAAAGAAAAAGATTCGAAAAAGATCCTCCAGAACTTTGAACCTAGACAGATAAGCATTTAACACAACAAATCAGAGATTGAAAATCTCATTAACAAGCATTCAACAAAATCAAACGGAAACGGAAATCACCCCAAATCCAATCAACCCCAAAATGGAAGGTTCAATCAAATATTTAAAATGGCAATCAAAACTCAATTGGTGCTTTAAAGACGGGAAAGCCCAAAACCGCCTATAAAGAGAGATTTGGACCGAGGAACAAACGGGGTTTTTTTAAAAAAAAAACGAAAGTTGAAACCCAGCAGAAAAATAGAAAAAACCCTAAATAGATCAAACCGAAAGGAGAGAAGAACCACTCATCTGTTGTGCTAAATCTTTGAAGATCGCCGTCACCACTATCATCGCGAATCCGCCGGAGAAGATCACTCTGTCACCGTTCGACTCGACCATCGTCACCCTCGGTAAACCTCTGTCCTTGCCAATCTTATTAAGTTATTGATGTTGTTGGTTTGATTTCAGGTTCAGATTGAAAAGAAACAAGGGGTTAAGAAGATTGAAGGGCGAACGCGATCGGAAGAGAAGAGAAGATGAGGATAGGGACGAAGGGAATTTGGGAACGAGGGTTTACCTCCGTTTTGTTCTTTTGTCGTTTTCTGTAGCCTTTGTTTATGTTTGTAATCACACACTATCACTACACAACATCACACTAATCTCTCTGCCAATCTCCCTAAAATTCGTTAAACACACTAATCACCCTAATCAGTCTGTTTTATTATTATAACTATAACCCTTTTTTTTTAAAAATAAACTAATAACTTTTTTTTTTCATAATCATTATTTAATTAATCCACCTTTTATTTAATTCACCTTAAATAATAATTTATTACTTCACCTTTTGTTTAATATGTTAATTCCTCTTTTATCTAATAATAAAACTCTTTTAATAAATTTGTTAACATTTTTTATATTAACCAAAACTCATTATTTTACTCTATTTACTATTAAAATTAACCTTCATTTAGATCCACTTTTATATAAAAAGCTAAAACTATATATTAATAACTTGTAATCTTTTTTAAAATAAAATTCAAATTTTAACAACCTTTTTATAATTATAGCTAAAACTATTTATATAATAAGAAAACCATTTTCAAAATATTTCACCTCTTAATAATAATAACCTTTTATAAGAATCACTTCTTTTAAAACTAATATAATTAAATTCAACTTTTCTTAAAACCAAATCCTCATCAAAAATAATATATTTATCAAACTCACCTCAAATTAAACCAATTCTTCTAAAACAATCAATCCGCCTCAAATTCAATCGACATTTTCTTATAATTCAAACTAAAATCAACTTAATCAATCAACATCGCAAACAATTCAATCAATCGTGCACATTCACATTCACGACACTTGCACCTACACCTCAGCGCTTTCATGCGTACCTGTATGGTTTACTTTTCCGCAATTTACCTTACTGTCATTTACATTATCGCAATTTATATTTCCGCATCGCATCCGTCCAAAAGAAAAACCTACACATGAGTCAACACTTGTGTGTAGTGCACATCATCTGCATCATTCTCCCCACGATCCTTGATCCCATTCAAGTTGATCGCTTAAGTTTAGGACCTACCCCATAGGAAGGACCTTAATCTTATAACATAGACAAAACAATTCAAACAACACAATACAAACAAACTCAATCAACACTACAACAATATTCAAACAGTCAAACAATTCAAGCAATATTCAAACACATTAGAGAAAGATGTTAATCATCTTAAGTGAGATAGAATCTCCACCCCACAACAATACAATCAAGCCGTAGGAACTTTGCCTTAAGAGAGATAAAGGCATACTCGTCAAACAATCCGAGTACTTAAGCCCTTTTCTTAAGATGATGCAAAGACTATTTTCCTACAACCTGTGGCGGTTATATCTTCCTTAAAATGAAGACTCATCTCTTCTCCTAAAATCAATCAACCAACTACCCTAAACCCGTAGGAACTTTGACCACAGTCAAAGAACTCCTTATACCCTTTAGGGGAACTACAAGTACTCTGATTCCACTCCCGTAAGGATATGTAGGCATAAGATGCGACATCTTATCGAGTATACTTAGAAATAAACCACTAGGGTCTCTAATCCTTTAAGCAGATAACACTTAGCAATAAACAGCATAAAACAAGAGGTTCCTGTAGAGTACTACAGAAACTTAGGATGCTAGTACCTTCCCTAAGTTTAACCAACCCCCGAACCTATAACTCTCTAAACCTTGCATTTGCATTGCATTGTGGGAATTTCGATCTTTATCCCTTCCTTTGGACAAATCAAAGTTCGGTTGCAAAATGAATATGAGATTCAAACTAATCAATAGTTTGGTATCCGATTTTCACCGTGACAATGCCTACGTATTCTCATCAGAGAATGAGAAATCAGAGTTAACGTAGTTTGCCTAACTACGGGTTACGGGGAAGGTGGCTCGCCAATACGTCAGTATTGTGCCTACGTACTCTCAGCAGGTATGAGAGATCAGAGCTTACGTAGTTCGGGATAATACGGATTACGGGAATTCAGATTCATCTGTTTTATCGAGTAGGATTAAACAGCAGTTCCAGCAGTTAGGGACAAAGCCTGTTTGCGGTGGCGCTGCAGTTTAACGACACTCTTTTATTCAGAAAAGCTTCCTTTGACTTATGAGCCCACGGGGCAAAAAGGTTTGAAGTTTGTTTTCTGTCTTTTACGAAAGAACTGTTTTTTATTGTGTTTGCAATTTCAATCGCACTAAAGACTATGACCTGAGAGTGAATGCGTCGCATGTCACCCAAAGGGTGCCATACTAAACATCCAGACTGTTGAAAAGAAGCTCTCCAACAATCCTTTCTCAGATAGCTTAAGGCTCGTAACGTACGAAAGAAATCATTCATGATTACTGTATCTTAAGCTGTTTTGAGATGAGAAGATAGCAGGCTCAACTACGGGGAGACTATCAAGTCCTACTGTTGTCATGCCAAGGATTCATCCTATAGTTGAAGTTTGAAACAAGGAACTCCTAGAAGTTATCATGCATAGGTTTCAACCTAAAGTTCTATCATCATTTCCTTGTCAAAGGAAGTGAGATTCCTAGGGGATCATGTCAATGATAAACAGAAACAGATAAAGCATCAGCTTAAACAGTAAACCGTAAACGACTGTAAAATGCATGCAATGCAAGTGAGGGAGGAAATGTGTGTGGGGCATCAGCCTCCACAAGCTCATCTCAACCTCAAGCCAGATATGAATAACTGCAATCATACAGTAAAAATAACATGCTATCAAGCAAAATAGAAGTAAACTGCAATCATACAGAAAAGATAAGATGCTATCAAGCAAAATAAACCACATGGGCAAGGGAGCAGGGCTCTACCGAATACCCACAAGCAAAGCCATATAGTAACAATACAAGCAGAGGGAGCAACTCAACCTCTAGTGCAATCATGCTCCTAGATTAAAGTCAGTCTAATCATGGACTTATTCTAATGCATCAAGCAAGTCAAACAAGGCACATCAGCACAGAAAAGAAAACAGACAAGAAAGCAGATCAACAACTCCCTCTCAATTCCAAGCTTCAGCTCTTCTAACAACAATCCAGTCCTCAGACTTCAATCACCCTTCATGCCAAGTACCAACTTGCTTTTCCAGGTTTTAACCCATCAACATAAGTTTCAACTTATCCTCCTTCTTCAAGCTTCAGCTCTTCAGTCAATTCCACCTTCAGGCTTCACTCTTAACCACAAGTATCAACTTGATTCCTTCAGCCTCTCCAATCATCAATGCAAATATCAACTTATTCTTTATTCCTCAAGCCTTAGCTCTACACTCAATCTCAATTGAATCCTCTTCATAAGTATCTCCTTAGTTCTTCAAGCTCTTCAAGCTTCAGCTGCAATGGCAATGCTCAAGGAATCATCCTCTTCCACCCTCTTCAATGAAGTCCTCATCTTCGAACTCAAGTCCAACATCTTTCAAGATACTCAAACCAAGAGAAATCACTTAACTGGATAAGCTAGGATATTAAACTGCTTATTGACCACCAAAGGAGGCCTATAAGGGTTTAACATCAGAAGAATGGTTCCCTCAAAAGTTCTACTTCTTAGGTACCATCACTTATCCCTCCAAAGGAGGGAGGTGAATACCATGGAAGGACTTTTAATCATAGGGAAGAATGGAGGTGAAAGATGCCATCCATGTTTAAGAAAGAAATTAACTAAGTCTAAACTCTACCTAAGTCCTATTTCCTAAAACAACAACAAAACAAACAAGTCTTCAAGCTCTCAGGCTCCCTCTTCATCCTTCAAGTCTTATACTATGCTCCTCCATGCTCCTCAAAGCAAGACCAAGCCCACCAAGCCAAGCAAAAACCCACAAAGCAAAGCAATCAAAACAAAAGCCCACAAGGGCAACACATACCACAATCAATATACAAAAATCAATTAAAAATGGTATACTATTATATAAAATTCTAATATAATTTCTAAGGGATCCTAGGTAACTACCCTTCATACCCTATAGTTCCCAATATCTAAATTGACCTAAAACCCAAAATCAAAGTGTTGTTATGGACTTAGGTCAAGGTTTAATCCTAATTCTACACAACCTAAAGTCATCTATTCAAAACTAATCGAAATCTAACCACAAAATTATGGAATAAAATCCAGGGGGGAGCTAAAGTCTTAATCTAATTAACCTAAAAAGAATGGCATAAAAATTCAAAAGGAACTATCTAAACAAAATTCTACAAATCTATGCACCAACATAAAAGAATATAAAATGCTATTAAAAGAGAAAATACACAAAATATATCAAAAATGCATGAAATGCAAATGTTATGGTTTTATAATTTTCTTGACATAAATGTGGAATAGGAGAAAAAACTCCCACGTAAAAATCATCTTTTTTACATTTTATATGATTTTCTAAAGTTTAAAGAAAAATGGAGAAAATGAAAATAAAATGTAAAACAGTTGGTGCAGATAGTAATGAGATGCAGTGCATTATCCAGACGGGCTCTAAATGGGGGTGTCATCAGTAAACACGCTAGGCCCATGATTAAATCAGAAAACAAAAACAAAAATATACAGAAAAAGAAAAAAGATGCGGTGCAAATAGTAATAAAAAGCAGTTCAATTCATCAATGGGCTCGTGGGTGGGGGTGTGTATAGTGATTCATCACTTAAGCCCAATGCTGAAGTTAAGTGAGACGCAACGTTTGGTAATGTTCTCAGAATTTCCTTCACAAACTCAAGTTAAAACGTAGCCCTTGGATCTGGCTCTAGTCAACGGGTCATATGCGAATCTGAGGGCCAGGACATCATCTCCTACCTCCAGCCATGGAAATGGAGGGAAGAACCATAGTAACACAGAGTTCAAACATGGATCCTTCTCAATTCGAACTTCACCATATCTCCATCGAAACACATGATTTAAAGCACTAATATACTCTAAATTCCACACTGAACACAACCCTAGTCTTAGATTCAATTGACATATCCTCTAACATAAAACCCGATCGTGGATCCAAAATAAACTCAATCATCAACTTCCATGGTTCTTGCAAATTCTTGTACCAGAATGATCACTACACTACACTGATTGATTTCCGCTATCACACTCTCATTAAATCACAATATCCAACTTGTTCTTGCTCAAGAAAGAAATGGTGTCATCATCTTGAACCTAACCAAATGCCCTCAAATTCTCCAGAATCCATCTCCTAACTATTTCTAACCATTCTAACCTAACAATCTAACTTAACAATGCTTAAATTAAGGTGTATGGTGAAAGTTGCAAACCTGGGATTTCTTGAATAACAGTAGTATCAAACCTCCACTTCAACACTTCAATCTTTCCAAAATCGTTCCTTGTATCCAGATATGGCTTCTGTTTGCAAAGGTTTTGATCAAAGAAGCTTGAATCTCAGAATCCGATAGTGACTTGCTCCTTCCAAACTCCAAATGCTAACTCTTCAAACCTTCATGATCTTGCTCCCAGATTGGTATGAACACACTCAGAGTGATCAATGGAACTTATTGCAATAGAAAGAATCAAAGGAAATGGTGTAGAATATGGAAATTGGTTTCAACTTGCAATGGAAGAAATGAAATGGCAATCTCGCTCTCCTCTCTCCACTCTCACCAACCTCTACCCTGAGCAGCTTCTAAACCTTATATAGAATGCATCTGAACTATCCAGAACTTTCTGGAAGCATCCAATGAGAAATTGAACTTTTCATGTCATGAGTTTTTCATTTAAACCATCTCATATACCAGCTTGTGTTTGGCTCATTGCAGCACTTGTATCTGACTTGAAAATCTCCTTAGATGAGATGTATGAGATGTTAGAATGCTTTGATAGCTTGTACATTGATCTCTCTTATGTTTTGCAAGTGTAACTTAGATTACAAGTAACTTATGATAAGTCCCTCAATTTGACCTCAAATCAAAATTGTAATAATGCCATTGTTTCTGAAATGATTTTTCCATTTAATTTGGTAGGTCACTTGCATTGTTTTGGTCATGTATTGAAAATTCCCAAAAATAGGTCACTTTAATACATTAAATCCTCCTTTATTTTGACCATTTTGGCAAGTATGAGCTACAAGAATTTCCAACATCTCATGACATCCTTACTAGCCTTAAAACATCATTTTGAACAAGTTTGATGTTGAACATTTTTCCATTTGAAGCTTGGAAATAGGAGTTATGGCCTTATGCTTGAAATGACCTGTAATCTCCAAAAGACCAAAATGCCCTTGACTTGTCAAAGCCATAACTTGAGTTCTACAAATCCTATCAAGGACTTCTAGTACTCTCTAGAAATCTAAGAGGATAAGGAACAACATTCATGTTGACCAAAAGTTCATTGGAATCATACTTCTTGGGCAAAAGTTTGATGCAAGTTGGGTAACTTTCAAGGCCCCAAATTCACATACCTCAGATGACCTGTAACTTGTCAAAGTCATAACTTGAGTTCTACAAATCCTATCAAGGACTTCTAGTACTAAAATTAAATCTAAGAGAAAGCTCTACAACATTCATGTTGGGGAAAAGATGAGATGACAATCACATCTTGAGCTAAACTTCCTTGAAGTTAGGGGTCAAACTAGGGGATTTTACACTGTCAAGCCTTAGAAACCCTAGCTTGAAACTTCTCAAACTCTTCAATCATGATGAGTTGACCTTGGAACCATCCTTATCACATCTCAATGAATCAATCCATGATCACATGGCTCTTTAATTAGGTCTCAACCTTCTTCAAATCATCAGCTGACCTAGGGTTGACCCAGTCAAACCCTAACTACACCACTCATGCCTGAGGCTTCTTAATCCTGCACAATGACCTGTCTATGCCTCATGATGGCTTTCAAGACATCTAATAAGCTCTCTCAAGGATTCAAGTCTACATTCATGGCTTCAGAATCATCTGAGGTCTTTCCACAACTCTCAAGTTAGGAGGCACACTCTCTTGGTTTCAACCACTCTCTCTGAGGATCTTTTCATTTCTCTGACAAGGACATCAACCCTTGAACACTTGAATAACCTTCTTAGCTAGCTTCATAGTCTTGTGTAGCTCTTGATTGGTACTCATACCTCTTGATCTCCTGCATACATGTCAATAAAATGCAAATGATAATGCTAATGTGAATGAAATGAAACACAAGCTAGGTAAAGAAATGTTGGTCAAATTTTAGGGTGCAACAATGTCATTCAAATATCCAATCATTGTACTGAACATCAGAATGCTCATGCTAAAGTAAAAAGGTATGCAATGAAGCTGTATTTTTGTTAAAGGTTGGTCTCTTTAGGCTTATGTGCTCGTCATATGTATGGCTAGTGCTAAAGTCTATCTCAACCTTTATGAATCATGAAATGGCAAAAACTCAAGGGAGTTGATGATTGCTTGGTGTATTCATATCTTCTTCTTGGAGTCTTATCTAAGTTGTTTGGATTGAGTGACCCAGATGTCTATCTAGAGTAAGAAGATTTTAGCACTGGAAGATCCGGTCCTGTTATGGTTTTCTCGTGATCAAGGACCTTGTGAAAGGGTTTCTTATTAGTTTCTTTGGAGGAAGTTGTGTCTCAAGGAACTACATGCTCGAGCTTATTACAAGAACATTAGCCTTTGTAAATCCTAATGTATTTCACCTTATGGAATTATTGTGGTCTTGCAAGGTGGAGCTTTTAAGGATAGAGGACTAAAGGGCAGAAGAGAAGCAGACCTTGCTGAGAAGTCTACTTATGGTATCATGCTTAGTCTATATCTTAGTGTTATTGTCAACCATACTGATATCTATTAGAGGGAATCTCCTCTTTGGATGCTTAAGGATGAGTGTTGACTCTATAATGTCAGACAGGATGTTTGAACATTGTGCTTTTGAGTTGAAGCTTCATGAGGCTTGTAAGAGTTTATCTCACTCAGTGGTATTCTGCCTTCTTTGATGGTCTATGAGATGTTGCAACTGTAATCTATTGGGATCCTCATGTGTTCCTTGCAAAGGGAAGTGTATGGATTAGCATGTAAATAGTTATTCTCATGGATGTTGTCTTCAAAACCAAAGTAGATGGTTCTTTTGATTGAGGCTGATGTTTTAACTAAATGCTTGAAACATCATCTCAGTTGTTTACCTCTCCAGAGAGGAAAGTTGTTTATCCGTGGAAGATAATTTGGGGTTCATGGTGTGAAGTTTGTTACTCATTAATTGGATCAGAAGTGAATTGTCTACTCATTGTGGAGTATGATCAAGATTGTATGATTTTTGATTATTTGTAAGTTGATGGTAGGTTCTGCTGGAAGTATCTCTAGAAAAGATTGTATCTGGCTAAATCTTGAAAAGGAAGCAGGCTGATGATGTATCTCTCTTCATTTGATAAAGGGGTTTGATATCTTCCGAGTATGGATGATTTCTTGGCTAACCAAGGAGTTAAGATAATTTGGATGTCTCTTTTAAGGATGTGAGCATTCCAGGATTGATTGGATTTTTCTTCAAAGAACAAGGTTGTCTATGGCTGTAAGGTTCAAGATGGATTTATACAGTGTGTGGATGTGTTCAGGGGGAGAGGGTTCAATGGTGTTATTTGACATTAATCCAAGAGTTTATTGGTTATGGTACAAGGATTATGATCCTGGTATTTTCTTGCTGGCGCAACGGCGAAAAACCACCGGCGGAAAAAACAGAAGAGTCGCCACTTTCGTTATTTATCCCAAAGAAAGGGAAAGGAAACGATCAGAAAAACCTAAAGAAAAAGGGAAAGACGAGGTCATCGCAACCATATCTGAATTCGGGAGTCGGTTACGCAAGGGGAAGGTATTAGCACCCCTCACGTCCATCGTACTCGACGGGATCCATGCAGTATTGTCTATCTAAAAGGGTGTGTTGAAACTATCTAGCTAAAGGCTTAGGAACAAAAGGAAAAGAAAAGATAAGTGACTCGGCAGAGCATCGCCGCTCTGTGCCTACGTACTCCCTCGTGCAATGGGAAAGTCAGAGTCAACATGGTTCGACTAACTACAGCTAAAGAAGGGGGAAGGTTGCTCGCTAAGACATCGCGTCTTATGCCTACGTACTTTCATCTGGTATGAAAGATCAGAGCAAACTTAGTTTGGGCTAAAAGGACCACGGGTTGGTTCAAAAGCTTTTTAGGCCCGAGTAGGGTTAACAAGTAGTTCTAGCAGTTGGTGTATGCAGCTCGACCATTAGAGACTTAGGCGTTACCGTTTGCAGTAGAACTAAGAGTTAACGACACTCTTTTTGTGAAAAGATTTTCTTGATTAAGAACCCCAAAGGGTGAAAAAGGTTTGAAGTGTTTTTGTGTTTTTTAGAGAAGAAGTGTTTTGAGTTAAAGTGTTCATAATGTATGTTGTAACAAAGTCTAAAACCTAGGATCGAATGCGTCGCATATCATCCTAAGGACGTATACTAAACACTCTAGGCAATTGAGAGGTGGCCCCTCAATCACCATTTCCCAAGTATAAGGCTCATGGCACAACATTCATTATCCTTATTAAGTATGTTAAGATTGTATGAAGATGAGAAGAGAAGAAGGGACCACTAATGGGAGACTAATCAATCCTAAAAGTCATCATGCAAAGTGGACTTAAAATTGGGATACAAAAGGGAACTAACTAATGTTATCATGCATGGTTTGAACTTAAATTCTATCATAAGCTCAAGAGGTTAGAGAACTCACGGGGAGCATGGCAAAGAAGAACCAAAGAAGAAGAAGAAGAAAGAACATGCAAATGAAAATGCAAACATAAGATGCACAAGTAGAATGAAAGTGGGAGGAAAATAGTGTGGGGAAGTAGCCACCACAAGCTCATCTCAACCAAGCATTCATATGAAGATGCAAAAGAAGAAAGGAGAAGAAGATGCACAAAAAGCAAACAAACAAATGACAAAAACACAAAGAAAAAGTCCTCATGGATTCATCACTTTAGGTAAGCTTCAAGTTCCTCCTAAGGAGGGACTAAGCTACCTTAAATGACACTCCAAGGTCATTGGATAGAAGGGAGATGAAGAGAAGAAAGCTTAAAATCAATAACAAAACAAATCAAGAAGAAATGCAAGCAAGAGCACAAAGGAAGCAAGCACACACCACTTAGGAGTTCAAGTTGAAAGTTCAAAAAGAAACACACAAATGAACAAAGAAGAAACAATATCATGACCTAAAATTGAACCAAAGTCATCTTTAACCTGTTAGCAACATGAAACAAAAGGCATTGAGGGTTCCAGGGATCCAAAAATGTCATATCCAAATCAAACTAGGTCAAGGTACATGTGTGAACCTCCCTTGGAGGTAACTTGACTTGCAAGTTACCTCAAAAATAGGAAAATGGTTCAAAAATAATCAAATAAAATGCACCAGGCAGATAAACATGTTGGCAACCAGAGGCCAAAATCTCAAAGCAAATATCCCCTCAAAGCACTATCAAAAGAAAATAATATTCAAGATGTACCACTTTGAAATGGGAAAATCGAGGGTCAAAAGAAAAGCACCAAAAGTCAACCCTAAAGTCAACCAACCAGGGGCAAAATGGTCCTCAAAAATTTTTCAACTCATCATGGATATGAGGATCAATTTTCATTCATTGGACCCAAAGAGAATGCAAGAAACAATTAAAAGAACAAACCATGTCACAATTTAACCCATTTAAAACAATTCCAATGTTTAATCCTTTTTTAAATTGAAAATAAAATCAAAAAATAAAATAAAAATATCCTAAAAATAAAGGACATCTCAAAGTCTCTAAAAATTATTTTTGTGTGATTTTAGGAGCATTGGAATTATTTTTAATGATTTAAATTGAAAACAGAATTAAAACAAAATAAAAAAAGAAATAAAAAGAAATAATAAGAAACCAGGGGTGCAAGTAGCAATCATAATCAGTTCAAATCAAGGTTGGGCCCATCAGGGGGGGGGGGTGCGCGTAGCAAGACGTGGCCCAGTACAATTTACATTTAAAAGAAAATCAGATTATCCCATGCAACAAAGTCAAACAAGACAATCGTAGGTCTTAATCACACGCGTTCATTCAATTAGTAATCAGATCTAACACACTACACACAACGACGTCACTAAAAAGCTAAAACCCTAACTGAAACTGAATCTCACGCGTTGGATAAGAATACCTAGTCAAGTCAGTCACACGATCCAACGGGCACGGGATCATCTTCCTCCTTTCAAACTGAAACCAAAAGGGAGGGAAGTTTGTGGTGGCCGGAGAAGAATCCGGTCGTCTTCTCCGGCGAGGGGAAAAATACCAGAGCATAAACTCTCACCAAACTCAATAAAAATGACATGAATCTCTTCCTCTCTCCATGTAGATCAACCTGGCAACATTCATTTTCATTTTCCCTCAAAGATCAAGGCTATACGAAGCCAAATAGAAAATGTGCATCAGCAACATTCCTCACCAATCTCAAAATCGCTTCCACCAATCAAAACTACACACAATACTGATCAAGAATCCATGATCAAATCTTGATTTCAACCAAGAATAAGCTATCACCGATTCATCAAAGTTTGGTTGCATCATTAAGAAACCTCACCAACATCCACGATTCTAATCCTAAATCTATCTAGGAAGTTCACTGATCCTAACCACATGTAAAATCTACTCTAATTGATCATAATTTAGGAGTAATCGTGAAATGTAAAAACCTGATAAAGTGCTTCAACAGTGGTGGATTCAGCCACGAATTCTCGACCAAAGCTAGACAGAATCGCTCAATGATGCTTGGAGATGCCTCTTGAACTTTCAATTTCTTCAGAAAGTGCCTCAATCTCCAAAATCGAAAATCACTCACAACTAAATTTTTCAACTGTGTATTACCTGTTCTTGCTCAATCCATCACCAACCTTCATCCGGACTCACTCAAAATCTTATATAGAGTTGATCTGGGCTGGAATGGAGGCCCAAAATTGGCTCTATGATCCAATTCAATTTTTCACTTTTCTTCTCTTTTTCACTTCATGACAGTCACGAAAATGGTGTGTGGAAGCTTCCATTTTAGTTCATTTAGTTTGCTGAATACACTATGAACATGAAGGGCCAAGAATGATTCCTTAATTCCATCTTATGGTGTGTGTTGGAAGTTTTGCTTCACTCTTAAGTAACACATGAAATGGCCATGAAACAAGTCTCAGTTTGAAATTCCAATAATGCCAAAGTTCTTAAAACATCAAATGCACTCAAAATATGCACAAGCATGCATAATTTTGAGCCAATATGAATTATTTTGAATTTTTCCATTTTAATGCCTTTAAAATGCCTTTTGTAAGATTTTCTTCAACCAACTCTCATTCTTATCCATTTCATTGAACCCTTGATGCTTGGTTGAGTAAATAACCCCATTTTGAGCAACTTTAAAGTTGGACAAATTTCCATTTGAGGTATGTATGATCGTGAAATGGACCTATAATTTTATGACCTATAATCTCACTTTCCCAAAATACCCCTGACTTGCCAATATCATATCTTGAGTTCTACAAATCCAAATGAGGACTTCTAGTATTCTTTGAAAAGCTAAGATCATGAGGAACAAGATTCATATTCATCAAAGGTTGAGGAGAAACATCCTTCTAGGTCAAAAATGGTTTGGAAGTTGGTTGACTTTTGTTGACCAAAATCACATCCATCTGATGACCTGTAACTTGTCTGTATCATAACTTGAGTTCTACAAATCCAATCAAGGACTTCTAGTACTCAAAAGAAATTTAAGAACATGCCCTACAAGTTCCATGTCGGTAAAAAGTTGAGATGTGTCGCTTCCGCGAAAATAAGGTGCCGACAAAACAGAAGAGTCGTCACCTTTCGTTATTTATCCCTCGGAACGGGAAAGGAAACGATCAGAAAAACCTGACAAAAAGGTATAAGACAAGGTCATCGCAACCAATGTCTGGGTTCGGGAGTCGGTTACGCAAGGGGAAGGTATTAGCACCCCTCACGTCCATCGTACTCGATGGTATCCACGCTTGTTGTGTTTATCGGACGGGTTGGTTTTATCTATCTACCTATCAAGGTTGGTTTGAAAAGAAAAGAAAATGACTCGGCAAAGCGTCGCACTTTATGCCTACGTATTCTCATTAGAGAATGAGAAATCAGAGTCAACGTAGTTCGGCTAACTACGGGTTACGGGGAAGGTGGCTCGCCAATACATCAGTATTGTGCCTACGTACTCTCAACAGGTATGATAGATCAGAGCTTACGTAGTTCGGGATAATTCGGATTACGGGAATTTAGATTCATCTGTTTTATCGAGTAGGGTTAACAAACAGTTCCAGCAGTTTGGTGTACGCAGCTCAACCCTTGGAGACTTATGCGTTACCATTTGCGGTAGAACTGGGAGTTAACGACACTCTTTTCTTCAGAAAAGCTTCCTTTGAATTATGGGCCCACGGGGCAAAAAGGTTTGAAGTCTGTTTTTTGTCTTTTACGGAAGAACTGTTTTTTATGGATGTTTGCAACCAATATCGCACTAGAGACTATGACTTGAGAGTGAATGCATCGCATGTCACCCAAAGGGTGCCATACTAAACATCCAGACTGTTGAAAAGAAACTCTCCAACAATCCTTTCTCAGATAGCTTAAGGCTCGTAACGTGCGACGTCAGTTAACCTTTATTACTGTATTTTAATTTGTTTTGAGATGAGAAGAGAGAGGGACAACTAAGGGGAGACTATCAAGTCCTAGTGTTGTCATGCCAAGGATTCATCCTATGGTTGAGGTTTGAAACAGGGAAACTCCTAGAAGTTATCATGCATAGGTTTCAACCTAAAGTTCTAATCATCACTTCCTTATCAAAGGAAGTGAGATTCCTAAGGGATCATGTCAATGATAAACAGAAACAGATAAAGCATCAGCTTAGATAGTAAACAGTAAACGACTGTAAAATGCATGCAATGCAAGTGAGGGAGGAAATGTGTGTGGGACATTAGCCTCCACAAGCTCATCTCAACCTCAAGCCGGATATGAATAACTGCAATCATACAGGAGAAGTAACATGCTATCAGGAAAAATACAATAACTGCAATCATACAGAGGAAATAACATGCTATCAGGCACACACAAACCACATAGGCAAGGGAGCTGGGCTCTACCAAATACCAGCAAGCAAAGCCATACAGTAACAATACAAGCAGAGGGAGCAACTCAACCTCTAGTGCAATCATGCTCCTAGCTTAAGTCAGTCTAGATATGGACTTATTCTAATGCATCAAGCAAATCAAACAAGTCACAGCAATACAATTGCACAGCAAGAAAACAGACAGGAAAGGAAACAGATCAACAGCTCCTACAGCTTCACAGCAAAGCAATCCTCTGACAGCAGTTCAGTCATCAGTCCTCAACCACCCTTCAAGGCTATCATCTTCAATAGCAAGTGTCAACTGGCTTCTCTGAGCTTTTAACACATCAAGCATAAGTATCAACTTATTCCCTCTTCTTCAAGCCTCAGCTCTTCAGTAAATTCCACCTTCAGGCTTCACTCCCCACTGCAAGTATCAACTTGGCTCCCTCAGGCTCTCAATGTATCAACATAAGTGTCACTCATTATTTCTTCTTCAAGCCTTAGCTCTTCAGTCAATCCCAATTTGGTCTTCTTCACAAGTGTCAACTTGTTCCTCAAGCTTCAGCTCTCTTCTCCTTACAAGTATCAACTTGCTCTTCCTAATCTACAAGCTTCAGCTCCTAAAGGTAATCTCCAAACACAAAGAAGTATCAACTCCTAGCATCTTCAATCTTCTAACAAGGAACTCCATCCTCTAGCAAGGGAGAAAGATTCATCTAACCAGAGCAAAGTTTGGATGATTGACAGCAAAGTGAAGACCAAAGGTCACCACTAAGCATCCTATCATCAGAGAAAGGGACCCTCAAAGGTTCTATCAACTTGTAAAGAGCCACACATCCTACCAAAGGAGGGATGAGGCCTTTACAAGGGGACCTTACATCATAGGGAATAATGGAAGTAATTAACATCTTCCATGTTTATGAAGGAAGAGAATCTATCTAGAAGCTCTGCCTACAAAACCCTAATCTTAACACCTAATCAATACTACACCAAAAGAAGGGAAGATCCTCACATCCAAGCTTCTTCAAGAAATCCATTGCATATTCAACTTGTCTTCAACATCATCCAAGAGCAAGAGAGAGAAAATCCTAATCTAAGGGAACTAAAGAAGTCATTCTAGTTGAATTAGTGCATTAGAATCATCTAAAGTTAGCACTTAAAATAAAATCAAACAAAAATAGTAAACCACATTGTAAATTCCTACAAATATTCCTAAGGGACCCTAATTCAATGATGAATCTACCATACAAAAATCAGAGATTGAATCATCCACCAAGTTCTAGATATAAAGCCTAAATCATAAGGTACTAACCATAAACCCTAAAAATGGAGCTCCTAAAGTTTCAACCTAAAACTACCACTTACATTCATCACAAAAATGTGAGAAAAATCTAGGGGGAGCATGCATATCTATGATAGCTACACACAAAAAATCAAGGCAAAAATCATCGTCAAATGATCAAACCAAATTCAACAAGATCAAGCATCAACCATGATCATTTTAATATCAATTAAAATTCAAAAATGCACATAAAATCAAGAAATGCATGAAATGTTAATATTTTTTCTCTAAGAAAAACTAGATTCAATCATGAATCCATGGAAAAAAGAATGGAATTAATTGAGTCATTTTTCAATTATTTATGAATTTTCCAATAACCATGAATGAAATGAGAAATAAAAAGAAAATCAAAAGAAATGGATAAGCGCGTGGTGTGGATAGCACATATTCTCAGTTCATTTTAAGGTTGGGCCCAAAAGGGGGGTGTTGGTAGCAATCTGTGCTTAAGCCCATGACCAACATTTAAATGAAACGCATCGTTTCACAGCAACTCAGAATCCTTCACTAATTAAAATCAATTCCTGGCCGTTACATCCCACTTTGGTCAAAGTCTCACATCTAATCCAATGGCTATGAGGTTGTCTTCCTCATTTTGAATTTCTGAAGCTCCCTTCACCTGCGCGCGCTAGAGTCACCACCGGTGACTTCTCCGATCAGCCACTCCCAACCCTAACTCTCTCTAGAATCCACCATTGGCCACGATTTCTTGATGAATATTGTCCCAAATTTCCTCAGGAATTCATTCATGCCACTAGTTCATGCTAAAAACTCAAGGTTTGCAAAAACACGATCTCAACCGAAAATTGCATAAACCCTATTTGGTCACTAATCTCCAAATTAATGATCCAGAAACCTTCCTACATCAATCTACAATGCATTTAACCTAACAAATCCTCTTGATTCTACCTAAATTAAGCCATGGAATGAGGATTACATACCTGGTAAAATCGTGTGAACAGAGTGGTTAAATCTTCAAATCAACCCTCAAGAACTTCCAGACTCCTTCACTAGCCTCCAATCAACCTTCTGTATGCAAAGAAAAGAGTTGAAACTTGATGGATTCTTGAACCCGATTCTGAGTTGCAAGCTTCAAACTCCAATGGCCAACTCACGATTATTCCACAGTTGTGCCTTGAATTTGATCTGGAATTGATCACCAACACTAGAGCAAGCTAT
Organism: Lathyrus sativus; assembly: GCA_963859935.3. Lineage (NCBI taxonomy): Eukaryota > Viridiplantae > Streptophyta > Magnoliopsida > Fabales > Fabaceae > Lathyrus > Lathyrus sativus. The sequence goes on from OZ012738.1 coordinate 54,580,145, forward strand.
TGGGATCAAGAACTTGGACTGAAATGGCTCCAATGGCTGTAAAAGATTTTGATTTGCAATGTGCAAATTCAAAATGCAATCTCACTCTCCTCTCTCAATTCTCACCAACCTTGGCCTTGGATCACTTCATAATCATATATAGGACATGGATGAATGATATAGAAAGTTCTGGATCAATCTAATGAGAAGTTCAATATCTCATTTCATGGAAAATTCAATTTCATGGTACACTCATGACAGTCCTTGCAGCAACTTGTATTCACTATGCTCTTCATCCAAATTCTCTCCACATGAGATTTTGAGTGTGCTTGGAATGTGTTAGCACCTTGGTTTGATCTTATGAGAAGTTTGGCATATGTACCTTAAGCCTTAAGTAACAAAATACAACTCCATGATTTTGACCTCAAATGAGAAAAGTAATATTCCAATGTCTTTAAAATGCATTTTACAATCAAAATGACATATAGGTTTGTCTCATTTGGTCACCAAATGAAAAATCACAAATTTGGTCCTTTTAATGAACTTTAATTCTTCCTTTTTAAGCTCATTTTATAATTTTGAGTTACAAGCAATTCCAACCTCTCATGACCACTTGGCTAGCCTTAAAACATCATTTTGAACAAGTTTGATGTTGAACATTTTCCCATTTGAAGCTTGCAAATAGGACCATAACTTGACTTGTCAAAGCCATAACTTGAGTTCTACAAATCCTATCAAGGACTTCTAGTACTCTCTAGAAAGCTAAGAGGACAAGGAACAACATTCATGTTGACCAAAAGTTCATAGGAATCATCCTTCTAGGGAAAAGGTTTCATGCAAGTTGGGTAACTTTCAAGCTCCAAATTCACATTCATCTGATGACCTATAACTTGTCAAAGTCATAACTTGAGTTCTACAAATCCTATCAAGGACTTCTAGCAGTCAAATTAAAGCTAAGATCATACTCTACAACAATCATGTTGGGGGCAAGATGAGGTGACAATCACATCTTGAGCTAAATTGCCTTGAAGATAGGGGTCAAACTAGGGGATTTTACACTGTCAAGCCTTAGAAACCCTAGCTTGAAACTTCTCAAACTCTTCAATCATGATGAGTTAACCTTGGAATCATCCTTATAACATCTCAATGTATCAATCCGTGATCACATGGCTCTTGGTATAGGTATGAACCTTCTTCAAATCATCAGTTGACTTAGGGTTGACCCAGTCAAACCCTAGCTGCACCAATCATGGTTGAGCCTTCTCAATCTTACACAATGACCTGTCTAGGCCTCAAAGTGATCTTCAACACTTCTCATGAGCTCTCTCAAGACCTTAAGTCCATCTCCATGGCCTCAGAATCATCTGATGACTTCCCACAACTCTCAAGTTAGGAGATACACCCTCTTGGTTTCAATCATCCTCTCTGAGGATCTTTTACTTTCTCTGACAAGGATATCAACCCTTGAACACTTGAATAACCTTCTTAGCTAGCTTCATAGTCTTGTATAGCTCTTAATTGGTAATCATACCTCTTGATCTCCTGCACACATGTCAATGAGATGCAAATGATAATGCTAATGTGAATGAAATGAAACACAAGCTAGGTGAAGAAATGTTGGGCAAATTTTGGGGTGCAACAGCTGCCCCTATTCAAACGGCTTGGACCTGACTGGGTGAGAAGCGAACGGCTCTCAAACAATCAGGGTAAAAGACGGTTGAATACCAACAAACCCGGAAATTTGCCAACTGCACAAGTATCCGGTACTCTGATGGGGACAAATCTTCGGAAACTAGAACAATAGCTGCACGATAACTAGCTGGAGAAATACTGATCTGAACCTCCGTCAGGATGATTCTCTGATTTATCTGATATCATTGTATCCTCAAATCATCAAGGGGTCACCGGTTACACGGTAACTGGCGATTTTCTAACCGCACGGGTAAACAATACTTGGATTGGTAGGAACACCTTCAAAAACTGAGCCTGACAGTTGCACGGCAACTCTACTAGGGAATCGGTCACACGGTAACCGGTGAAGGGTCTAATCTCAAATCTCCGTCAGGGTGATCATCTGATTTGGCTGTAGATCTTCGTCCTCAAGTCATCAAGGGGTCACTGGTTACCCAATAACTGGTAATGGACGGTCGATCATGCCGTCAGGCATTCTGCGTCATAACAGAAGAATTCCTCGGGACTCATCAGGTCATTAGGAACTTTTTAACCATCCAGTTAATTACGCCATCGGGCACTCAAAACTTCCGGGCGTCAGCCGGACTTCGTTAGCAAGTCTGACATAGAATCCTCGGTCAATCATGAACCCATTGAGGATATCCAAACTTCTGCCATCAGGCACTCTGCATCAGCTAAGAGAACTGCTTCGGCATCGCAGCTAGACTTCATCAATAAGTCTGGGGTTTTGGCACCGCTGCCGAACTTCAATAATCAAGTCTTCAAGAGAAGTTTCAACTTTTCTGTTTCAAAACCTGCTGGGGATTTCACATCTCCGCTGAGGATTCTAGAGAACTATCGAGTAACTCTGCTTCGGGGATCCAAAAATCATTTTGGGTGAATCAACTCTGCTGAGGACTTCAAGAATCATCTTGGACAAATAACTCCGCCGAAGACTTCAAGAATCATCCTGACCCAATAACTCTGCTGGAGGTTTCAGGAATCGTCCCGAGCAATCACTCTGCCGGGGACTCTAAGCATCAACTTGAGCAATCAACTCTGGCGAATTCACTGGGGATTTTAAGAATCATCTTGGACAAATAACTTCGCCGGGGACTTCAAGAATCATCTTGGGCGAGAGACTTTGCTGGGGAATACCTGCAAAACAAGAACGGTAACAACCTAGCTCATGTTTCATATGCATCTGATTGACAATGGCGCAATGCTCCACACAGTGGAAATGCTACGCATTTCTGGGTAAATGATATGCAATCATGCAAAATGCTATGACCCCATCAGCAAAATAAATGCTGAAGGGAGAGTCCTCCTGTCAAGGAGAAAGGGACCACTTTGGTGGAGGAAGGATTCATCCCGCCGAGGATAAACAGTCACACCAATCTCAATTGGACTCCGCCTGGATTAACGAACTTCAGTCGACTGCTGCAGGGGAATAAAGCTCTACGAGAACCTGGATCTACTCATCTGAGTATACGAACCACAACTGCTGAGGAAAACGACGTCAATCGCAGAAATAAACTGCACGGCATTCGCAGCGAAACTTTCCTGGAGATAACGACTCCGGTGGGGAAATACAGCATCAGCTATTCAACACTCTACTGGGGAGCACCAATCATGGCCTGAACGCTTTCCAAGGACTCGGCTCTCTTGGGGGTTTGCATACTCGGATGGGGAAGAAGGAATCATCCTGCTTACTAGGGAGAGTACGACTCTGTGGGGAATTTCGATTCCGCTGGAGGCTTCAGTCCGGAACCATCGAGTGCTGCACACTTCAGTATATGACTCAGCTAGGGAAGCGACGATCCTTCAGGATGCATCTGATTGGGGGAGAGAATCTTCTCTGCTTGGGGATGCATACGGCGTACTGCCTGGTATATGCTACACCTGCAACAACACAAACAACAGACAAGATACCCTTCTCAAAGGGACCTATCAAGGTTATCATCTTGTGACAATGTTCAAGTAATTCATTGTTTCAACAATCAGTGGCCTAGGCCAGTAAGTTTATGTATGCACATTTTATCAAAAACATCGGCGTTCTTTTTCGCAAACAAAACATATAAATGCTAAACAAACAAACAGAATTGCTGAATAGTATACATTTTATTGATAACGAACCCCTGAATGGGTAAAAATGTTTTACAACGGATGCAAGCTCTTGGAATGAGGAAGTTGCGCAAATATACAACATAAATATACATCAGTATATACACAAATGTCGGCAATGAGGCGTAGACGAACACCATGAGTTGATCCCTCTATGACCCACTCGACTTCGATACTTCTCCAACGCTTCAGCTTCAGAAGAGATTGATTCAGATAAACGGCCCTCAGGTCTTCCAAACCACTAAACAAATACAGTCCACACGCGGAACGCAGTCATTTGCTTTTTCAAATCCCTAACGTTTGCCTGAATCGCCCTTTCGGGTTTTCGATTCACCGGGATACCCTTTTTTGCCAAAGTCGCCCATCCGGGTTTTCGACTTTGTGGGTGTACATTCTTTTCTTTGTATCCCTAATTTTTGCCCGAACCTTTTTCCTTTTTTATGGTTCGCCGGGATGCCCCATTTTTGCCTGGATATTCTTTTTCTTTCCAGCGAGTCATTCTTTAAGCAAAGTATTTTTTAATTGCGTCCGCGTTTACCGGGGATGCAAAATCTTCACCATCCATCGTAGATAACAACAAGGCTCCTCCCGAAAAGACCTTGCTGACGACGTACGGACCTTCGTAATTAGGAGTCCACTTGCCCCGGTGATTGGAGTGTGGAGGAAGAATCTTCTTCAGGACGAGATCACCCGTCTAAAAGCTTCTAGGACGCACCTTCTTATCATAGGCTTTCTTCATTCGGCTTTGGTAGAGACGACCATACGCAATCGATGCTAACCTCTTCTCGTCCATCAGGCTGAGTTGGTTTAGTCGGTTCTTAATCCATTCTGCCTCATCGAGTTTCACGTCAACCAAAACTCGCAAAGAAGGAATATCAACTTCTAACGGTAGGACAACTTCCATACTGTACACCAGAGAGAAAGGAGTTGCCCTGGTTGACGTACGTACCGTGGTACGATAACCGTGCAGCACAAATGGCAACATCTCGTGCCAATCCTTGTAGGTCACAACCATCTTCTGTACAATCTTCTTGATGTTCTTATTGGCCGCTTCAACGGCGCCATTCATCTTCGGCCGGTAAGGAGATGAGTTGTGGTGTTCAATCTTGAAACTCTGGCACAACTCCTTCATCATCTTGTTATTCAAATTTGAACCATTATGAGTAATGATTTGCTCGAGAATTCTGTATCGACAGATGATGTCCCTCTTTATGAATTTAGCCACCACCTGTTTGGTCACATTAGCATATGAGGTTGCCTCCACCCACTTGGTGAAGTAGTCGATAACTACTAGAATGAAGCGATGACCGTTAGACGCAGTGGGCTCGATCTTGCCTATCATGTTGATGCCCCACATGGAGAACGGCCACGGGGAGGACATGACATTTAACGGGCACGGCGACACGTGAATTTTATTAGCATAAATCTGGCATTTATGACATCTCTTCGCAAATTTAAAGCAATCCGACTCCATCGTCAGCCAGTAATATCCTGCTCTCAGGATCTTTCTTGTCATAGCATGCCCGCCGGCGTGCGTACCAAATGTGCCTTCATGGACTTCTTCCATGAGCATACTCGCCTCTTTCTCATCTACACATCTGAGTAGCACAAGATCGTGGTTTCTTTTGTACAAAACTCCATCAGGATTGAGATAAAAATTTCCAGACAGCCTCCTCAGAGTCTTCTTATCCTGGGTTGACGCTCCCGCAGGATACTCCTTAGTCCTAAGGAAGGTCTGGATATCATGGAACCATGGCTTGCCATCGGAGGCTTCCTCGATCGCAAAGACGAATGCAAGTCTATCAAGACGAGAAAGGACAATTCTTGGAGCTTCATTCCAAAAATTGACTTTATACATTGAAGCCAACGTGGCTAAGGCATCAGCCATCTGATTTTCCGCTCTGGGCACATGATGGAGTTCCACTCGATCGAAGAACGGAAGCAGCCTTCTGGCATAGTTCATGTACGGCACCAAATTCGATTGACGAGTCTCCCACTCCCCTTTAATCTGGTTAATCACAAGTGCCGAGTCACCATATACATCTAGGTTCTTGATTCTCAAATCAATTGCTTCTTCTAGATCCATGATGCATGCTTCGTACTCCGCTTCATTATTGGTGACTGGAAACGTCAGTCTCGCAGTAAACGGGATATGTGACCCATGGGGAGTCGTGATGATTGCCCCAATGCCACTTCCATAAGAATTAACCGCCCCGTCAAATATCAATTTCCACTGGGATTTCCTGTCTGGCCCCTCGTCGGGCAACGGTTCGTCACAATCTTTTGCTTTAAGAAACATGATATCCTCATCAAGGAATTCAAATTTCATCGGCTGATAATCCTCGATCGGCTGTTCGGCGAGGTATTCCGACAATACGCTTCCCTTGATGGCCTTCTGGGAAACGTACTGAATGTCATATTCCGTCAACACCATTTTCCATCTGGCAATCCTGCCCGAAAGCGCTTGCTTTTCGAAGACGTACTTGATCGGATCCATCTTTGAAATTAGCATGGTGGTGTGATTGAGCATGTACTATCGTAAACGTTTGGCAGCCCAGGCTAATGCACAACACGTCTTCTCCAGCATCGAGTAACGAGATTCACAATCTGTGAACTTTTTGCTCAAATAATAAATGGCATGCTCTTTTCTGCCCGTCTCGTCGTGCTGACCGAGAACACACCCCATACTATTCTCAAGAACTGTCAAGTACATGATTAAGGGTCTTCCGGCCACTGGGGGTATCAAGATCGGAGGTTCCTGCAGATACTGTTTTATCTTATCAAATGCCTTCTGGAAATCCTCGTTCCAGACAATCGCCTGATTTTTCTTTAGCAGTTTGAACATCGGTTCACACGTGGCCGTGAGCTGAGAAATAAACCTTGCAATGTAGTTTATTCTGCCCAGGAAACCACGAACTTCTTTTTCGGTTTTTGGCGCTGGCATCTCTTGTATTGCTTTTATCTTCGCAGGATCAACCTCGATGCCTCTTTCACTCACGATAAACCCCAGTAGTTTTCCAGACCGTACTCCGAAAGTAAACTTGCTAGGATTCAGCCTCAACCTGAACTTCCTAAGCCTCTCAAAAAGCTTCAGCAAATTGACCAGATGTCCTCCCTCCGTTTGGGACTTCGCAATCATGTCATCAACATAGACTTCAATCTCATGATGAATCATGTCATGAAACAAAGTGATCATTGCTCGTTGGTAAGTAGCCCCTGCGTTCTTCAGACCGAAAGACATTACCTTGTAGCAAAATGTTCCCCAAGGTGTAATAAACGTAGTTTTTTCCATGTCCTCCGGCGCCATCTTGATCTGATTGTAACCGGAGAAGCCATCCATGAACGAAAATACGGAGAACTGAGTTGTATTGTCGACCAACACATCGATATGAGGCAGCGGGAAATCATCTTTAGGGCTCGCTCTATTCAAATCCCGATAATCGACGCACATTCGTACCTTACCGTCCTTATTCGGTACAGGTACTATGTTGGCGACCCACGGAGGGTAAGTAGTGACCGCTAAGAAGCCAGCATCCAGCTACTTTTGCACCTCTTCTTTGATCTTAACGGCCATATCTGGTCGCGTCCTCCTAAGCTTCTGCTTAACGGGAGGGCAGTCTTCTCGCAGCGGCAAGTGATGGACCACGATGTCAGTGTCAAGTCCGCGCATATCTTCGTATGACCAAGCAAAGACGTCACTATACTCTCTCAGCATCTCGACCAATCTCTGCTTGACATCACTTTGCAACGCAGCCCCTATCCTGACATTCCTGACAAGTTCTTCAGAACCCAAATTCACAATCTTGATCTCTTCTTCGTGAGGCAGAATAACTTTCTCTTCTTGTTTCAACAAGCGGGCCAACTCTTCGGGAAGGTCTTCGTCTTCATCAATCTCTTCTTCGGCTTGATAGATCGGGCAATCGAAGTCGAAGTGAGTCGTAGAAGGTCCATAGTTGATGTCATCTGTTATGTGGATCCTGCAATAACAAGGGTTAAGCTTAAAACAAGGATATGCAGGTTAGCACAAACCCCATTGCCATTTTATTGTTTTTCAAAACAAATATAAAACAGGAATAACAGAGATCACAATATTTGAATACGAAGAAAAACGCCTTTTGATTTATTGGTAAAATGCATGTACATAATCAAACGAGGCCCTGACAATAAAACCACTATGCCCCGGGTAGGACATAGGGTTGTACAATGATTGGAAAAAGTAAATCATTACTCTTTGCCTGTCACTTGGATGATATCCCTGACGGACCAGTTCTTGAGGCTCTCGCCCGGTTTGCTTGGCTGGATCCAAGAGTTCAGATCGCAGTCGCTGTCTTCGCCGTCTTCAGACACCGCGTTGACACTTTCAAATATCACCCCGCCACTGGTAAACTGGATCGGCCCTTTACCTCGCGACGCACTGCTAGAAGAGGAGGCTTCAATCACAGGAGAGTATCCTAACCCAAACTTGTCTTGCTTGTTATGTATCTCTATAATTCTCCCTCAGCCTGGGGTAGATCCGGATTGAACAACGGCTCGGGCTTCCTTGAAGGAAGAGAGAGTCATCTCTGGTTTTTCAGTCATTACAGGAGCCACGTTCTTGACTTTAACAGCTTCGAACGCCTGACATAGGGTTTCGTGGATTTCCTCATCCATCTCAACATATTTGAAGGACGACAAATGGCTCACCATTATATCTTCCTCGCCACATACAGTCACAATGCTACCTCCGACGACATACTTGAGCTTCTGGTGCAACGTGGAGGTCACGGCACCCGCATAATGGATCGATGGCCGGCCCAAGAGACAGCTGTAGGCAGGCATGATGTCCATAATGTAGAAGACTGCGTCGAATGTTTCCGGACCAACTTGGATTGGCAACGTCACTTCCCCGAAAACATGACGTTTGGTTCCATCGAACGCCTTCACAACCAGATCACTGGGTGTTCAAATCAATCCTCGAGTATCCAACTTCATCAATGCTTTCTTCGGAAGAACATTGAGCGATGACCCTGTGTCCACCAACACATGAGACATAATCGTTCCCTTACACTCTATCGAGATGTGCAGGGCACTATTGTGGTTTCATCCCTTCGGCGTCAGCTCCAGGTCAGTGAACCCTAACCCGTTTCCAGCATTCACGTGGGCTACGACCCCTTCCAACTGGTTGACCGATATTTCTTGCGGCACATACGTGGAATTTAAAACCTTCAGCAGCGCGTTGTGATGTGCCTCAGAACACAGCAACAAATTCAGGATGGAAGTTTTTGAGGGTGTTTGATGGAGATGATCCACGATCTTGTAGTCACTCTTATTAATCAACCTCATAAACTCTTCAGCGTCTTTAACAAGTAAGTCCTTCTCTACCCCACGAGGGGTTTCTTCAACGAATTTACTCTTTCCTTTATCAGTTACATCAACTTTGTCCGCCACGATCTCAGGTGGAGCAAACATTCTCCCGCTACGAGTGATTCCGCCGACTCCTGCTAGGTTATCCACAGACGACCCGGATGGTTCCAGTTCCAACTTCTGTCCGTTGCAGTAGACATCTGCCCCATAATGCCATGGGACAACATTGGTGCTTTCGAAGGGCATCGACCCAGCTCTGGTGATGGTAATCGTGGGTGGCCTGGGTGCAGAAATAGTTATCGTCCAACGAGGGATGTGTCGCTACTGCGAAAATCGGCGCCGGCTGAACAGAAGAGTCGCCACCGTGCGTTATTTATCCCAACGGAGGGAAAGGAAACGCTCGAAGTAAACCTACCGCAAAGACGGGAAAGGAATGGTCATCGCAACCAAATCCTGGATTCGGGAGTCGGTTACGCAAGGGGAAGGTATTAGCACCCCTCACGTCCGTCGTACTCGACGGGATCCATGCTTGTTTTCTAGTACAGATTGTTATTCTATCTATTCTACAAGTCAAGGGTTAAAAGAAAATAAAATGACTCGGCAAAGTATCGCACTTTATGCCTACGTATTCCCGTCTGGAACGAGAAATCAGAGTCAACGTAGTTCGCCTACCTACGGGAAAGGAGGGGAAGGTTGCTCGCTAGGATATCGCATCCTATGCCTACGTACTTTCATACAGCATGAAAGATCAGAGCAAACGTAGTTCGGGCTACGGAAGACACAAATTTTTCTGACTGTTTTTTTATCCTTCTGAAAAAGGTTTTCTCCTGATTAAGGGTCCAAGCGGACAAAAATGACTCTTTTGATTGGTTTATACTCTTTTACGCAAGAACTGTCTTTTATTGATGTTTATCCTTTTATTGTATTTTTGATTGTTTTGAGAAAGAAGAGACAGAACTCTAAAACCTATGGTTGAAAAAGGGAATCAAATCTATCCTAATGTTATCATGCATGGATGAAAACCTAATGTCTGTCATATTTCTCTCTTCGCAGAGAGAAACAGAGATCCTAAGGGATAAACGGAAAAGCAACAACATATATACAGTAAAGCGGTAAAATGCATGAATGCAGCAGTACAAGCGAGGCAAGGGAGTCCCACTCGACCTCGAACCTAGAAAACAATGGGCAAAGTGAAACAACTCCACCTCAACCCTATGGGAAAATTAACAAACAATACAGCAAAGAAAATAAACCCAAAAACCCAGCTCTGACAGCACCCCAGCTCCAGTTGAACTTCTGAAATCAAACTCCAATGGTACCCCAAGCCACAACAAGCTTCTATCTCCAAGAAATCACCCAAGCTCAAGCAAGCACAGAATCTTACCCAGTTGATAGCATCAGACAACAGATAGCCCCAGACAGCACTAAACCCTAGGTTTAACAGTTGCACAGCTTTGACATGAACAATCTTCATCTTTGTCAATCTTTGATCTTCACCCCTATCTTCAATGGCTTCTTTCTTCAAGGCAAGCTCTCCAGCAAAGAATTGATTTATCAGGATAAATTGAATGTCAAACAGTTCATTGACAACCAAAGGAAGTCTATGAATAGTTGACATTGTAGCAGACTGTTTCCTTCAAAGTTCTACCTCTTAGATAAAACCACTTGTCCCTCCTAAGGAGGGAGGTGAATATCATAGAGGGACTTTATGTCATAGAGAGGAATGGAAGCACATGAAGCTATCCATGTTTATGAAAGAATTTGTTCTATTCTAAGGCTGTACCTATCTTCTATTATTTCCTATGCCTTCAATCAGCTCACAACTCAAGCAATCCTTATGCATCAACCTTGATCTTTGTATTCAATCTTCTCCATTGATTCTTCATGCTTCCACAAGCTCAAACCAAGCCCACACTCCAAATAAAAACCCAAAAGCCCAAGCAAGCAACATAAACCCCTAATGGGAACACCAAACAATCACCCACTTTGCAAAATGTACTAAAAATAGCAAAATAGTATTTAAAATCCTAAGATTTATTCTAAGGGGATTTCTATATCTACCCTACATACCCTATATGTCCCATATCCTAATTCATGCTAAAAACCCCAAAGGAAAATGTTAGTGCACCTATGTTGAGTTTGAACCCTAAAACTATCTGTTGCACCCTAAAATTTGCTCAACCTTATTCACTTGGTTTATGTTTCAATATCATTAGCATTTGCATATAGAGTCATGTACATATTCTGATCATCTGCATAGCATAGCATTGCAAGTCATCCAACAGGGGACCAATCAGTATTCTCATCTCTAGAGGCCTATCAAGAGGTTATTATCCTAATTCAATCCCATTCAAGTCATCAGAAAGAATTTGGAAGCTATCAAGTCAATGGACCAAGCAGTTCATCTATCTCCTAACTGAGGGTATCTGGGGATCAATGAGTAAGTTGTGAGCTGTGAATGGAGCATGGAGAGTATCTGGGCATCATGGGAGACTTAGAAAGTTATTTGAAGAAGAAGACAAGTCCTTGATATGATCACAAGTATTGCAGTTGAAGATAGTCAACTAGGGTTTCATCTGGGGTCAACTCTAGGTCAACTCTAGGTCAATTGACTGATTGAAAGGCATTAAGGGCTATTGGAGAGATGTGGAGTTCCTCATTTGACATGTAGAAGAGGGTATGGTGATGTGCTAAGAAGAAATCAAGAGAAATCAAGGAGAAGAGGAGTTTCTAAATTAGGGTTTCTGTGTAAAATCCCCTAATTTAGGTCAAATTTCCAAGCAAGATAAGTCCAAATTCAAGCTTCAAATGGATCCTTGGCCAACATGGGACTTGTATAGGATCTCAAGACCTTTAATTTTAGTGGTGGAAGGCACTAAGGGGATTTATAGAACTCAAGTTATGGTCCTTGCAAGTTACAGGTCATCTGAGGTATCTGAGATTTTGTCTGTGAAAGTGACTTGACTTACAAGCTATTTTTACCCCTCAAGGAGATTTAAAATGAATTTCTGGTCAACATAAGAATTGTTCCTCATTGTCTTAGCTTTCTAGAATGGTATAGTATGCCTTCATATGATTTGTGGAACTCTACTTATGGTCTTGGAAAGCAAAGGGTATTTTGGTCATCTGAGGATTACAGGTCATTCTTAGCCTATGCCTAAAACTCATACAAGGAAGCTTCAAATGAAAAACATCAAAATATCAAAGTTGCTCAAAATGCCATTTTAAGTCTAGAAAAGAAGTCATGGAAGTTTGGAAATGCATGGAATGAGACTTGACCAAAGTTGGTGAAAAATGACCTAAAAAAGGCATATAAGTTGAAAAAGTTGAAATGAAAATTTGGTTTGAGAGATCTACAAATCCAAAATAGGTCATCCAATATACCAAATTGATTCTAAACATCATTTTAGAGACATTGGTTCAGCCACTTTTTTGAGTTAAGAGTAAAAAATTGGACTTGCTTTGTATTTTTGTTGCTTGCATAATAAGGCAAGAAGAGAAAACTTGGCATAAGTGACTTTTCAAGGCAAAGAACTTAGTTTTTTCATACATACCATGACAATAACTTATAAGGGGAGATTTTGATACAAACATGAAAGGAAAGGCATGAGATATGAGATGGATCAAAGTATCATTAAGGGAGAACTTCCATAACTTTCCATCAATTTCTAGAACCATCTAAGATCATTCTACAACCTTCTAGATCAGGCCATCATCATCTATATAAACACAAGAGTGGCTCCAAAATGTGGTTGGTGATTCATTTGGCAAGAATACATAGCTTTCTTCCATCTTTCCAATTTTGCAAATTGTTCTCAATCTCTCACAAAATCCCATCAACTCACAAAGTTCTTGATCCTAATGTACTATATAATCATCCTAGAACCAAAATTCATCAAGATCTGGCTGAGTTGTGTTCATTTTCGTGTGCTGTGATCTTCACCATCAAAAGTGCAAGAGGAGTTCAAATATCATATTCAGAGCATGGGATCGAAGGTGATTGCATACAGTAGCAAGGACCAAGAGTGTTGATCAAGATCAGAGCATTGGTGGCTGTTGATTCAATAAGTCTGCATCTGTTTTCAAGAATTTGCACCAGGTACGTTTTCTTTCGAATTGGATAGAATAGTGATCATGGCATAGGATTGTTAGTATATTAGAGACCTAGGTTGTTAGAGGATGAATCCTGGCAAGTTTAGAGCACATTCCATGAAGTTTGAGAATTTGACATAACGACTTTAAAGAGCAAGAACAAGCTGTATATTGAGTTTTGGTGATCATGTTATAACATAGAATGATGAGGGTAATGTGTAGAACAAGTTTAGGTCGTTAGATTGAAGCCCTAGCAAGGTTGATCTCAGAGGAAAATGATGGAACCCTAATGTTTGCGCATTCTGTTTGGACGATACAAGGCGTTTCAGAGAAAGCTATGAGTATGGTTGTGTTCCTTATGATTAGTAGATCATTTTAGGGTTTTGATTTTTTCGTTTTCATCAAGTAGCCATGGAGAACGACCGGGTTGAATATTTGTGCATGAACTCTGTTAAACCTGCAAACCCTAAGTCCTTTGGGGACGATGGTCTTCAACCGTCCGATCGTGTTTGATATTTGACTCTTTCACCACATCCAACGGTCGTCTTTTAATCTCAGAAATGGAGGGAAACGAGACTGGGCAATACGCTGCCGTTTCATTTAATGATGAGTTCTGGGCTTAATGAGATATTGATACTCACACCCCTTGCACGGCCCAATCCCATTTTGAACTGGAAAAACTTACTTTTTACATCGCGCCCATATTATTTTCGTTTCATTTTTCTTTTGATTTTCTGAACGCGTGGGCCTAAACTCAGTTCCTATTCGCACCCCTGGTTCATGGCCCACCTGGAAATACAACTGGGCGCTTCTACTTTTCTCACCCCTCCCCCTTTTATTTCATATTTTGTTATTTTAATTTCTTTAATATTTTTCTCATCTTTAAAAAATCATAAAAAAAATAGGAAAATTGAGATTTTTAATTCCTTCTTTTTGCTATAGGTCCATTATTCTGTCTAGAAAAATATGAAAAAATAAAAATGGCATTTTATTTTGTTTTAATATTTTTCATGCATTTTTCTTGTAAATAGCATTTTATTAAGTCTAGTTTGATACTTAAATTTGTTAATTTTTGTTCTAATAGATGCTTTAGTATTTTTAATCCCTTCTTTTTAGGTTGATTAGTTTAGACATATATCTTGTATATCAAATTTAGTTCATATTTTTAGAACTTAATTTTAGGTGTTTAGTTTAGGTGTGAATAACATGAACAAAATTAGGGTTTAGGTGATAACATAGGGGAATTAGTTCATTTCCCTTAGGATTTAGAGATTGAAAGTTTGGGGTATGGGACTATAGGGATTATGGGTAGTTATTAGATCCCTTAGAAATCACTAGGATTCCCCTACTGCTATTAGTATATTACTGTCTATATTTGTTTGACTGGTATGGTGTGCCCTCTCTGGGATTATTGCTTGTTTGTGTGGGTATTGGGGATTGCTTGGGGATTGGGAGAGCTGAAGACTTTGATGATGAAGCCATTGGAGATCAAGGAACTGAAGACCAACTTCCAGAGTTGATGAGGAGATTCCGTGCTGGCAGCTGTGAAGGTTATAGGGTCTAGGAGTTTAGGCAGAGCCCTAGAGTAGTCAACTTGATTATCAAACATGGAAGGTCTTGACTGCCTCCATCCTTCTCTGTGATACAGAGTCTCTCTAAGACATTCACCCCCTTCCTTTGGAAGGCTTGGTGCTACTGTCTAGGGGATAGAACTCTTCAGAGAAAATATCTTATGTGTTAAGCAGTTGGTTTGCCACCCTTGGTGGTCAACTAATTGCTTAACACCCAATTCATTCTTGTGATTGATCCCTTAGCTTGGGGGTTAGGACTTGAAGAAAAGCCATTGTAGACTGAAGATTGATGACAAAAACCCTGCTTGAAGGCTGTGGAGATGGAGATTGAAGCTTGCTGAAGCTTGTAGCTGTTTGGAGATGACTTGAAGCCAGATGTTGATGCAGAGCTGCTGTGGCTGTTTATTTTGCTGTATTTCATTTCTGATGTATTGATTGGTTTTCCTGACTGTATTGTTTGCTGTTTACCCTGTTGGGTTGAAAGTGAAGTCTGTTCAGTTTTGCCTATTGTTTTCTAGGTTCGAGGTTGAGTGGGACTCCCTTGCCTCGCTTGTATTGTTGCATCCATGCATTCTACTGCTTTACTGTATATATCTGCTATTGTTTCTGTTTCTGTCAATTCCCTTAGGATCTCTGTTTCTCTCTGCGCAGGAGAGGAACATGATAGACACTAGGTCTTAACCCATGCATGATATCATTAGGTTAGTTCGATTCCCTTCGTAACCGTAGGTTAGAGTTTTGTCTCTTCTTCCTCAAAACAAACAGAAAAACACAAATAAAGATTTCAAACACAATAAAAGACACTTCTTCCGTAAAAGAATGTGAACTCATCAAGACGTCATTTTTGTCCGCTTGGACCAATAATCAGAAAAACCTTTTTCAGAAGGAATAAAATCAATCAAGGCAAGCTTGTGTCGTACGTGGCCCGAACTACGTTTGCTCTGATCTTTCATGCTGTATGAAAGTACGTAGGCATAGGATGCGACATCCTAGCGAGCAACCTTCCCCCCTTTCCCGTAGGTAGGCGAACTACGTTGACTCTGATTTCTCGTTCCAGACGGGAATACGTAGGCATAAAGTGCGATACTTTGCCGAGTCATTTTCTTTTCTTTTTAACCCTTAACCCTGTAGAGTAGACAGAATAGCAATCCGTACCAGAAAACAAGCGTGGATCCCGTCGAGTACGACGGACGTGAGGGGTGCTAATACCTTCCCCTTACGTAACCGACTCCCGAATCCAGGTTTTGGTTGCGACGACCATCCCTTTCCCGTGTTGTGCGAGGTTTACTCTGAGCGTTTCCTTTCCCTCCCGTGGGATAAATAACGCACGGTGGCGACTCTTCTGTCAGCCGGCGCCGATTTTCGCAGTAGCGACAGCTGGCGACTCTGCTGGGGATCCAACGTCCCCTGGCTGCTAAGGACTGCGATAGTTCTTATGCATTTGGGATCCAACGTCCCTTAAGAGAGTCAATCCTAACGCTTGTTTTCCCGTCGAGGATTTTGTATGGATTTATATTTCTGACCTTTACTTTCAGCATATTATTATTGTCATTATTGCTGTATGTTGGGGTCGTGATGGGTGTTCTGATATTGAGTGAGAAGCCGGACCTGGGCTTGAGTGCACCTTAGACTTAGAGTAGAGATTAGTGGGCGCCCGCTTGCTTTGCTTGCCTTGGTGTCCCGTGAAATCTACGCTCAGACGAGGTTCCTCTGGTTGGCCTCCTGCCCCTTCCTTTGGTTGGCGTGGGTTGCTGGTTAGTTGAATTGTCGACTCTGGGGACCGATCATTTGGAAGTTGGCTAAGTGAGGCCTCTTCAGGATTCGATGATGCCACTCCTTCTGGGAATCGTATCATCAACCCTGAAAGTCTGTGACGCCGACGACCGCATAGGATGCCATACCTTGGTCAGTTACTAGGACATCCACCTGTGAGAGGGTTTAGGGTTATGCAGGTAACTAGACCTTCAGACACCGGTTATTCCTTGACCAGAGATCTTGAGTATTTATGGAGAGTTCTGAGGTCTGTCAGAGACCATTTGGAGAGTTCTAAGGTCTGTCAGAGACCAGTTCGAGATATGATTTGAGGTCTACCAGAGACCAGTGAGAGTTTTTGTTTGAGGTCTGTCAGAGACCAGTGTGGGAGCTTTGTGATAGGTCTATCTGAGACCAGGGTTTGAGGACTTCTAGAGAGTCTATCTGAGACTTCTTGATATGGTTCAGGCTATTCAGCTACGGCATTTGGTCCCTGTTGCATGTCACTTGCATTGCATTTGTTTGCATACCCATCATCATTGCATCCCACTAACGTGTGTCTGTGCTGCAGGTGCATTTGCATTTCCCTAGTTCTAGTGTCCGGATTTCTGAGTGATTGGTCATGGCCAGCTTAAGAAGGACAGTTGCTTACAAATTGCCTACTCCTGATGTTGTTCCTCTGCTTGGGTTGATCTCTCTGGCTGATGAGGATGTTCGTAGGAGCTTCAGAATGAGCTATGGGAGACTATTGAGATTGGTGCGCAAACCCACAGAGATGGAGCTAGATGGGCTGTACGCTTTAATGCAATTCTATGATCCCGCATTGAGATGTTTTACGTTTGCTGATTTCATTCTGGGGCCTACCATTGAGGAGTATGTGGAGTTTACTGAGTTACCCGTGCAGAACCAGGTCCCATTCATTCATTCTGGCGTTAAGCCCAAGCCGGAAAACTTGGCAAAAGCTTTGCATGTGGATGCCTCTGAATTGTTGATTACTGTTTCCCGTGGAGTTCCAGGCTTCTCGCTCCAGTTCTTGATTGGTAAAGCCCAGGAGTACGCTAAGAACGGGTGCTGGATTGCCTTCAATGTTGTGCTGGCTCTGTGCATTTACGGCATAGTATTGTTTCCCAATGTACCGGATTTTATGGACTTCGATGCCTTCTACTTGTTTGCCGCTGGTAATCCTGTACCTACCTTACTAGGAGATTTCTACCACTCACTGCATTACAAAAATGAGAAGGGAAGAGGGAAGAATGTCCACTTCTGTGTACCATTGCTGGGTATGTGGTTTAAGAGCCACCTTCCCAGGAAGGGATCTTTTGTGGAGAGTGCAACCACAGCTAGCTGGTCAGAGCGCCTGATGAGGCTATCTTCCGAAGACGTTGAATGGTTTGATAGAGATCTGCTGGGATCCGAGCTTATCTTCAGTTGTTCTGGGTACCCTAATGTCCCGCTGATAGGAAGAAAAGGGTGTATCAACTACAACCCATCTCTGTTGGTCCGTCAATTCGGATATGCGCTGAAGAACCCACCGGAGGAGGAAGAAGTACAGGAATCTCTGTACTTCACCGGAGACTTGAAGGGGGAGTTACTAGCCAAGCTACAGCATGCCTGGACGCGTATTAGCCGAAGAGGGAAGCCGTTGTTAGGGAAGAATGACTGTCGGGCTTACGCACCTTACAGAGTTTGGATCCAGGAGAGAGCAAGTCAGTTGCGGATGCCGTTTCCAGATGCACCAGCCCTTGTTCCTATTCCGGTAGCAGAGCCAACTACTGTTTCTAGGGAGGCCTACGAGCAGGTTGTGAAAGAAAAAGAAGCCTTGATGAAGATCAACGAAGGGTTAGAGCAGGAGCTAGCCCAGGTACGCAGTGAAAAAAACAAGGTCGTGCATGCTTTCCAACAGCAGATTGAGCTAATAAACAGACTAGGGGCTGAGTTGATTGAGGAGAAGAGGAAGCGCGAGCGTCTGGGGCAAGAGTTCAGAAGCTCCCATGACATGCTCGAATCCAAAAAGAAAGCGCTCGACGCAGCACACCGAGAGATCTCTTCTTGCAATAAGACTTGGAATGCTACGCTCACCAACAATAAGAAGAGGGAGGATAAGTTGAAGCAGCAAATTTCCGACCTCGAAGAGCAGTTGAAGTCCAGCATCAAGGAGTGTGAAGAAGAAGTGATGACTCGGTATAGTCTCCAGAATGCACTAAACAAGGCCATCAAAGGCAGAGATGAAGCTGTGTCTCAGAAGCGTAAACTAGAGGATCGCTTCGGAGAGGGGGCATGGGAGGAAACCGCTGAAGGCGTGCGACGTGTTCTCAAGAGAAGAAACCAGCTTGTTGAAGGGATGCTTACCAGACCAAGTCATCCGGAGACCAAGAAGTTGCTGGAAGAGTACCAGACTTATGAGAGTGTTTGATCATTTCATGTAGTAACTTGTATGCTTTATTTGCATAGTGCTGACCATCACCAGGATTGTTGGTTGAGGTCATGCCTTCTCTTTGTACTCAGTGACATTGTATTCCTGGCTTATTGGTTTTCTCCGTAATATATGAGGCTTTCTGTGATTCAACTCCGACCTTTGTATTGCTAGCACTGTCACTGCACTAGCACCTTCACACTAGAATCGGGGAATGAATTTCCCCAATGCACAGACACATATTGCATTGCATTCATATTCATATTGCATTACAGGTAATCTTTGGATGGTGTCTTATTTCCTGCTCTGTACCAGGTACTTTCCAGGATTGCAGATCAGCACCCGCACCGCTATTCCACTCGCACCAACTGTCGAAGAATCATGGATCAAATGCAGAACGAGATGCAAGATGTGCGCGAGAAGCTAGCTCTCTTTATGCAGACCATGGAGGCTATTGCAAAAGGTCAGGAGAATTTGCAAGCCATGGTGCAGCCTCTGTTGGTCAGAAACGCCGGTCACGGTAATGAGGATCATCAGTCTGTGCGAGTCGATACTGTTCAGGGAGATGACACTCCCACGCCAGTGGCTCCGCCTGTAGTCAATATACCTGCTGTTAATGTCAACAACGCTACCGCTGCTGGGAACGGTAACGTCGGAGTTGGGAACGAAACTACTGTCCATAACGTTGGGCTTGGTGATATCAACTTGGGTGATAATATGGGAGGCAACGGT
Source organism: Lathyrus sativus (assembly GCA_963859935.3). Lineage (NCBI taxonomy): Eukaryota > Viridiplantae > Streptophyta > Magnoliopsida > Fabales > Fabaceae > Lathyrus > Lathyrus sativus. The sequence goes on from OZ012738.1 coordinate 54,599,822, forward strand.
TTCGGGAATGCTGGATTCGGGTCCAACGATCAGGGATTCGATAACGCTGGGAAATATGGGTTCAATGCTCAAGGCTTTGGGCAAGACGGTTATGGTATGGCCAATCAGGGTTACGGAGGTTTCGGAAATGGAAACGGCGCTGGGTTAATGACTTTTGGGCCAGCTGGAGGTGTTCAGGGATACGGCAACAGAGGCCGAGGCCCGGGGATGAATCAGATTAGAGCTAGCCGCAATAATGAATATGATGGGTATGGAGCTAGGAATGGTATGTGGCAAGAGGATCAGCAGGAGGACGCTTTCTCCGGCGGAGGCTTCGAAGGGCCGATGGATAACTCCCAGAAGATCAGAATGCTGGAAGAGCAGATGAGGGGAGTCCTGAACCAAAGTGTTGTGGGCTTAGACATGTCAGCAATGGGTCTGGTACCTGGCTTGAGGGTGCCAATCAAATTCAAAGCTCCTACGTTTGATAAGTATAAAGGGGACACCTGTCCGAAAGTGCACGTGCGGGCTTATTACAGAAAGATGTCTGCGTACTCAACTGATGAGAGAATGCTAATGCATTTCTTTCAAGATAGTTTGTCAGGCCCTTCCCTAGAGTGGTATATGGGATTGGAGCCAACTAATATCAAGACATGGAAACAGCTAGCAGAGGCATTTGTAGCTCACTACAAATATAACAGCGACTTGGCGCCCAATCGGGTCCAATTGACAGGGTTGTCTCAGAAGAAGGGTGAGAGCTTTAAAGAGTACGCGCAAAGGTGGCGCGATATGGCTGCCAGGGTCCGTCCTCCTTTAGAAGACAAGGAAATGAATGACATGTTCGTCGGCACATTCACAGGCTTGTTTCATAACATGTTGTTTCATACATCTCTGGCCAGTTTCTCAAGCCTAATTCTGATGGGAGAAAAGATTGAACGTAACATTAAGCAAGGAAAATTCCAGGCTGAGGAATCAACTGCATCTGGCAGTAATAAGAAGGCTTTTGGTGGGCGCCGTCAGGGCGAGGCAAGCGCAGTGTTTGGGGGCCGAGGCAGAGGTCGGAACCAATATCATCAGCCGCAGCAGGTGGCGAGTGTTACTATCCCATATCAGCAACAACCATTTCAACAACAACAACCGTTTCAGCAGCAGCCAAGGCATCAACAACAGCAGCAACAGCAGCAGCAGCCACAGCAGGGGGCACAACAGGCTCAGCGAAGATTCCAGGGTGGTAAACCAAGAAGAGTGTTTGAGAAGCCTCCCTCAACGTACGCAGATTTGTTGCAGACATTGTTGGGTTTGAACCTGGTAGAGAAGAGAACTCTGGCACCGATAACGGGAACTCCTCCGTATGGCTATGATGCAAGCAGGCACTGTGAGTTTCATTCTGGGGCTCCGGGCCACGATGTAGAGGGTTGTCATGCTTTTAAGCACGTTGTGCAGGATCTTTTGGACAATAAGACTATCAATTTCGGAACGGCAGGTCCGAATATAGTGCAGAAGCCCATGCCTAATCATGGGGCAAACGCCATTCTGACTGAGGAAGGGTTGAATTTGATTATGAATGTTGATGATTTAAAGACGCCGCTGAGCGAGATAAAAAGCAGATTGTTACAAGGGGTGTCTATCCAGGATGTGACGAGTATTGCTTAGAATGCTGGACCCTGGCTAGGGGGTGTGATGATTTGAAGAAAGGCATTCAGGCTTTAATTGATGACGGCACATTGCAGTTTGACCGAGAGGCAATCGAAGAGCCTGCAGGGGCAGTAGCAGATAATCAGAGTGATGTGGCCACTGTGACGATTCCCCGAAAGACAATCACTATAACAGCACCGTCTCAGCGACCGCCGATCACCATAACTAAGGCCGAACCAATCCCGTACGAGAGCACAAAAGCAGTCCCATGGTCATATGGGTTGGAAGTGTATTGTGACGGAATAAAGTTCGATGTTAACAAGCAGCCAGCCGAGACTGTGGACAACGTTGTTGGTTCAGGAGGTATGACAAGGAGTGGTAGGATCTTCATATCACCTGAAGTGGAGGCCGAAAGACTAGTGAAGGGAAAGGGGAAGATGGTTGAGAATGTCCCAGTGCAAGCAAGCGACAAAGCATCGGCATCGAAAGACGTAGAAAAGTTCATGCGCTTGATTCGAAAAAGTGATTATAAGATTGTGGAGCATCTGCAACAGACGCCGTCCAAGATATCTATACTGTCGTTGCTCTTATGCTCTGAAGCTCACAGAAATGCTTTGTTGAAAGTCCTGGATACTTCCTTTGTACCCCAGGACGTCTTCGTGAATCAGCTAGAAGGAGTGTTGGCACATGTGAATGCCGGCCACAGCTTGGGCTTTACCGACTTCGATTTGACCCCGAAAGGGAGAGATCATAATATGGCGCTGCACATATCTGTTGAGTGTAGAGGGTCAGTAATGTCGCATGTATTGGTCGATACCGGATCATCCTTAAATGTGATGCCCAAGAAAGTGATGATGAAGCTAGATGTCAGAGGAATCCTGTGCACGCCCAGTGACTTGGTAGTTAGAGCATTTGATGGCACGCGGAGAACAGTCTTTGGATCGATAACATTGCCTCTCCAGGTAGGGCCGGAGGTGTTTGCAACTGAGTTTTATATCATGGACATCCAGCCTGCATATAGTTGCCTGCTCGGACGACCCTGGATTCATGGGGCTGGGGTAGTCACGTCTACCCTGCATCAGAAGTTGAAGTATATGGTCAGAGACAGCGTAGTCACCGTATGCGGAGAAGAAGACATCCTGGTCAGCCATCTGTCGTCATTTAAATATGTGGAGGTCGACGGAGAGATCCACGAAACACCCTGCCAGGATTTGAAGGGTTGCGTATCAAGGACAAAGGTCCCGGGCCGAGCAAGGTGTCGGAGGTAGCCGTCTCGTCGTATAAAGAAGCCCAAGCTCTGGTGGAGGCAGGAGAAGCAAAGGGCTGGGGCAAAGTGCTGGATATTCCTGTGAAGATGGACCGATTCGGGCTGGGATACCAACCGTCGTCATCAACACCTGCCGTGGGGACACCCCGTTTCAGGGGGCCAATAACCATCTCTGCCAGTGGAGTGTGTCACGAGACCATCAATGCTGCTTCGGAGTCTGACGAAGGAGACAGCGACTGCGATATGGATGCCTGGATTCAGCCAAGCATGCCAGGACAGGGACTGTGCAACTGGTCTATTCAGGAGCTTGTTCCTGTGACTCTTAAACAGTAATGCTTTTTTTTATTAATTGTTGAATAATCTGATGTCTTGCCCGGGGCATCATGATTTGCTTAGGGCTGTGTTGTTATGAACATTGCGTGTTAATCATTAAATAAATGGCGTTTTTTCATGTGCAAATATTTCGATCTCTGTCTTTCTTGTTTTGTATTTTTTCAATAAAATGGCAACGTGGTTATTCGCTTTATACGCATTTTGAAGCACTTAACCATTCCTTTTGCAGGATAACATCTTCAGATGACATCCTTGAACCACCTATGACTCGTCCCGACTTTGAGCACCTGGTATTTCAGGCCGAAGAAGAGGTTGTCGAAGATAGCGACATTCCTGAAGAACTATCTTGGTTGGTGAAACAAGAAGAGCGTGTCATTCTGCCTCACGAAGAGGCCATCGAAATCATCAACTTGGGGTCGGAAGGGGTTGAGAGGAATATTCGTATCGGAGCCGCACTGCAGAGCAGTATCAAGCGAAGACTGGTTGAAATACTCCGAGAGTATAGTGATGTATTCGCTTGGTCGTATGAAGATATGCCAGGGCTCGATACAGATATGGTTGTGCACCGTCTGCCATTGAAAGAAGAATGCCCACCGGTCAAACAAAAGCTTCGCAGAACTAGACCAGACATGGCAGTAAAGATCAAAGAGGAAGTTCAAAAACAGTGGGATGCTGGTTTCCTGGCTGTAACAAAATATCCCTCATGGGTTGCTAACATCGTACCAGTGCCAAAGAAAGATGGCAAGGTTCGAATGTGCGTGGATTATAGGGATCTGAATAAAGCAAGCCCAAAAGACGATTTTCCACTTCCTCATATCGATGTGCTAGTTGATAATACTGCTCAATACTCTGTATTCTCCTTCATGGATGGCTTTTCAGGCTATAATCAGATTAAAATGGCGCCAGAGGATATGGAGAAGACCACTTTCATAACGCCTTGGGGAACCTTTTGCTACAAAGTGATGCCCTTTGGTTTGAAAAATGCTGGGGCAACATATCAGCGCGCGATGGTGACTCTTTTCCATGATATGATGCATAAAGAGATCGAAGTTTATGTTGACGATATGATTGCCAAATCCCAGACGGAGGAAGAGCATCTGGTGAATCTGCTGAAGTTATTTAAAAGGATTAGGAAGTTCAGGCTGAGACTGAACCCTAATAAATGCACCTTCGGGGTGAGATCGGGTAAGCTGCTGGGGTTTATCGTAAGTGAAAGAGGAATAGAGGTCGATCCTGCTAAAATAAAAGCGATACAAGAAATGCCGACGCCTAAAACAGAGAAAGAGGTGCGCGGGTTTTTAGGGAGGTTGAACTACATCGCTCGGTTCATATCTCATCTAACGGCCACGTGTGAACCATTATTCAAGTTATTGAAGAAAGATCAAGCAGTAACATGGAACGAAAATTGTCAAAAGGCGTTCGATAAAATAAAGCAGTATTTGCAGGAGCCTCCTATTTTGATACCCCCAGTGGCAGGGAGACCCTTGATCATGTATTTGACAGTTCTTGAGGGAAGCATGGGTTGTGTTCTCGGTCAACACGACGAGACGGGGAGAAAAGAGCATGCAATTTACTACTTGAGTAAGAAATTTACCGATTGTGAATCTCGATACTCAATGCTTGAGAAAACTTGTTGCGCGCTAGCCTGGGCCGCCAAGCGTTTGAGGCAATACATGCTGAATCACACAACCATGCTCATCTCGAAGATGGATCCGATCAAATATGTATTCGAAAAGCAGGCGTTGTCAGGGAGAATTGCCCGTTGGCAGATGGTCTTGACTGAATATGACATCCAATACGTCTCGCAAAAGGCTATAAAGGGGAGTGTGCTGTCTGAGTATCTGGCGGAGCAGCCTATTGAAGATTACCAATCGATGAGGTTTGATTTTCCTGACGAGGATATCATGTACCTAAAGATGAAAGATTGTGAAGAGTCGTTGCCAGACGAAGGACCAGAGTTGGGTTCCAAATGGAAGATGATATTTGACGGAGCTGTGAATGCTTACGGTAGCGGAATAGGGGCAATCATCACTACTCCACACGGGTCGCACATCCCGTTTACTGCTCGATTGGCCTTTGCGGTTACCAATAATGAGGCCGAATACGAAGCTTGTATAATGGGGCTTGAAGAAGCCATTGATTTGCGAATCAAGAATCTGGACGTATACGGAGACTCAGCTCTGGTGGTGAATCAGATAAAAGGGGAATGGGAGACACGTCAGCCCAACTTGATACATTACATGAATTATGCAAGGAGATTGTTGCCTTTCTTTGACAAGGTTGAATTGCATCATGTACCGCGGGCAGAGAACCAAATGGATGACGCCCTGGCCACTTTGTCTTCCATGTACAAGGTCAACTTCTGGAACGAGGCTCCCAGAATCGTTATCTCTCGGCTTGACAGGCCTGCCTTTGTGTTTGCTATTGACGAGGCATCCAATGATAAACCGTGGTATTTTGATATCCTTAATTTTCTGAAGAATAAAGAGTATTCGGCTGGGGCATCCAGTCAAGATCAGAAGACTCTCAGGAGATTAGCGGGTAATTTCTATTTGAATCTGGACGGTGTCTTATACAGAAGAAACCACGACTTGGTGTTGTTGCGTTGTGTAGACGAGAAAGAGGCGAAGCTGCTCATGGAGGAAATAAATGAAGGTACATTTGGTACGCATGCTGGTGGGCATGCTATGACGAGGAAGCTGCTACGGGCAGGTTATTTTTGGCTGACCATGGAAACTGATTGTTTCAAGTTTGCGAGAAAGTGCCACAAGTGCCAAATCTATGCTGATAAGATCCATGTGCCTCCGAGTCCTCTGAATGTGATGTCATCGCCATGGCCATTCTCGATGTGGGGAATCGACATGATTGGAAAGATTGAGCCGACAGCTTCTAAAGGGCACCGGTTCATTCTAGTAGCAATCGATTATTTCACCAAGTGGGTGGAAGCGGCGTCTTATGCAAATGTAACTAAGCAGGTGGTGGCCAGATTCATCAAGAGAGATATCATTTGCAGATATGGGATCCCCGAGCGGATAATCACGGACAACGGTTCAAACCTGAATAACAAAATGATGAAGGAGCTCTGTCAGAATTTCAATATCGAACATCACAACTCCTCCCCTTACCGACCCAAGATGAATGCCGTTGTCGAAGCGGCCAATAAGAATATCAAGAAGATTGTTCAAAAGATGGTGGTGACCTATAAGGATTGGCATGAGATGCTACCTTTTGCTTTGCACGGTTATCGTACGACGGTACGCACATCAACCGGGGCAACCCCGTTCTCGTTAGTATACGGAATGGAAGCAGTGCTACCATTGGAAGTGGAGATTCCTTCTCTGAGGGTATTGCGAGATGTCCAATTAGATGAGGCAGAATGGGTGAAAGACAGGTTGAACCAACTGAGCTTAATGGACGAGAAGAGGCTAGCTTCTCTAGCATACGGTCGTTTGTACCAGAGCCGAATGAAGAAAGCATATGATAAGAAGATACATCCGCGAAGCTTTCAGATGGGCGACCTGGTGCTGAAAAGGATTATCCCGCCGCAGGCAGATCACAGGGGCAAGTGGACCCCCAATTACGAAGGGCCATATGTTGTCAGAAAAGTCTTTTCAGGAGGAGCGTTATTGTTATCCACTATGGACGGTGAAGACTTTACGTCACCTGTAAATTCGGACGCGGTTAAAAAATACTTTGCTTAAAATTGACCCGCTGGACAAAAAAAAAAGAGAGAGTCCAGGCAAAAATGGGGCATCCTGGCGAACCAAAAACAGAATGAAAGGTTCGGGCAAAAGTTAGGGATAAAATTGAAAAAATGTACACCCGCGAAGTTGAAAACCTACACTGGGCGGCTTCGGCAAAAAGGGGTATCCCGGTGAACTGAAAACCCGTAAAGGGCGGTTCACGCAAAAGTTAGGGATTTGAAAAGCAAATGACTGCGGTCCGAATTTAATATTACAGTGGGCATCAGCGCGGGAGAATACACTCGAGGAGTCGATTATCGGATACAATCCCTTCGGAAGTGTGAATACCGGGAAAGCATTAGAGTCGGGCGAGTCATAGGAGGATCAGTTCGTGGTGTTTGTCTGCATCCCGTTGCCGACATGTGTACAAATTTAGTTGTCAATATATTTATGCTTCTTGTGCATACTTGTATATCTGCTTTGCGTAGCTTCCTCTTTTCAGGAGTTACATCCCGTGTACAAAAATTCCGCCCATTCAGGGGCCCAATCAATAAAATATGTTATTCAGTATTTGATGCTGGTTCTTTACGGTTTTGTGCATGATAAAGCGCCTAAGTTTATTGAAACTAGCATGTGTATAACATCACTGGCCCTTGCTAACGATTGCTAAAACTTTGAATTAACTGAAGATGATGTCACTAACCTGAATAGAGTTGGTTGCATAGGCTTGTCTTGTTTTGTTTGTGTTGTTGCAGGTTTCATAGCCGTACGAGGAAGATGATCAAAAGATTGCTGTAACGAAAAACTTGATCCCCACGCAGGTCATGCATGTTCTTCCTGAAGAAGGATAGAATTCTCCAGCTAACCGTAGCTTATCCAAAGGGCATGCTCCAGCAAAGCCATTTATTCTCAGCAGAATGGGCGATCCCAAAATTGTAGGTTGTATTCAGGCAGTATGGTGTCTCCCAGAAGGATTCCTTATCTCAAGCAGAGTGGGTTTAGTCGCAGAAGATTAATGTCTGTGAGCTGTATTCAGACAGTTCACTTTCCCCGCAGGGTCATTTACTCTCCCCCAGCGGAGTCAGTTAATTCTCCCCAAGAGAATCATCCCATCCCCAGCGGAATTCTCTTTGCAAGTATTTTCATTCCTCCCAGTGGAACTCGAAGATTAAGACTCTCCCCGACAGAGTTGGTGGTGCGCCCAGGCATTTATTTTGCCAGAATACCGTGTGATATTCGTTCATTCTCCAGCAGAAATTCAATCATACCAAGCGCATCTGTTATTCTCCAGCAGAATTATATTCCCCAGCAGGGTATTATTTCAATGAGGAGCTTGATTTAAGTTCCCAATTTCCCAGCTGGGTCGACTTCACTCTTCCAGCATTTATTTTGCTGGAATAGTTCTATAGCATCTGGCTATCCACAGCGGAGTCGGAATTGTCTTTAGCATTTAGTTTGCTGGAGCAGCTCCTATATCCCAGCAGTCCGAGTCTGCATTGGCATCGACATATAGTGTCATACTTGCATCCACCAAATAAAAGCGTAGCATTTCCATGTCGAATGGAGCATTGCATCGTCGTCAAACATACGCATTTTTGAAACATAAACTAAGTTGGCTAACCGTTGGTTTCAAGTATTGTCTCTCTTGCAGGTGGGAGGAGTTCTTGCTCCAATAAATCAATAAACATCTGAGGTCTCGGCGTGAGACATCCCATGAAGTGTCAGCTTCGGCATTATACCCCACAGAATTATCATGATGAAGTTCTCTTTGTCTCCGAACAGAGTTATTTGTGAATTTCTCGTGTTTTCCCCGCCAGAGTGAGTAGGCAAAATTTCTCCTCATTCCCAAGCAGAGTTGTTTGCCATCAAAGGGTTTCCCGAACCAGAATCTCAGAGGCCACCGCCGGTTACCAGAACAGGCGTCCGGTAGTTTGGTTTCCAAATATCCCCAGTAGAGTCCGCTTCAAAGTCGCTGTCACGTCAGTGCTAAGAAGTTTTGTACCAATGGAGGGATGAGTCCTGACGAGGACGATTTTATTGACAGGTTTTCTTCGTGCTAGAAAAGTGGGGGTCCTAACGTGGACAGATTGATTTCCTTAGTTTGACGACATGTGCTAGTCCTAACATGGACGGGTTCGATTTTTCAGAATTGTTGTTATGTGGAGTCCTGACGTGGACATTTCTTTCAGTTTGACGATATGTGTCAGCCCTAACGTGGACGGATTGGATTTCCTGGTGTTGATCGAAGGTGGGGTCCTGACGTAGACAAGATTGGTTCCTCTTCATGTTGGTGTCCTGACGTGGACCATTTTATTTCCAGCAGATAGCTTTATTCGCCATGGTGAAACGTGCGTCCTGACGTGGACAAGTTTGTAGTTCTTTGTGATGACAAAACGCGAGAGTCCTGACGTGGACAAATTTATCCTTCTTCATGTTGTTGGCAAAGTGTGAGTCCTGACGCGGACAAGTCTTATTTCCCCAGCAAGTCGAAGACGCGCAAGTCCTGACGTGGACAAGTTTATTTCTTCAGCAGGATTGAGATATGAGTCCTGACGTGGACGAGGTTTTATCTCCTCAGCAAGTCAAGAGTTGAGTCCTTACATGGACAAATCAAGAAGCAAGTTTATTCCTTACGTGGAAAGAGGGGAGTCCTTACATGGACAAATCAGAAAGGGTGGTTTCCTTACGTGGAAAGGTGTGATTCCTTACGTGGAAAGATTGAGTCATTACATGGACATATCAAGTTGGAGTCCTTACGTGGACAGATCGAGGTTGTGTTTCCTTACGTGGAAAGATTGGAGTCCTGAAGTGGACAAACTAAGACAAGATTGTGTTTCCTTACGTGGAAAGAAAATAGATTGAGAAGGTATTCCTTACGTGGAAAGAAAGATTGATTCCTTACGTGGAAGAAAGATGTATTCCTGACGTGGAAAGTTTAGTCCTGACGTGGACGGATTCATAAAAGAAGGTGGTTTCCTTACGTGGAAAGATGTTATGCACAAGATGAAAAAAGATGTATTCCTTACGTGGAAGAGTTTAGCCCTGACGTGGGCAGATCCCGACAAGAGTTTATTCCTAACATGGACAATTTATTCTTGATGGAAAAGACGAGTCAGCCCCAGCACGGTCGCACGAGATCAGTGGGTTGCCATAACAGTCAGATTCAGTTGATGAATGTTGTTCCCCAAGCAGGGGCGCAGGTTATTTCTGCGGTTGGCAAATTTCCGGGTTCTTAGTATTCAACCGCGAATGTCTGAAGGCTCCGGGCTCTTCATCCAATCGGGTCCAAGTCGCTTGAATAGGGGCAGCTGTTGCACCCTAAAATTTGCTCAACCTTATTCACTTGGTTTATGTTTCAATATCATTAGCATTTGCATATAGAGTCATGTACATAGTCTGATCATCTGCATAGCATAGCATAGCAAGTCATCCAACAGGGGACCAATCAGTATTCTCATCTCTAGAGGCCTATCAAGAGGTTATTATCCTAATTCAATCCCATTCAAGTCATCAGAAAGAATTTGGAAGCTATCAAGTCAATGGACCAAGCAGTTCATCTATCTCCTAACTGAGGGTATCTGGGGATCAATGAGTAAGTTGTGAGCTGTGAATGGAGCATGGAGAGTATCTGGGCATCATGGGAGACTTAGAAAGTTATTTGAAGAAGAAGACAAGTCCTTGATATGATCACAAGTATTGCAGTTGAAGATAGTCAACTAGGGTTTCATCCGGGGTCAACTCTAGGTCAACTCTAGGTCAATTGACTGATTGAAATGCATTAAGGGCTATTGGAGAGATGTGGAGTTCCTCATTTGACATGTAGAAGAGGGTATGGTGATGTGCTAAGAAGAAATCAAGAGAAATCAAGGAGAAGAGGAGTTTCTAAATTAGGGTTTCTGTGTAAAATCCCCTAATTTAGGTCAAATTTCCAAGCAAGATAAGTCCAAATGCAAGCTTCAAATGGATCCTTGGCCAACATGGGACTTGTAGAGGATCTCAATACCTTAAATTTGAGTGGTGGAAGGCACTAAGGGGATTTATAGAACTCAAGTTATGGTCCTTGCAAGTTACAGGTCATCTGAGGTATCTGAGATTTTGTCTGTGAAAGTGACTTGACTTCCAAGCTATTTTTACCCCTCAAGGAGATTTCAAATGAATTTCTGGTCAACATAATAATTGTTCCTCATTGTATTAGCTTTCTATAATGGTATAGTATGCCTTCATATGATTTGTGGAACTCTACTTATGGTCTTGGCAAGAAAAGGGTATTTTGGTCATCTGAGGATTACAGGTCATTCTTAGCCTATGCCTAAAACTCATACAAGGAAGCTTCAAATGAAAAACTTCACAATATCAAAGTTGCTCAAAATGCCATTTTAAGTCTAGAAAAGAAGTCATGGAAGTTTGGAAATGTATGGAATGAGACTTGACCAAAGTTGGTGAAAAATGACCTAAAAAAGGCATATAAGTTGAAAAAGTTGAAATGAAAATTTGGTTTGAGAGATCTACAAATCCAAAATAGGTCATCCAATATACCAAATTGATTCTAAACATCATTTTAGAGACATTGGTTCAGCCACTTTTTTGAGTTAAGAGTAAAAAATTGGACTTGCTTTGTATTTTTGTTGCTTGCATAATAAGGCAAGAAGAGAAAACTTGGCATAAGTGACTTTTCAAGGCAAAGAACTTAGTTTTTTCATACATACCATGACAATAACTCATAAGGGGAGATTTTGATACAAACATGAAAGGAAAGGCATGAGATATGAGATGGATCAAAGTATCATTAAGGGAGAACTTCCATAACTTTCCATCAATTTCTAGAACCATCTAAGATCATTCTACAACCTTCTAGATCAGGCCATCATCATCTATATAAACACAAGAGTGGCTCCAAAATGTGGTTGGTGATTCATTTGGCAAGAATACATAGCTTTCTTCCATCTTTCCAATTTTGCAAATTGTTCTCAATCTCTCACAAAATCCCATCAACTCACAAAGTTCTTGATCCTAATGTACTCTATAATCATCCTAGAACCAAAATTCATCAAGATCTGGCTGAGTTGTGTTCATTTTCGTGTGTTGTGATCTTCACCATCAAAAGTGCAAGAGGAGTTCAAATATCATATTCAGAGCATGGGATCGAAGGTGATTGCATACAGTAGCAAGGACCAAGAGTGTTGATCAAGATCAGAGCATTGGTGGTTGTTGATTCAATAAGTCTGCATCTGTTTTCAAGAATTTGCACCAGGTACGTTTTCTTTCGAATTGGATAGAATAATGATCATGGCATAGGATTGTTAGTATATTAGAGACCTAGGTTGTTAGAGGATGAATCCTGGCAAGTTTAGAGCACATTCCATGAAGTTTGAGAATTTGACATAACGACTTTAAAGAGCAAGAACAAGCTGTATATTGAGTTTTGGTGATCATGTTATAGCATAGAATGATGAGGGTAATATGTAGAACAAGTTTAGGTCGTTAGATTGAAGCCCTAGCAAGGTTGATCTCAGAGGAAAATGGTGGAACCCTAATGTTTGCGCATTCTGTTTGGACGATACAAGGCGTTTCAGAGAAAGCTATGAGTATGGCTGTGTTCCTTGTGATTAGTAGATCATTTTAGGGTTTTGATTTTTTCGTTTTCATCAAGTAGCCATGGAGAACGACCGGGTTGAATATTTGTGCATGAACTCTGTTAAACCTGCAAACCCTAAGTCCTTTGGGGACGATGGTCTTCAACCGTCCGATCGTGTTTGATATTTGACTCTTTCACCACATCCAACGGTCGTCTTTTAATCTCAGAAATGGAGGGAAACGAGACTGGGCAATACGCTGCCGTTTCATTTAATGATGAGTTCTGGGCTTAATGAGATATTGATACTCACACCCCTTGCACGGCCCAATCCCATTTTGAACTGGAAAAACTTACTTTTTACACCGCGCCCATATTATTTTTGTTTCATTTTTATTTTGATTTTCTGAACGCGTGGGCCTAAACTCAGTTCCTATTCGCACCCCTGGTTCATGGCCCACCTGGAAATACAACTGGGCGCTTCTACTTTTCTCACCCCTCCCCCTTTTATTTCATATTTTGTTATTTTAATTTCTTTAATATTTTTCTCATCTTTAAAAAATCATAAAAAATAGGAAAATTGAGATTTTTAATTCCTTCTTTTTGCTATAGGTCCATTATTCTGTCTAGAAAAATATGAAAAAATAAAAATGGCATTTTATTTTGTTCTAATATTTTTCATGCATTTTTCTTGTAAATAGCATTTTATTAAGTCTAGTTTGATACTTAAATTTGTTAATTTTTTTTCTACTAGATGCTTTAGTATTTTTAATCCCTTCTTTTTAGGTTGATTAGTTTAGACATATATCTTGTATATCAAATTTAGTTCATATTTTTAGAACTTAATTTTAGGTGTTTAGTTTAGGTGTGAATAACATGAACAAAATTAGGGTTTAGGTGATAACATAGGGGAATTAGTTCATTTCCCTTAGGATTTAGAGATTGAAAGTTTGGGGTATGGGACTATAGGGATTATGGGTAGTTATTAGATCCCTTAGAAATCACTAGGATTCCCCTACTGCTATTAGTATATTACTGTCTATATTTGTTTGACTGGTATGGTGTGCCCTCTCTGGGATTATTGCTTGTTTGTGTGGGTATTGGGGATTGCTTGGGGATTGGGAGAGCTGAAGACTTTGATGATGAAGCCATTGGAGATCAAGGAACTGAAGACCAACTTCCAGAGTTGATGAGGAGATTCCGTGCTGGCAGCTGTGAAGGTTATAGGGTCTAGGAGTTTAGGCAGAGCCCTAGAGTAGTCAACTTGATTCTCAAACATGGAAGGTCTTGACTGCCTCCATCCTTCTCTGTGATACAGAGTCTCTCTAAGACACTCACCCCCTTCCTTTGGAAGGCTTGGTGCTACTGTCTAGGGGATAGAACTCTTGAGAGAAAATATCTTATGTGTTAAGCAGTTGGTTTGCCACCCTTGGTGGTCAACTAATTGCTTAACACCCAATTCATTCTTGTGATTGATCCCTTAGCTTGGGGGTTAGGACTTGAAGAAAAGCCATTGTAGACTGAAGATTGATGACAAAAACCCTGCTTGAAGGCTGTGGAGATGGAGATTGAGGCTTACTGAAGCTTGTAGCTGTTTGGAGATGACTTGAAGCCAGATGTTGATGCAGAGCTGTTGTGGCTGTTTATTTTGCTGTATTTCATTTCTGATGTATTGATTGGTTTTCCTGACTGTATTGTTTGCTGTTTACCCTGTTGGGTTGAAAGTGAAGTCTGTTCACTTTTGCCTATTGTTTTCTAGGTTCGAGGTTGAGTGGGACTCCTTTGCCTCGCTTGTATTGTTGCATCCATGCATTCTACTACTTTACTGTATATATCTGTTATTGTTTCTGTTTCTGTCAATTCCCTTAGGATCTCTGTTTCTCTCTGCGCAGGAGAGGAACATGATAGACACTAGGTCTTAACCTATGCATGATAACATTAGGTTAGTTCGATTCCCTTCGTAACCGTAGGTTAGAGTTCTGTCTCTTCTTCCTCAAAACAAACAGAAAAACACAAATAAAGATTTCAAACACAATAAAAGACACTTCTTCCGTAAAAGAATGTGAACTCATCAAGACGTCATTTTTGTCCGCTTGGACCAATAATCAGAAAAACCTTTTTCAGAAGGAATAAAATCAATCAAGGCAAGCTTGTGTCGTACATGGCCCGAACTACGTTTGCTCTGATCTTTCATGCTGTATGAAAGTACGTAGGCATAGGATGCGACATCCTAGCGAGCAACCTTCCCCCCCTTTCCCGTAGGTAGGCGAACTACGTTGACTCTGATTTCTCGTTCCAGACGGGAATACGTAGGCATAAAGTGCGATACTTTTCCGAGTCATTTTCTTTTCTTTTTAACCCTTAACCCTGTAGAGTAGACAGAATAACAATCCGTACCAGAAAACAAGCGTGGATCCCGTCGAGTACGACGGACGTGAGGGGTGCTAATACCTTCCCCTTACGTAACCGACTCCCGAATCCAGGTTTTGGTTGCGACGACCATCCCTTTCCCGTGTCGTGCGAGGTTTACTCTGAGCGTTTCCTTTCCCTCCCGTGGGATAAATAACGCACGGTGGCGACTCTTCTGTCAGCCGGCGCCGATTTTCGCAGTAGCGACACTATCACCCTAATATTCTCTAATCAAAACTAATCAATATTTAATCACAAAATGTGAAATAAATCCAGGGGGAACTTAATGTTCTAATCTAACTACCACAAAAAGAATGGGATCAAAATATGCATTTAAATGCCTAAACAAAATTCACCAAATGACATGTACAAACAATATGAAAATAAAAGCAATTAAAATGTAAAAAATCACCATAAATGGAAAAAAAGCCTAAAATACTATTTTTATTTTCTCACAATTTTCTTGAATCAATTATTGAAATGGGGAAAAAGTCCCATATTAAAATGACCATTTTTGAATTTTTTATGATTTTATTTGGTAACTAATATGCAAATGAAAAGAAAAAGAAAGAAATTCAATTAATATGGCAGGGGGGGTTTAACAGCATTTTATTTACATTCAGGAAAAACATTGGGGCCAGGATGGGGGTGCAGGAAGCATTACGCTGGGCCCAGTCTTAGTAATTAGAGAAAATAGAAAAACACCAAGAAAAAAAACTTGAGGGGGGGGGGGGGGGGGGCGAATAGCAACAAGTTGCCTTGGTGGCTCGTTTGGGCCCCAAAAGGGGGTGTGGGAAGTAAACGGCCTAAGGCCCAACGAAAGTTCACCAGGGGAGGGGGGGTACGAATGGAAACAGAGGGTAGATTCAGCAAATTTCACAATTGGGCTTAGGCCCGAGGTTCATTCAAACCCAACCTCAGCAAACATCAACCCTAAAACTAACTAATCTCAAATTGATGACTACTGTTCATCTCTCTCCCCCAAACTGAAACCCTAGCGGCGCCTTCCATCTCCAAACTCTCCTTCTCTGAAAATCTATATATCTGAAACCCTCTCCATTTCCCCAACCTTCGTTTAGATCTCTCAACCAGAAACAAACACCCTATAATCTCAGCCTATATCACTATTTTAGCCAACACAAATCAATTCGTTCCAACGCTAACAACAAAGAATCTAACAAGTTCAGGAAGAAAAACCTGGTGATGACGAAGGTGATGAACCACGCCGTGAAGCTCGATCAAACCAAGATCTAGAAAGCTGGACGAACCTTGGAGGAGCGTGGACGGATTTCTTGAAGGCGCGATGAAAATCCCAGTGGATTTCTGGAGATGGCGTCACCTGTTCTTGAGTGCCCCTGATGAGAGTTGAAGGATGATCGGTGAAGGTTCTTGAGGACGGTCTATGAAGGTGAACGAAGAACACAATGGATGTTCTTGAAAATTTCTAGAGATCCTTGCTAGAGTGCTGATGATACTGATGAAGATCATACAGAAAGGATGAAGATCATTGTTGAACGCATGAACAAGCTGGGATTTTCTGGTGATGAGAATTGATGTTCTTGTTTGATGATTGTTGATGATCGGAGGAGGAAGATGAAGATCAAAGGTGTCTGAATGGATTTTCTGGGTTTTTTCAGTTTTCGGCAAAATTAGCGGTGGTCGGAGGCGGTTAGGGTGGTGGCCGCCGGACTTTGCATGGCCGGCGGTGGAGGTTCCGGCGAAGGGGGCAGGTGGCGGGAGGAGTGGCGAGGGCAAGACACGTATGGCTGGGGGAGAGTGTGAGAGAGACACGTGTGGAGTCAGAGTGAGTGGGGAGCACACGTGGTGTGCATGCAGAGTGAGAGAGAGAGTGAGGTGGAGAAGAGCCAGATGCACGCGTGGCAGTCCTATATATTTGACATGTGGCGTGGCGAAAAAAATGGACCTGGGCCTGATGACTTGGACTCTAGATAATCCTAATTGGCCCACTTGAATTAATTTCAGATTAAAAACAAAAAGACCTAATTAAATCCTAAACTAAGATTAAAATAAAATCTGATTAACACCTAATTAACTCTAATTAACTAAAAAACGAAAATAAAAAAATAAATCCTAATTAAACTCTAATAAACCCTAATTAAGACCTGATATTAATCCTAATGCATCTATTAAAATGAAAATTAACATATAAACTCCTAATTAATCAGAAACAAATCTAAAACTATTATTCAATATCTAAAAAATTATTTTTAAAAAAAAAACCCTAATTAATTCTGAAAAAAATCTAAAAATCTAAACATTTTAATCCTTTTTCTTTTTAAAATCTAAACTATTAAAATTTTTTTTAAACAAATAAAGTCTAATCTAAAAACAATTAAACCCTATTTAAAAATCTAAAAAAAAAACAATTAACTCTAAAAAATCTAAAAAAAACCATACTATCTATTTTTTTCTCTACTCTTTTAAAAGAAAAAGATCTATTTATCTATTAAACTAATAAAAGAAAATTAATATCTAATATGTAAAAATTCTTTAAAATCTATTAACTTTCTAAAAGGGAAAAGAAAATTTATTTAAAATTCTAAAAAATATTAAAAACTCTATTAAATCCAGAAAAATCCATTAAATGCACTAAAAATCCAGAAAAATGACAGAAAAATCCTAAAAATGCCAGGAAGCCGATTAAATCGAATAAAAACCCAATTACGCAACCGTAGCAAAACCTGGGTCCCGAGATAGCCTGAAAACACCAGGAACGAGCACCAATTCTCAACAGACTTTTATTTCAACCGGCCTGAACTGCCTGAGATGTCAGGGGCTATAATCCTGATAAAAATCAATCTGAATGATAAAAGTGCAATGCATGTCGTATGCGAATGCAAATGCAAAAGGTGTCGAAACATAAACCAGATATGGGGACCGGTTGGTCAAATTTTAGGGTGCAACAGGATGGTGATGGTGGCAACCTCATCATCTTGCTTCAACATTACCTCTCCCGATCCGCTTTCGGCCCTTCGGCTAAACTGCAGGATTCCTTCGGTCATCAGACTCTGAATCCCTTCTATCAACTATTCACATCCATCAGGACTAGTCGCACAGCCCATACATAGTTCTCCACAGCCCGGGAAGTAACCTCTTTTCATTAGCTTGGCTTTAACGAAACTAAGCGGTGTCTTCAGATCCTTGACGTCAGTCAACAAATCCAAGCTCTCGTCTTCAATAATGGCGTTTACCCCACCTCCCATATGATTCGGCATAGGGTTCTTCGTGACGTTTGACACATTATCTGAGAAATTGATGACCTTAGCGTCCACCATATCATGCACCTTGTGCTTGAAGGCTTTGCAATTTTCTATCATGTGGCCTGGTGCCCCTGAGTGAAATTCACAAGTTGCATTCGCATCATAACCTGGCGGAGGTGCCCCTGTTAAGGGAGCCAAGGTTCTCTTCTGGATTAGTTGTAATTGGAGCAGAGTCTGTAACAGCTGAGCATAAGACATGGGCGGAGTTTTAAGGTGACAGCTTGATAGAGGTGTCTTGTTCTGATACTTTCTGTACCCTTGTGGATTCGGCTGTTGTTGTTGCTGCTGCTGTTGTTGGACTGCCGGGATAGTTATGCTGGCCACCTGCTGGTGCTGACCCTTGCCTTTCCTTAGAGCGTTGGACACGGCGCTCGTCTCTCTTTCCCTCCCTTTGCCACCATAAGGTTTCTTTCCTCCTCCAGCTGAGGACAGATCACCTTGAATTTTCCCTAATTTGATCCCATTTTCCACGTGCTCACCCGTGATAATGAGATCTGAGAAGCTTCTAGACATACTGCTGACCAATTTCTCATAATAAACCCCTGGGAGGGTGGCCACGAACATTTCAACAAGCTCCCGTTCAACCATCGGCGGCTGAACCATAGCTGCCAACTCACGCCACCGCTGGGCGTATTCCCTGAACCCTTCGTTGTTCTTCTGTGACAGATTCTGCAGTTGGACTCGGTTCGGAGCCAAGTCACTGTTATATTGGTAATGATGCACAAATGCTTCAGCAAGTTCCTTCCACGTGCGCACACTGGTAGGTTCCAGACTCATGTACCATTCCAGGGAGGGCCCGGACAGACTGTCCTGAAAGAAGTGCATCAGCAACTTCTCGTCCTCAGAATGAGCGGACATTTTCCAGTAATATGATCTCAGATGGACGCGAGGGCAAGTGGTGCCCTTGTACTTCTCAAAGTCGGGTACCTTGAACTTGGGAGGCACCTTGAAATCAGCAATCAGTCCCAACTTGGACATGGCACCTTGAAATCATACCCATATTTACATCGTCTACAGATAGACAGAAAACCCCATCCCGAAGGAAAACCAATATCCATACTTACATCGTCTACAGATAGACAGAAAACCCCATCCCGAAGGAAAACCATACCCTTATTTACAACGTCTACAGATAGACGGGACCACCATCCCGAAGGAAAAAACAACATCCATACTCTCCTCGTCTAATGCTAGACGGAGACACCATCCCGAAGGAAAACCAATATCCAATTATGTCGTCTACAGATAGACAGAAAAACCCCTTCCCGAAGGAACACCATATTCATACTCTCCTCATCTAATGGTAGATGGAGACACCATCCCGAAGGAACACCATTATCCCTAGTTATATCGTCCACCGAAGGAAAACCATACCCATATCCATACTCACATTGTCTAAGGATAGACAGAAAGGCACCATCCCGAAGGAAAGCCATATCCAATACTCACATTGTCTAAAGATAGACAGAAAGACTCCTTTCCCGAAGGAAAAATATACCCATATCCATACTCACATTGTCTAAGGATAGACAGAAAGGCACCGTCCCGAAGGAAAACCAATATCCCCGTTTACATCGTCCACCGCAGGAAAACCATACACATATTTATATCGTCTACAGAAGGAAAAACCATACCCATATTTACACCGTCCCCCGAAGGAAAACCATACCCGTATTTACACCGTCTACAGATAGACAGAAAGACCCCCTTCCCGAAGGAAAACTCGTCAGCGGAAAGAAAACCATATTCATCACCACCCATCAAATTTCAGAATCCTTTCGTCTACAGGAGTTGATGGAAACAACAATGTCTTCAAGGGGCCACATCATCAATAAGGATTGACAGAAAGAAAACCCATCTCCAAAGAGCCATGCCGTTGATAAGGATCAACAACTAGGAAAACCAAACATTCTTCGAAGAGCCTCGACGTCAATTAACGGTCAGAAAAACCTTCTTGAAATGCCATCTCGTCCAATAAACAGAAAGCACGCCAATATCTGAAAGATCGCCTTGAAACCCCTCAACGTCTAAGGATAGACGGAGAAAACCATACCCCAACTCCCGAAGTCTACTGATAGACTGATGAGTAAAGCATAAATGTTGCATGATCTGAGAATCGAATACCAAAGAGCTGTCTGAATAAAGCTGCTGGATAAATGCCTCTGAACTGATTACAGAGTACTTCATATTGCCACTGAGGGCTGATAGAAAAATTGGCTTATGCTTCGTATGCATATGCGTATGTTTGAATTTTTCTATGGCGTAATGCTCCATATAGGATGGAAATGCTACGCATTTGAGGATGAAATGCAAGTATGATGCAAATATGATGATGTATGCAAATGCAAATGCAGGCTCGGCCGCTGGAGAAACTGGATACAGAAAACCGCCTCAGCAAAATAAATGCTGAAGACAACGCCAACTCCGCTGGGGATAACCAAGCATCACATAATTATTCCAGCAAAATAAATGCTGGAACAGTGAAGCCAACTTCGCTGAGGAATAACTGAATGCGCCAATCATGATTGGACTTCTGTCAGGGACAGCTTACCCGTGCCAATGAAAATTGGACTTTTGCTGGGGAAAACAGACGGAGTCTTCCTGCGTACCAATGAAGATTGGATTTTGGAACTGATGTGCCACCACAGGATGAGCCTTACAGTGATTGCCAATAGGGATTGGACTTTTTGAAAATTGCCAATAAGGATTGGACTTTAGGCCATCTGTGATGGGTCATGTATGATGGACACTAGAACAACATCCTGTCTGAATTCACAGCTTCTGATTGAAGGGTCAATAGACGGTAACTCGACTTCCCGACATTTGACTCACACTTGGAGATTAGCTGAATCTGCTCGAATAGCTCTGAGTAGCTCTGATGATACGGAGCGAAACAATTCCTTCGCTTCTGATATGCCCCAGTCTGTGGGACCTCTGTGGGGATAGTCATCAAAAGGAGATCTGAAAATCTGTACCCTGCCGGTCTGATAGGAAATGCCCCAGCATTCTGAACCTCGGAGAAATGCTTCAAATCAAATTCCCCTCGAATAAAGAATAACTTCTGCGCTCTTAGGAGAGCCTGCCCCTGTCTGCAATGACTTTGCCCCTGATTGGCTGATTCGATATAGTGACTCTAAACGAGAGATTCACCAAATCTCAACCTGATTGCCCCGGAATAACGACTTTGGATGGCTGACCTCACTGGGGATCACTTGATAATATCTTGCCCCGGCTCTCGGAACATTCGGGCATCCCGCATTCTATCCCGATCAGACTTTCTACTATAGGAAACTTTCCTGCTGTCAAGTGCTTACTCATAAGTAAAACCAGTTATTCTGCATAAAAGATATATTAATGCAATGCATATGACAGTTTTAACATCCAATCTGTTCACTGGAAAAATGGAAAAACAGTTTATGGCATACAAAGCACAAATCATTTATCAAAATATCAACATCAGCATCAACATGGTAAGAAGAACCCTTTTAGGAGTCAGCTTTGACGCGATCTTAATCGATATATGCCTTCGAAACACACCTGCTTCAATTAGGACTTTTGAAGGTTGTAACGTGGTCAGGTTCACGGTTTTGAAAGAAAGGATAAAGGCTCAAATTTTATTTTAACCCACCCATTCTCCTTGATGTTCTCCAATCCTACGCTCGGCTAATTCGACCTTAGCGTTTACCTCTTAAAGATTGAAATATAGGAGTGATAGTTAGAGAAACTATGAGTTTTTGGAGTGACAGTCACTCACTCTTCGTCTTTGACACTTGGGGTCACACGACTCGTATTTCATTTGAAGACTTTTCCTTTTGTAATCCTTTTCATCTTTCTTTTTCTTTCCCTAACTTTTGCCAGGACTGACTCTTTTGAGTTTCTTTTGATTTTCAAGTCCAGCGGGGTGCCCCTATTTTTGCCTAAGTCGTTTATTTTCAAGTTTTGACTTAGCGAGCTTTTGATTCTTTTCACTTTTCGTTTTTTTTTTCGAACAAGTCGTGTGACACTGGTTGTCTGACTCTTTGGGGAATAATGTGACTGTCTCACTCCTGACGCTTAATCACTGTGGCTTTTTAGGCACGACCTATAGAGGTGTGATTGATCCTCGAACGGACACTCCTTTAGCAATTTGGATGCTTGGTCAAATTAGCTAACACCTACCCTGCCCCAGGTTGAAATTGAGGGTTTTTTCACTTTTAGAAAGAAACTCCTACAACTAGGCTCAAAAGGGTTATCAAGGGATTATCTTCCTTATGTCTCTGGTGTTTAGGGATTTGAAACAATGCCTATACATCATCAGCAGGTTTTATTTCAAAGGCATACAATATCGGAAGCTTGCATGTTGTTCATTTTCGTCATCCTCCCCGGGCTCCGCTTAACCAAGCGTTGGATATCTGTAAAAATTAATTAGTGAACACGAATGGATTTGATCAAAACATGCATACTCATTTCATTATCATCAATTGAATGAAAACAACAAGTTTTACAAACAAGATTGCAATTTAACAAGAAAGAAACTACCAACATAAAGAAATGACAAAGATGAAACACAGGAAAACATCCGCTTCCGAGAACCGGGCTTTCATATCTGACTTGCTGCTGAACCAGCCATCTTCAAAGTTGCCTCTTGAAACCATACTGATCAAAACGGCTGCCGGGTGAATTGCCTTCCTGATTTCATTGGGCTCTGTCTAGCACGCAGGTTTGGCCGATAACGATAAGGCTGCTGATTCTGGAAAGGAGTCGACGTCTGTTGCGAAGACTGGACAAATTGTTGACTTTGATCAGTCGAACCACTTGAAGGTCGAGTCTGCACGATCAGGGACTCCTTTTGTTCAAGCGCTTTCATCCTCAGGCTTGGTCTAGGCAGCAACTGAGGACAGGGAGATTCTGACACCAATGATTGCAGAATATACTTCTGATCTACGGCAGCTTCGGGAACATCCATCATCTTAGCACCAACTGGGGTACGACCATTAGGTACAATTACGCCGCCCGGCGTGAGTTCAATAACCTTTGCGTCAATCAAGTCCTGGACGTTGTGCTTAAAAGCGCGACAACTCTCGATATCATGTCCGGATGCCCCGGAATGAAATTCGCACTGCTTGCTGGTATCATACCCATAAGGAAGCGTCGTTCCTGTGAGTGGCTCCAATGTTCTTTTTTCAACCAGCTTCAAACTCAATAAAGTCTGCAAGAGCTTAGCATATGTTGAAGGCGGCACTTCAAATATCCTCCTTGGCCTTTGCCGAATCGGATGTATCTTTTGTTGTTGTTGTTGGTGTCGATCAACACGTCTTTTAAGCTCCGGTTCCACAGGCACGGGCTCCACAGGCACGGGCTCCACAGGCACAGGCGGAACAAACTCCTTCACTGCGGCTTCAGATAGGTGACCATCCTCTTTCCTAATCACATTCTTGACTACTTCCATGATCAAGCTCATTTGGGTCTTCAGCTGATTATTTTCCTCTTTGAGTATCTTCTGATCCAGACGTAATTCTTGCATGTCTTTCATCATCTGCCTCAGCTGGCTTCGGATTTCAATCAGTTCAGCCTGATTCTGTTCCATATCTCTGAAGAATTCCTGCAACAAACTGGAAATGGGAAATAAGACCCACAGTTCTGATGTACCTGGTATGCAATGCAGAAATCAACACATATTCAAGACAAGACAAATACACCCCAAGCTATAAGTACGGAGATAAACACCTCACACCACTATGTAAAGCCAACAAGAGCAGTAAACAAGCACACCCGAGTACAAAATACAATGACCCCAGCCAACAAGCTTGGTGGTGGTCCGCAAACAACAATGCACGAAAGCTAAACACACAGCAGAGAAAACAGATGCGACACCCGGCACAGAAACCTCTAGCAACTTCCCCCATATTCAACTGAGCTCTCAGCTGGACATTCTCCCGACCATACACTCTCGGTGGAGTATTCCCTGACATGGACTGACGAACCCACACAACTGGATGAAGGATAATCAATAATACGAACAAAACCCTGAGGCGTGATAAAAATCTTGTTAGAGTCTAGCAAATTCTGAACTTGACTTTTAAGCACTTTACAATCATCTGTCGAATGCCCCTGTACCCCGACATGGTACTCACAGCGGGCGCTGGCATCAGAACCTGGAGGATAAGTCGGGATCGTTGGACTAGTCTCTTTCGGCACTATTAATTCACTTTCGACCAAATCTGGCAACAACTGACTGTATGACACCGGTAGCTGAGTAAACTGCCTTTCAGGCTTCCTTGGTCTTGGTCGGGCGTGACGACGCGACTGACGATAATATGACTGCTGGTTTGAAGTGTCTGAAAACTGGGCCTGAGGCGCTAGAGGTTTTGAGACAACATCGCTTCCTTCTTCCCACTCCTCTTGAGAACTGAGAACTGATTCATTCTTATCAACTGGGATGTAAGCAGCCTCTCTAAGCTTTCCATTCTTGAGTCCTCTCTCAACAAGCTCTCCCATTCTCATCAGGCCTTCAAAGCTTGTACAAGTGAACATCATGTCATAATAACGGCCCTTCAGAGTATCCAAAAAGAGGCTAACCATTTCTCTCTCCTGAATCGGTGGTTGAACACGAGCAGCCAATTCTCTCCATCTCTGCACATACCCCCTAAAGGATTCATTCTCCGCACGAGATAATTCTTGCAAATGCACGCGGAAAGGAGCCATTTCCAGGTTGTAGTCATACTGCTTCACAAAGGCATTGGCTAAGTCCGACCATGATTTAATACTATCACTCTTCAAGTGCATGTACCAGTCCAAAGATGCTCCGATCAAACTATCTAGGAAACAGTGAATCATGAGCTTGTCATTGGTGATATGCAGAGTCATTTTTCTGCAGAACATAACCAAGTGTAGTTTCGGACAGCTATCCCCTTTGTACTTCTCGAAATTGGGCATCTTGAACTTCGGAGGCAATACAAGACCTGGAACCAAACACATGCTCGCAACATTTAGATCAAGAGTATTCTTATTCACCAGGGCAGCAATCTGATCTTCCAACGTCTGAAGTCTTCTCATATACTCAGCAGTCAGTGGGCCCTGAATATTAACCTGCGGATCAACTCTTGGAGATGGAATAATCCTTGGAGAATCTGGCGTAGAGAAAGTGGAATTGTGACACTCTACGTCATTGAAGGGATATGGACCTCTGACAGGGGTTTGTACTGGTTGGGCAACATTGTTCATCTGAGCTCTTTGACCATTGTTTCCTCCTCCATTTATAGCTGCTACGGCTTCCATGATCTGACTCACCTGGTACTTCAACAATTCAAACTCCGCCCGAGTAACAACCAAGTTTTGCTCTTCTGAAGCCATGATCTTTCCAGATGCTAACTTAAATCCGATACGAATGTCGGGAAATCAACTGGTGAAGCGGACAAAAATGGGTAAGCTCCCTGTTCCGGCTGAGGACGAATATGCAAAATGAAATGCAAATGCAAACAGTCATGCAAAATGCAAAATGCATACATAAGGGACCAAGTGCCCCTGGCTGAGAAGTCCAATCCACAATACTGGTCTTAACCAGCCCCATAACACTGCTCGAACCTGGTCTCAGCAAACCAAAACAGTACCCCAACCTGGTCTCCAACAGACCTTACAAAGCTGTCTTCAAATACCACTAAATCTCAATCAAGAAAACCGGTAATCTGGAGGTCAAGTTACCTGCATGCCCCAACCCCTCTCATAGGTAGGTATCCTAATAACTGACACGAGGTATGGCATCCTATGCGGTCGTTGGCGTCACAGACTTTCAAGACTGACGATACGATACCCAGGAGGTGTGGCATCATCATGTCCTGAATAGGCCTCACTTAGCCAACTTCCAATTGATCGGTCCCCAGAGTCGCCAATCCTCGGGTCAGACATCTTGTCGAGCCCTAAGGGCCAGGCAAGAAGCATCAAAGAGAATCTCGTCCGAGCGTAAATTTCGCGGCTAGCTGGTGCGAGCTAAGCAAGCAGGCTAACCACTACTCTCTACTTCTAAGTCTAGGTGTAACCTCAAGCCCAGGTCCGGCTTATCTCTCAATCATAGAACCCCCTCATACCCACAGCAATAATAACATAAATATAATGCTGAATGTAAAATACGGAAACATAAATCCATACAAAACCCACGACAGGAAAACAAGCGCTAGGATTGACTCGCGTAGGGAACCGTTGGAGTCCCCAGCAGAGTCGCCAGCTGTCGCTACTGCGAAAATCGGCGCCGGCTGAACAGAAGAGTCGCCACCGTGCGTTATTTATCCCAACGGAGGGAAAGGAAATGCTCAAAGTAAACCTACCGCAAAGACGGGAAAGGAATGGTCATCACAACCAAATTCTGGATTCGGGAGTCGGTTACGCAAGGGGAAGGTATTAGCACCCCTCACGTCCGTCGTACTCGACAGGATCCACGCTTGTTTTCTAGTACGGATTGTTATTCTATCTATTCTACAGGTCAAGGGTTAAAAGAAAATAAAATGACTCGGCAAAGTATCGCACTTTATGCCTACGTATTCCCGTCTGGAACGAGAAATCAGAGTCAACGTAGTTCGCCTACCTATGGGAAAGGAGAGGAAGGTTGCTCGCTAGGATATCGCATCCTATGCCTAAATACTTTCATTCAACATGAAAGATCAGAGCAAACGTAGTTCGGGCTACGGAAGACACAGATTTGTCTGACTGTTTTTTTATCCTTCTGAAAAAGGTTTTCTCCTGATTACGGGTCCAAGCGGACAAAAATGACTCTTTTGATTGGTTTACAGTCTTTTACGCAAGAACTGTCTTTTATTGATGTTTATCCTTTTATTGTATTTTTGATTGTTTTGAGAAAGAAGAGACAGAACTCTAAAACCTATGGTTGAAAAAGGGAATCAAATATATCCTAATGTTATCATGCATGGATGAAAACCTAATGTCTGTCATATTTCTCTCTTCGCAGAGAGAAACAGAGATCCTAAGGGATAAACGGAAAAGCAACAACATATATACAGTAAAGCGGTAAAATGCATGAATGCAGCAGTACAAGCGAGGCAAGGGAGTCCCACTCGACCTCGAACCTAGAAAACAATGGGCAAAGTGAAACAACTCCACCTCAACCCTATGGGAAAATTAACAAACAATACAGCAAAGAAAATAAACCCAAAAACCCAACTCTGACAGCACCCCAGCTCCAGTTGAACTTCTGAAATCAAACTTCAATGGTACCCCAAGCCACAACAAGCTTCTATCTCCAAGAAATCACCCAAGCTCAAGCAAGCACAGAATCTTACCCAGTTGATAGCATCAGACAACAGATAGCCCCAGACAGCAGTAAACCCTAGGTTTAACAGTTGCACAGCTTTGACATGAACAATCTTCATCTTTGTCAATCTTTGATCTTCGCCCCTATCTTCAATGGCTTCTTTCTTCAAGGCAAGCTCTCCAGCAAAGAATTGATTTATCAGGATAAATTGAATGTCAAACAGTTCATTGACAACCAAAGGAAGTCTATGAATAGTTGACATTGTAGCAGACTGTTTCCTTCAAAGTTCTACCTCTTAGATAAAACCACTTGTCCCTCCTAAGGAGGGAGGTGAATATCATAGAGGGACTTTATGTCATAGAGAGGAATTGAAGCACATGAAGCTATCCATGTTTATGAAAGAATTTGTTCTATTCTAAGGCTGTACCTATCTTCTATTATTTCCTATGCCTTCAATCAGCTCCCAACTCAAGCAATCCTCATGCATCAACCTTGATCTTTGTATTCAATCTTCTCCATTGATTCTTCATGCTTCCACAAGCTCAAACCAAGCCCACACCCCAAATAAAAACCCTAAAGCCCAAGCAAGCAACATAAACCCCTAATGGGAACACCAAACAATCACCCACTTTGCAAAATGTACTAAAAATAGCAAAATAGTATTTAAAATCCTAAGATTTATTCTAAGGGGATTTCTATATCTACCCTACATACCCTATATGTCCCATAACCTAATTCATGCTAAAAACCCCAAAGGAAAATGTTAGTGCACCTATGTTGAGTTTGAACCCTAAAACTATCACCCTAATATTCTCTAATCAAAACTAATCAAGATTTAATCACAAAATGTGAAATAAATCCAGAGGGAACTTAATTTTCTAATCTAACTACCACAAAAAGAATGGGATCAAAATATGCATTTAAATGCCTAAACAAAATTCACCAAATGACATGTACAAACAATATGAAAATAAAAGCAATTAAAATGTAAAAACTCACCATAAATGGAAAAAAAGCCTAAAATACTATTTTTATTTTCTCACAATTTTCTTGAAACAATTATTGAAATGGGGAAAAAAGTCCCATATTAAAATGACCATTTTTGAATTTTTTATGATTTTATTTGGTAACTAATATGCAAATGAAAAGAAAAAGAAAGAAATTCAATTAATATGGCAGGGGGGGTTTAACAGCATTTTATTTACATTCAGGAAAAACATTGGGCCCAGGATGGGGGTGCAGGAAGCATTACGCTGGGCCCAGTCTTAGTAATTAGAGAAAACAGAAAAACACCAAGAAAAAAAACTTAAGGGGGAGGGGGGGCGAATAGCAACAAGTTGCCTTGGTGGCTCGTTTGGGCCCCAAAAGGGGGTGTGGGAAGTAAACGGCCTAAGGCCCAACGAAAGTTCACCAAGGGAGGGGGGGTACGAATGGAAACAGAGGGTAGATTCAGCAAATTGCACAATTGGGCTTAGGCCCGAGGTTC
Organism: Lathyrus sativus; assembly: GCA_963859935.3. Taxonomy (NCBI): domain Eukaryota; kingdom Viridiplantae; phylum Streptophyta; class Magnoliopsida; order Fabales; family Fabaceae; genus Lathyrus; species Lathyrus sativus. The sequence continues at coordinate 54,628,708 of OZ012738.1, forward strand.
ATTCAAACCCAACCTCAGCAAACATCAACCCTAAAACTAACTAATCTCAAATTGATGACTACTATTCATCTCTCCCCCCCAAACTGAAACCCTAGCGGCGCCTTCCATCTCCAAACTCTCCTTCTCTGAAAATCTCTCTATCTGAAACCATCTCCATTTCCCCAACCTTCGTTTAGATCTCTCAACCAGACACAAACACCCTATAATCTCAGCCTACATCATTATTTTAGCCAACACAAATCAATTCGTTCCAACGCTAACAACAAAGAATCTAGCAAGTTCAGGAAGAAAAACCTGGTGATGACGAAGGTGATGAACCACGTCGTGAAGCTCGATCAAACCACGATCTAGAAAGCTGGACGAACCTTGGAGGAGCGTGGACGGATTTCTTGAAGGCGCGATGAAAATCCCTGTGGATTTCTGGAGATGGTGTCACCTGTTCTTGAGTGCCCCTGATGAGAGTTGAAGGATGATCGGTGAAGGTTCTTGAGGACGGTCTATGAAGGTGAACGAAGAACACAATAGATGTTCTTGAAAATTTCTGGAGATCCTTGCTAGAGTGCTGATGATACTGATGAAGATCATACAGAAAGGATGAAGATCATTGTTGAACGCATGAACAAGCTGGGATTTTCTGGTGATGAGAATTGATGTTCTTGTTTGATGATTGTTGATGATCGGAGGAGGAAGATGAAGATCGAAGGTGTCTAAATGGATTTTCTGGGTTTTTTCAGTTTCCGGCGAAATTTGCGGTGGTCGGAGGCGGTTAGGGTGGTGGCCGCCGGTCTTTGCATGGCCGGCGGTGGGGGTTCCGGCGAAGGGGGCAGGTGGCGGGAGGAGTGGCGAGGGCGAGACACGTGTGGCTGGGGGAGAGTGTGAGAGAGACGCGTGTGGAGTCAGAGTGAGTGGGGAGCACACGTGGTGTGCATGCAGAGTGAGAGAGAGAGTGAGGTGGAGAAGAGCCAAATGCACGCGTGGCAGTCCTATATATTTGACATGTGGCGTGGCGAAAAAAATGGACCTGGGCCTGATGACTTGGAATCTGGATAATGCTAATTGGCCCACTTGAATTAATTTCAGATTAAAAACAAAAAGACCTAATTAAATCCTAAACTAAGATTAAAATAAAATATGATTAACACCTAATTAACTCTAATTAACTAAAAAACGAAAATAAAAAAATAAATCCTAATTAAACTCTAATAAACCCTAATTAAGACCTGATATTAATCCTAATGCATCTATTAAAATGAAAATTAACATATAAACTCCTAATTAATCAGAAACAAATCTAAAACTATTATTCAATATCTAAAAAATTATTTTTTAAAAAAAACCCTAATTAATTCTGAAAAAAATCTAAAAATCTAAACATTTTAATCCTTTTTCTTTTTAAAATCTAAACTATTAACATTTTTTTTAAACAAATAAAATCTAATCTAAAATCAATTAAACCCTATTTAAAAATCTGGAAAAAAAACAATTAACTCTACTAAAAAAACTAAAAAAAGCCATACTATCTATTTTTTTCTCTACTCTTTTAAAAGAAAAAGATCTATTTATCTATTAAACTAATAAAAGAAAATTAATATCTAATATCTAAAAATTCTTTAAAATCTATTAACTTTCTAAAAGGGAAAAGAAAATTTATTTAAAATTCTAAAAAATATTAAAAACTCTATTAAATCCAGAAAAATCCATTAAATGCACTAAAAATCCAGAAAAATGACAGAAAAATCCTAAAAATGTCATGAAGTCAATTAAATCGAATAAAAACCCAATTACACAACCGTAGCAAAACCTGGGCCCCGAGATAGCCTGAAAACACCAGGAACAAGCACCAATTCTCAACAGACTTTTATTCCAACCGGCCTGAACTGCCTGAGATGTCAGGGGCTATAATCCTGATAAAAATCAATCTGAATGATAAAAATGCAATGCATGTCGTATGCGAATGCGAATGCAAAAGGTGTCGAAACATAAACCAGATATGGGGACCGGTTGGTCAAATTTTAGGGTGCAACAGGATGGTGATGGTGGCAACCTCATCATCTTGCTTCAACATTACCTCTCCCAATCCGCTTTCGGCCCTTCGGCTAAACTGCAGGATTCCTTCGGTCATCAGACTCTGAATCCCTTCTATCAACTATTCACATCCATCAGGACTAGTCGCACAACCCATACATAGTTCTCCACAGCCCGGGAAGTAACCTCTTTTCATTAGCTTAGCTTTAACGAAACTAAGCGGTGTCTTCAGATCCTTGACGTCAGTCAACAAATCCAAGCTCTCGTCTTCAATAATGGCGTTTACCCTACCTCCCATATGATTCGGCACAGGGTTCTTCGTGACGTTTGGCACATTATCTGAGAAATTGATGATCTTAGCGTCCACCATATCCTGCACCTTGTGCTTGAAGGCTTTGCAATTTTCTATCGTGTGGCCTGGTGCCCCTGAGTGAAATTCACAAGTTGCATTCGCATCATAACCTGGCGGAGGTACCCCTGTCAAGGGAGCCAAGGTTCTCTTCTGGATCAGCTGTAATTAGAGCAGAGTCTATAACAGCTGAGCATAAGACATGGGCGGAGTTTCAAGGTGACATCTCGATAGAGGTGTCTTGTTCTGATACTTTCTGTACCCTTGTGGATTCGGCTGCTGCTGCTGCTGCTGTTGTTGGACTGCCGGGATAGTTATGCTGGCCACCTGCTGGTGCTGGCCCTTGCCTTTCCTTCGAGCGTTGGACACGGCGCTCGTCTCTCCTTCCCTCCTTTTGCCACCATAAGGTTTCTTTCCTCCTCCAGCTGAGGACAGATCACCTTGAATTTTCCCCAATTTGATCCCATTTTCCACGTGCTCACCCGTGATAATGAGATCTGAGAAGCTTCCAGACATACTGCTGACCAATTTCTCATAATAAACCCCTGGGAGGGTGGCCACGAACATTTCAACAAGCTCCCGTTCAACCATCGGCGGCTGAACCCTAGCTGCCAACTCACGCCACCGCTGGGCGTATTCCTTGAACCCTTCGTTGTTCCTCTGTGACAGATTCTGCAGTTGGACTCAGTTCGGAGCCAAGTCACTGTTATATTGGTAATGGTGCACAAATGCTTCAGCAAGTTCCTTCCACGTGCGCACACTGGTAGGTTCCAGACTCATGTACCATTCCAGGGAGGGCCCGGACAGACTGTCCTGAAAGAAGTGCATCAGCAACTTCTCGTCCTCAGAATGAGCGGACATTTTCCGGTAATATGATCTCAGATGGACGCGAGGGCAAGTGGTGCCCTTGTACTTCTCAAAGTCGGGTACCTTGAACTTGGGAGGCACCTTGAAATCAGCTAGCAGTCCCAACTTGGACATGTCAACACCCATAGTGTTCATGTTCTCGAAATTCCTCATCTTGTCCTCGAGTGCCTTAAACCTCAGACGTGCTTCAGCAGTCAGCTCTCCTTCAGCACCTTTCTGTGAGAACACGTCATCTTGACGGTCTTCTAACCATGGCTGAGGCCCATACAGATTTCCAACACCTGTGTTGCCGTTGCCCAGTCCAACATTGACGTTAGCTTTGAAATTCCCATTACCGACGCCAGTCGTATTACCATTGAGCCCCATGTTAGCGATCACATTGCCGTTGGCACTACCGTTCCCCCCAGTCACGGGGACGCCATTCTGAGGAGTTTCAACAAGTAGAGGGGTTGGAACAGTCCCACCATGGAGTACACCATTGCTGTCGACCCTTGAAATCAGAGGCTGAACCAAGGTTCTGAGCTGATCCTGGCCGTTGGCGACCACTTGCATGAGCTCCATGAAGCGGTCCATCCTTTCTCGGAGTTCTTGAATGTCATTTTGCATTTGCTCCATAACTCTGGCTTGATTTGCTCTGGTCGGATAGCAGTGGATAGGTCTCTGATCAATCCTGGAATAACCTGAAACAACCTGTATACACAAAAGGGTTAGAAAAAACAACAAAGTGCTCGTTATGCAAATGCTTCATGCAAATGCAAACGTGTGTCTGTGCTTTAGGGAGATTTCCCCCCGATCCTAGTGCCTGAGTGCCAGTGCTGATAATAAGAAGTCCGAGTCCAGTCATGGAAATAACATCTCATATATAAAGAAAGCCCATCAAGGCAGTACACAACGTCACTGAGTACAAGCAGAATCAATAACGTGACCTCAACTAACAAGCCTGGTGGTGGTCAGCATACAACAATGATCAAAATAAAAGTGTCGTACCTCGAAAAATACGATCCTCGCGATGGACGCGGAAAAAACGTTCGAACAGAGTCGCCACCGAACTTTATTCATTCCAAGGACGGAATAGGAAAATATCGATAAAACCTTTAAGGAGATAAGAACATGGTCATCGCAACCAATATTTTAGGTTCGGGAGTCGATTACATGAGGGGAAGGTATTAGCACCCCTCATGTCCGTTGTACCCAATGGGAACCTCTTGATTCGATTCGAGAGTAAAGTTAACTATGCTTATTTATTTTCTTCTAAAGATTTCTCCTATAGGGGGGAATGGATGGTTTTAAGATAGGGTGCTCGCCAAGGATTGGGGCCCTTGTGCTACGTATCTTCACTTGTAAGAAGTGGAAAATCAGAGCATTCGTAGTTCGTGGGACTACGGGTAAAAGGAGGGGATTATGCTCGCCAAGATCATCGCAATCTTGTGCCTACGTATCTTACATTCATAAGTGAATGAAGAATCAGAGCAGTCATAGTTCGGCTAACTACGGTAAAAGGTTGGTAAACGAACGAGTGTTTAGGTCGCATTCTAACTGCTAAACATTGGCTTGTCTGCTCGCTAGGGGAGGCTGAAGCACTAGTTTTTTATGCGCGGAAGAAGGGAATAAACAATGTTCTTTTAGAAGAGGTGTATTTGAGTTGGAAATTGCACGAGGGCAAGGAATTTAGTGTTTATCGTATTGGATGTTTTGGTTTGGGAAAGGAGGGTAGATTTTAATAGGTTTAAGGTTTCTATTGCACGGGGGCAAGAAATATGAGTTTGATTAGGTAATTTGATGGAGAATGACGACTATTTGATAAACGAGACGTCGGTCTCGCAATCAATTTAATCGGGGCATTATTGGAATGCTAGATTCTAATGACACCTTTTTCATTCGAATAATTACGAATATGTGTTTGAGAAAGCTTCAATTGCACGGAGGCGAGGAAAGATAGTTGGGTTGAATAGATTTAAAGGAGAATGACGACTACTCGATAAACGAGACGTCAGTCTCGCAATCGACTAATCGGGATATTATCGGAATGCTAGATCCCAACAACACCTTTTTTCATTCAATTATTTATGAAATTGTATTTGAATGGACAACGGCGATATTTGTCCAAGTAGTTAGGGCACGTGTTTTATAGACGAAAGGTCGAGTAATCCACAACCTAAAGCGTACGCCTCAAAAATGGTTACTCAAGAATTCAAGGAGCGCGAGACTCCAAGAACTCAATTCTTTCGTAATTTTTAATCAAGAAAATAGTTTAGATTTGACGTATGGTTTAGAAACATACTAGGGTTTAGACTCGATCGCACGAAGGTGAGGAACGAGGTTAGACGAGTTAAATGTTAGGAGGAATGATGACTATTCGATAAACGAGACGTCGGCCTCGTAACCAATTAGTCGGGACATCGTTGGAATGCTAGATCCCAACGACATCTCTTTCATTCCATTAATTATGAAATATGTTTGTTGGACCGCAAATACTTGTCTAAATAATTAAAGGCGGTATTTTAGAAACGAAAATTCGAACGACACACCATTCAAGGCGTACGCCTCAATAGTAGTCACTCTCGAATTCGAGGAATGCGTGACTCCAAGAACTCGATTATTTCGTGATTTAATTATGAAAATAATTTGAAAATATTAGCGTACTCGGACTAGGCGCGCTATGTATTCTAGAAAATAAGATCGAAAGGGTCACAACTCGAGGTGTGCACCTCGAGAGCGGTTGCTTAAAAATTCAAGGAAGGCGAGATCCAAGAATTCAATTGTTTTGAAATTTACCTAAGAAAAAAAAGTTTAATTTAATTAAGAAAAATAGTCTTAATTTTTATAAAATTAATTAATCAATTGTAAAGTTTTGATTTGGGAAAAGTTTAATATTTTAGAAAAGTTTCAACTCAATTAATAAAGTATAGCTTTTCAATACTTAAAATATTATTATAATTAATTGTTTTTGAAAAAAAGTTTAATGTCTTTAAGAAGAGATAAGTTTTAAATAAAGTATATTTTTTTGAAAAGTTTAATATTTAAAATATTAATTTGATAATAATTTTAAAATATATATATATATATATATATATATATATATATATATATATATATATATATATATATATATATATATATATTTTATGAATAATTAGAATTTTTTATAAAAATATCTAATTAAATAAAATTTATTTAAAAATATCTTTTGTAAATTTCAATAAATTTGAGTGAAAAAATAGTTTTGAAGAACGAAAGACGGAACAACCACAACTCAAGGGCGTGCGCCTCGAGAGCGGTTGTCCAAGAACTCAAGGGATGCTAGACCCCAAGAGCCCACTAATTTCAATAAATTAATTAGGAAAATAGTTTGGTATTGAAATACAAATTGAATTAAAATAATTATTATTTAATCAAAACTAGGAATATTTGACATTAGTGAAAAAGTCATAATTAACTATTTTAATAATCTAATTAGTATAATAATATCACCTCCAATATCACCTCCAAATTTAATGTCAAAACAATGTATGGGATGACATTAGTATCAAAGCTTTGCTACACTTTAACAAACTCCTACGGCAGGATTTGGGATTTACCATAACAGGTTGACGCAGTAGCAGTGCAACATTATAAAACTTTATATATACAACAAATCCATGACACTCCTAGAAAATTAGAATCAAAACACTTAGCAGCTCAAACACGATGTAACCGAATCCTTCTGTGGAATTGTCGGCATGATTTAGAACCCAAAATGGAACAGTACATATTAACAATAATATTGCTAGCAATTCGAATCAGTACACATCATGCTCATGTATCTACATCTTAATCCAATTATTTTTCTTAGCATGAAATCTCATAAAATAAAAATGCCATTCACATAACACAGTCAAGGCAAGAAATTGTTACCGCAGAGTTGTGTTGCATACACAAAAACCGAAACCGGCAGTGTTGAAATTGTAGCAATCCGTTCGGGTTGCAAGTTGTTGTTGTGGAGTTATCGTTGAGGATGTCATGGCTGTATTGTTGTTGCTCTGTTTCCACCGTTATTGCCGCCGTTGTTGCCGTGAGTCATGAAGAACGTTGTTTAGACTAGAATCCAGCCCTCGACCAAGGTTGATGTTCGTCACCGAGCTCAACGGAATTGTTGTAAAATTGTCGGCACTGAATCGTCATGTAGCTAGCGTCGAATCTGATATGAATTTGTTGCCATTGCAAAATCATCATCGTCGCAGTGTTAGCATCCAAACATGTCGTTGTTGCAGCTTGGAGTTGGCGTTCTTGCATTTAAAACCTGTACAGAAACAGAACAAACCAAACAACAAACACGTAAATATCGTCGCCGCTGGGACACGACATGACTTTGTTATGGCCACGAGGTGGTGAACTGCGGACGAGGTGTTCTTGCACTGCATAATCGATTTGTTGTCGCAGGAGCTTGTCGGAAAAACGGTGGACTAGTTGTAGGTGAGAGATTCCCTGTTGACGGTATTGACGTCGCGCTGCTGGACCTGACTCCGTCATCACTTTCAATGCTACTGGAGACGCTGAGAGATGTATGAAGAAATATGTTGACCATAAAGAAGAAGGTTAAAAGAAACATAAAGTTTCCAAAGACGACATCCACCATCATCTTGCAACACGTTGATACTAGTGAGGAGTAGCTCACTGATGAACTCGATTTACCTTTGCTGCTTTCCAAGATCAAATATCTGTATGCATCAAAAAGAAGAAAAATGGCAGCCAATTTCCAAAGCAGTCCCTGAAACTTCAAGGTTTCTTGATTGATGACATTGTAAAGGAGATGTCTATAGGCCATGGGTTTGTGAAGTATTAAATCTATTATAATAATCGTGATTTCACATTCTATGTATTCATCTGCCACAACCTTGCAATTCTCACATTTCATCAAACGAATGTTACCCGGAGAATACCGAAGATAAAGTGTTTTGATGCTAAAACCACACTGAATACATCTATAACCCATTGGTGATAACAAAATTACAATCCAGAAAACCAGTTTCAATCAAAATTGTAGTTTCATAATGATCAGTAATTCAAAAATCTGGAGCAATGTTAGCTACGGGAAGAGAAGAGATTGAGCAAGCGACGGAGAGCTTTGTGAGGCGGGGTTAAGTCCTGCACAGAAATTAACAACAGCAACACAATCCTTTTTTACGAACTTGAAATGGAATGCAAGCCGGGTTATCATAAATTGTTGCATTGTAGTGTCGTTGTTGCTGAGTCAAACAATTCATCGTCGGTGAAACCATTCTGCAACTCTCATTATTGGATCTCTCGCCAATCCTCGTCGTCCTGCTGCTTGATGGTGGCTTTGGCAGCTTCAACAGATTACCGGCGATGTCGCAACCTTTGTTTGTCTTAGCCGCTGAGTTTTGCTTAATCTCACCAGTTTTTTTGAAATTGAAAAATGAAGGCAACGATTCTCAAATAATAAAATCCAGCAGGATGCTTCGGCATGATTTGTCTCGAAACCATGAACACAAATGCTATTAAATCAAGTACATATTAACATAATGAAATAGGGAAGCGAGTTTACTCGTAATCGCATTTAAATCAGAGCCAAATTAGAACTGCAAATAGTCATGTAGTAAATATGCACAAGCTTGATACCATTACCGCAATGCGAGCCGTCATAGTTGAAGAAAACCATTTGCTGCATCTTTGAGTTCATTACCACAAATAAATCAGTAGCTACAAAGCTGATATCAGTATCAATGCCGAAATCGCATAAAAATTTATTTATGACAGTGGCAGCATCAATGCATCGAACCAACACGTTATCTGTAGTATTTCTCTTGCACACACAACCTTCAGCTAGCTGCAAGAACATGAAAACGCGGCACCGACATCGTTTAACTTTTGATGTCAAAATTCGTCAGCAGTCACAATAAGAATCTAAAATAGAAACCCATAAGCAATCCCTATCGCAAAAGGGCTGTTGAGCTTGTGGGAGACTAGCAGGATTAAACAACAACCTAATGTCGACGCTGCAATATCTCAGTATTGTCGGGCGCTGTGAGTCACAAGGAGCTGAACTTGGCAAATCAAAGTTGCACGGAAGGAATTCGTTGTGCAGTTGTCGAGAAGTGGCTTATGATCTTCAGAGCTTGTTGTTGTGTATTAACGTTGAACAACTGCCGGAAACAGAGATTCTTCTGGTTGTACTGTTGGGAAGCATTGGGATGCTTGCTCTCTGCTTACTTTCGTTGTTGTTATCACGAAATTTAGACTTCTGGAACCCTCCTTGAGATCTCCCTCTATTCTGTTTGTTCTTGAAGTTCTTGTTTGGCGATCCTTTCCAGTTAGAGTTTGCAAAGTTAGTGTTGATATTGCTATTAGGATTTTCCTGTCAATGTGAATTCCTAAATGCAGAACTTTGGGCATTGTTTGTATTATGTGGCACAGAACTATTCCCTTGTAATGGCTGAGATGGAAAAGGACCTGATACAAAACCATTCGAGTTCCCAGCTGCCGGATTTGGGCCAATCTGTGGCCTGACTTGATTTCCAGGCACAACACCAAACTGAGAATTTCCAGAAAACATTGGATTTTGAGGAACCATAGGACGAGGAGGCACTTGGTTAGGAGGAAACCCAAACATAGGTTGTTGTTGACCAGGATGCATACCATATGGAACAGGTTGAGAAGGGTTTTGTCTCTGCATTTGCATAGGTAACTGTTGTTAATTCATATTCTGCATTGGATATGGTGCAGAAAATTGACCAGCATTTGGCATACTCATATTCATGTTCATATTAGGTTGCTGAAGCAAATTCACAATAGTCTGAGCTAAAATTTGTCCTTGAATTTGAGACAAATTCATTTGAGGTGGTTGTCCTTGTCCTTGTCCATGAACAGGAAACATTGGATTGAAAGTTCCATTGTTTTAAGGACCAAAACCAAAACCACCCATATGAGGCATGCTATCAAATTCTCCATGTCGGCGTCAGCATCGTAAGTATGAGAGAAACATAGCCAATGTCGAAACATACAATTACAAGATGCTATTACCTCAACTTGTTATGGCTGCTACCTGGTTTTTGTCGCGTTATCGTAAGCAATCTCACTGCGGGCCGTGTCGTTCGGAGCTTTGTGTTAGCTGTTGTTGATTCGAAACAGGGAGACTCGTCGGAAATTACGACATTCCTCCAATAGCATCAGTTGAATTAGCACCAAATGTTCTTGCTCGTGTCGGAGCCGCGAGTGACATCAAGTTCGTGTGATGTTGTTACCGCCGCTTGAAGAACTCAGAGTTGTTCGGTGTTATTATAATTGTTGCAGAATTGAGTTATTGTTGCTGATTTCCAGAGGCTTCACAGTAGTAACAGGAAAATTGCGGAGTTAATTAACCCACGTACAATTTCGTAATGAGCTCGAACTGTTATTGCGTGTTGTAGTTGTATCGCTGAAGCGTTGAGCTGTTTGACGTTGTATGCACGGTTGTTGATATCGGCAACGTCGCATGGTATTTTGGAACACCGTTATGGTCCTTCAATCGGATATGTAGATGGTGATGCGAAAATATGCGGTACAAATGAAGTTGTTAGATCTGTGATGGGTATTGATGGATTTCCGGTGGAGTTTTAGTGAAGTGTGAAGGACGGTGATATTGTAGATCCGGTGGTATTAAAGGGTGGATGTAAACAGCTACACAACGGTGATGGAAAGAGTGTTTGGAGGAGGTTGAAGAAGGTAATGGAAGTGGATTTCGGTTGAAATGAAAGGGAAGAAAGGAGATGAAGTGTAGTGTTTCGGCGATGCCGGTGAGGGAGAATTTCGTGGCGGCTGTGTAGGGTTTTCTTTTAGGGAAAAAGAAGGTGTGGTTTGTGAGAGGAAGAGGAGAAAAATTAGGGTTTGGTAATTGGGGCTGACGGCTAGGGTTACCCTCCACCATTGGGGATCCTGTGAACAGTGTAGGGTACCCTATTTATCCCAAGGAATCCAACCCTAATCCAAATTGCCACTGTGTTTCTCATTCAATTCTTTTTCTATCAATTTTTGTTTTTTTCTTTTAATTAATTAATAATTCTAACTAATAATCTAACTAATTAATTCTAGTCTTATTTTAATTTTATCTTAATTAAACAATTCTAATCTAATTAATTAATAATCTATTCTAATTTAAAAAATTAAAATAAAATAAAAAAAAAATAATCTAAATATAATTTAAATTCTAAATTTTGAAATAAAAATCTAACCTAATTAAAAAATATTACATTATCTTAAAATAAAAAATATATATAAAAAATAAAAAATAATGACAAATAAAAAGATGCCACGTGGCATGCTCTTATTGGGATAAAAAGCGAAAATGCCTGCTTTTGCTGAAAAATACGCTACGCTGTATAAGCGAGGTAAATTAAAAACAAAGACGGGCAAATGAGAATTTTGAAAAAAGGTAGGACAAATTTAGGGTATGACAAAAAGGAATACAAATAGTCAAGCACGACCACGGGCGCGAAACTCTTCTAACAACCCCTTCATTTCTGGATGATCAGGCCGAGTGAGAAACCCTTCGACGAGTAACTCCCTTTGCATAATAGTGTACTGAAGACCTTCAACTGAGTCTTCCCATGCTCCTTCGCCGAAACAATCTTCTAACTTCCGCTTCTTGGATTCAAACGTCAGCTTGCGCTCCTTCAGGTTAGCAAGAGCCTTGTTGAGCTGGCCTTCAGCGGCATATCTGCGAGCGGTTTCTTCATCAAACCTCTTCTCACCAGCCTTCACCTGGGCTTTCAGCTTGGAGATCTGTTGCTTCAGCTTATCCTCCCGTTCTTTGCCGTTGGCTAGGGTGGCCTTCCAGTGCTGATTAAACTTGGATATTCTCCGGTACGCTTCATCCAAGTGCTGCTTCTTAGTGGCCAGTACATCATTGACAGCTTTGAAGTCTCGACCCAAGCGCTCACGCTCAGCTATCTGCTTAGTCAAATCTGTCCCTAACTGGTTCACCAGCTCTGTCTGCCTCTTGAAGGAATAAACGGCTTCGCTTCTCTCGCTTCTGAGTTGAGCCAATTCTTTCTCCAATTCTTCATTTTCCTTCTTCAGCTCATCTCTCTCTGCTAACACCTGATTGTGCTGCTGAATAGGCACAGTGGTAGGCTCTTCAATCACTGGAGGGCTCTCTGGCTTGGCAGGAGGAAACGACATCCCTATCATATCTGCTCGGGCTCTGATCCAGGTTACATACGGAGCGTAGGCTTGGCTATTACTCTTTCCTAGCAATGGTTTTCCCCACTTACTGATACCATTCCAAGCGTGCTGAAGCTTGGATAACATATCCCCCTCTAGAAGACCCGTGAGGTACAGAGATTCCTGCACCTCTTCATCCTTCGGCGGAGCTCTCAGAGCATAAGCAAATTGTCGGACCAGCAGAGATGGATTATAATTGATACAGCCCTTCCTGCCTATCAACGGCACGTTCGGAAACCCACTGCAGCTGAAGATGATCTCAGTACCCAATCTATCTCTATCAAACTAGGCAATATCCTCCGCTAACAGACTCATCAAACGCTCAGACCACTCGGCTGTGGCTGCAGACGAAGCAAAGGGACCCTTCTTAGGTAGGTGACTATCAAGCCATCTATAGAGCAAAGGCACGCAGCACGAGACGTTCTTACCCCTTCTGTTCTCGTTTTTGTAGTGGACGGAATGATAGACATCTCCTATCAAGGTAGGGACTGGATTCCCTGATGCAAAGATGTGAAATGCGTCGAAGTCTACAAAGTCAGGCATATTGGGAAACAGGATGATGCCATATATGCACAGGGCGAGAATGGCGTTGAACACGACCCAACATCCGTCTTTGGCGCACTGCTGAGCCTTTCCCACTAAGAACTGCAAGGAGAAACCGGGAACCTTGTTCCAACTAGACAAAACCAACTCGGAGGCATCCAGATGAAGTGAGGGAGCTAGACTAGCCAGATTAGGCTCAGCATCCATATGGACAAAAGGCATCTGACTCTTGATAGGCACACCTAACAAATCAACATACTCCTCTAGCGTGGGTGCGAGAATAAAGTCCTGGAAGGTGAAGCATCTCAAAGGAGGGTCGTAGAACTGCAGCAAGGCGTGCAACCCATTCAACTCAAACACAGAGGGTTTACGAACCAAGCTGAGCAATTTCCCATAAGACTTTCTGAATTCATCTCTCACAGAATCATCTGCCAAAGAAATCAAACCAGTCAGCTGAACAACATCAGGAGTGGGGAGCTTGTAGGCTACAGTCTTCCTCAGAGAACCCATAATAGCACAACAGAGGGCAAGAAAACCTGAATCGGGGGAAACGGTACCTGCAACACAGACACACGTTAATGAAATGCAAATGGGTATGCAAAGCAATGTAAAATGCAATCATGCAGCATGAGATCAAGATGACTGTGTTGTTGAGGTGGTGAAGGTTCCGTATCAACAAAACCACAATACTGCTCTGTCAAGAACAATCCTATCTCTGATGAGAAGAAAACCCAGTTATCGGACCATAAATCTGCTCTGTCAAGAACAGACACATATCGGATGATAAGAAAACCCTGATATCGGACCAGAAATCTGCTCTGGTAAGAACAAACACACATCTGATAATAAGGGCCTCTGATACAGGACCATAAATCTGCTCTCTCAAGAACACATATACATCTGATGATAAGAACCTCTGATACCAACAAAACTGATTCGCTATCAAGAAAACCAGGTAGTCTGAAGGTTAAGGCTTCCTGCAACAAACCTAACCATGCTCACAGGTATGGACCTAAACTGACACGAGTTCGGCATCCTATGCGGTCATCAGCGTCACAAACATTCAAGAGGGGTGATACGATACCCAGAAGGTGTGGCATCACCGTCTCCCGAAGCGGCCTCACTCAGCTGAATTCCAAATGATCGGTCCCCAGAGTCGACAATCCTCAAAACTAACAACCCCCTCAACCCAAAGGGTTGAAAAAGAAGTCAACCGGGAGAACCTCGTCTGAGCGTGGATTTCATGAGACACTAGGGTCTGCAAAGCAAGCACGCGCCCACTAATTTCCACAACTAATGCTAGGTACACTCAAGCCTGGGTCTGGCTTCTCACTCATCAGAATGCCCCTCCCACAACAGCACAGATAATCATATCATACTGAAAAATAAAATGCGGGAAATAAAATGCGATAAATAAGCACACCCCAACAAGTAATCATACAAGCGCTAGGATTGACTCTCGCAGGGACGTTGGATCCCCAAACTGACTCGCATAAGGGACGTTGGATCCCAGGAAACTATCAAGTCCCCAGCAGAGTCTCCAGCTGTCGCTTCTGCGAAAATAAGGTGCCGGCAAAACAGAAGAGTCGCCACCTTTCGTTATTTATCCCTTAGAACGGGAAAGGAAACGATCGGAAAAATCTGACGAAAAGGTATAAGACAAGGTCATCGCAACCAATGTCTGGGTTCGGGAGTCGATTACGCAAGGGGAAGGTATTAGCACCCCTCACGTCCATCGTACTCGATGGTATCCATGCTTGTTGTGTTTATCAGACGGGTTGGTTTTATCTATCTACCTATCAAGGTTGGTTTGAAAAGAAAAGAAAATGACTCGGCAAAGCATCGCACTTTATGCCTATGTATTCTCATCAGAGAATGAGAAATCAGAGTCAATGTAGTTCGGCTAACTATGGGTTACGGGGAAGGTGGCTCGCCAATACATCAGTATTGTGCCTACGTACTCTCAACAGGTATGAGAGGTCAGAGCTTACGTAGTTCGGGATAATTCGGATTATGGAAATTCAGATTCATCTGTTTTATCGAGTAGGGTTAACAAACAGTTCCAGCAGTTTGGCGTACGCAGCTCAACCCTTGGAGACTTATGCGTTACCGTTTGCGGTAGAACTGGGAGTTAACGACACTCTTTTCTTCAGAAAAGCTTCCTTTGAATTATGGGCCCACGGGGCAAAAAGGTTTGAAGTTTGTTTTCTGTCTTTTACGGAAGAACTGTTTTTTATGGATGTTTGCAACCAATATCACACTAGAGACTATGACTTGAGAGTGAATGCGTCGCATGTCACCCAAAGGGTGCCATACTAAACATCCAGACTGTTGAAAAGAAACTCTCCAACAATCCTTTCTCAGATAGCTTAAGGCTCGTAACGTGCGACGTCAGTTAACCTTTATTACTGTATTTTAATTTGTTTTAAGATGAGAAGAGAGAGGGACAACTAAGGGGAGACTATCAAGTCCTAGTGTTGTCATGCCAAGGATTCATCCTATGGTTGAGGTTTGAAACAGGGAACTCCAAGAAGTTATCATGCATAGGTTTCAACCTAAAGTTCTAATCATCACTTCCTTATCAAAGGAAGTGATATTCCTAAGGGATCATGTCAATGATAAACAGAAACAGATCATGGGGAAGAATGGAGGTGAAAGATACCATCCATGTTTAAGAAAGGAATCAACTAAGTCTAAGCTTTTCCTAATCCCTAACCCTAAAACAACAACAAAACAAACAAGGCCTCAAGCTCTCAAGCTCCTTCTTCAATCCTCAAGCCTTCTACTATGCTTCTCCATGCTCCTCAAAGCAAGACCAATCCCACCAAGCCAAGCAAAGCAAGGCAAAAAAAAATACAATCCCACAAGGGCAACACAAACAACAATCAACTACAAAAATCATTTAAAAATAGTATACTATTATACTAAAATCTAATATAATTTCTAGGGGATCCTATATACCTACCCTTGATACCCTATATGTCGCAATATCTATCTTGACCTAGAAACCCAAAATTCTAGTGTTATTGTGGACCTATGTTAAGGATTGAACTAATTCTACACAACCTAAAGTCATCTAATCAAAACTAATCAAAACTTCATCACAAAATTATGGAATAAATCCAGAGGGGATTTAAAGTCCTAAAATAGCTATCCTAAAAAGAATGGCATAAAAATTCAAAGGGAACTAGCTAAACAAAATTCTACAAATCCATGCATCAAAATAAAAAGAATTAAAATGCTATTAAAATAGAAAATACACAAAAAAATATATAAAATGATTGAAATGCAAATATTTTGATTTTATAATTTTCTAGACATCAATATGAAATGGGAGAAAAAATACCCATGCAAAAAGCATCATTTTTCTATTTAATATGATTTTTCAAAGATTAAAGAAAAATGGAGAAAAAGAAATTAAAATGGGAAAACATTGGTGCAGATAGCAATGTTAGACAGTTCAAATTCCAGATGGGCTTAAAATGGGGGTGAAAACAACAATACGCGCTAGGCCCAATTCTAATCAGAAAATCAATTCAAAATCATAAAGAAAAAGAAAAAAGGACGGTGCATTAAGTAATGAAATTCAGTACAAAATCTCAATGGGCCATGAAAGGGGGTGAGGATATCAATCTCAACACTTAAGCCCAATACCACAGTTTAATGAAACACCGCGTTTGGGGTATCCTCAGATTTCCCTCTTCAACCGAAATTGAATCTCATCCACACGATCCAAGTCCCAGTCAATGAGTCTTTGTGCATCCAACGACCATGTCTTCGTCTTCTTCCTCCAGCTAGGGTTCAAATGGAGAAGCCATGGAAACAGAGCTTCAGCTCAAGCTTCTCCCAACTCGTATCACCTCAATTCTCAAGCAAAATCCATGGTTCAAAACCCTAACTTGTTCTAAATTCCATGCTGATCACAACCATGGCCTTAAAATCAATTGAAATGCCCTAAATCTCCAAACCCGATCCAAGATCAAAATCATGCTCAAACTTCAGTTCTAACAATTCTTGAAATTGATTACCTCAGAATGATCACCACCTCACACTGATTAATTCTTGATATCAAACTCATGTTATACCCCACTATAACTCGTGTTCTTGATCAAAACAAAAAGGGTGTCACCAACTCAAACTTTACCAATTGCTCTCAAACTTCCCAAAATCCATCTCCTACTTGTCTCTAACCATTCTAACCTAACAATTCTACCTAATTATGCTTAAATTATGGTGTAGGAGAAAAGTTACTAACCTTTCAAATCTTGATTATCAGATAGGGCAAAGCTCCACTTCAACCTCTCAAACTCTTCAGAAACCTTCCTTGATTGATGATAAAGCTTCTGTTTGCAAAAGTTTTGATCAAGAAAGCCTGAATCTCCAAACTCGATTGTGAATTGCAACCTCCAAAATCCAAAAGCTATCTCCTCAGTTCTTCATGATCTTGCCCTCAATTTGGTATGCACACATTCAGTATGATCAATGGAATGTATTTGGATTGAAAGAAGCAATGGAAATTGTGTGGAATGTGGAATTTGATTTCAACTTGCAATGGAAGCAATTGAAATGGCTATCTCACTCTCCTCTCTAATCTCTCACCAACCTTGCATCTGAGCAAGTTCTAAACACTATATAGGACGGTTCAGACTCATCTAGAACCTTCTGGAATCATCCAATGAGAAATTGGGATTCTCATGCCATGAGTTTTAAATTTCCATCCATCTCATGTATCATCTCATGCCATGCCTCTTGCAGCAACTTGTATATCCTTGAAAATCTCCTTAAATGAGATATATGATGTGTTAAGATACTTAGCTAGCTTGTACATTGCCTTTCCTTGTGTTTTGCATTTGTTCCTTAATATGCAAGTAACCATTTTCCAAAGCAACCCCATGATCTAAACCTCAAATCGAAAAAGTGGCTGAACCATTGTTTCTAAAATGTTCTTTGGAATCAAAATGACCTATTATATGCCATAGTTTGGATGTGTAGCTTGGAAATTTCAATTTCCAACTTGGACTTATTTAACTTATGCCTCCATTTTAGGTCATTTTTACCATTTTGAGCTAAAAGCCTTTTCAACATCTCATGACCTCCTTACTAGCCTTAAAACATCATTTTAAGCAAGTTTGATGTTGAAGATTTTTCCATTTGAAGCTTGGAAATAGGAGTTATGGCCTTATGCTTGAAATGACCTATAATCTCCAAATGACCAAAATGCCCTTGACTTGTCAAAGCCATAAGTTGAGTTCTAAAAATCCTATCAAGGACTTTTAGTACTCTCTAGAAATCTAAGAAGATGAGGAACAACATTCATGTTGACCAAAAGCTCATAGGAATCATCCTTCTTGGGCAAAAGTTGGATGCAAGTTGGGTGACTTTCAAGGCCCCAGATTCACATACCTCAGATGACCTGTAACTTGTCAAAGTCATAACTTGAGCTCTATAAATCCTATCAAGGACTTCTAGTACTAAAATTAAATCTATGAGCAAGCTCTACAACATTCATGTTGGGGGTAAGATGATATGACAATCACATCTTGAGCTAAACTGCCTTGAAGATAGGGGTCAAACTAGGGGATTTTACACTGTCAAGCCTTAGAAACCCTAGCTTGAAACTTCTCAAACTCTTTAATCATGATGAGTTAACCTTGGAATCATCCTTATAGCATCTAAATGCATCAATCCATGATCACATGGCTCTTGTATTAGGTCTCAACCCTCTCCAAATCATCAGTTGACCTAGGGTTGACCCAGTCAAACCCTAATTACACCACTCATGGCTGGGTCTCTTTAATCTTACACAATGACCTCTCTAGGCTTCATGATGGCTTTCAAGACATCTCATAAGCTCTCTCAAAGCTTCAAGTCCATCCTCATGGCTTCAGAATCATCTGAGGAGCTCCCACAACTCTCAAGTTAGGAGGCACACAACCTTGGTTTCAACCAATCTCTCTGAGGATCTCTTAACTTCTTTGACAAAGATATCAACCCTTGAGCACCTGAATAACCTTCTTGGCTAGCTTCAAACTCTTGTGTGGTACTCATACCTCTTGATCTCCTGCATACATATCAATGAGCTGCAGATGATAATGCTAATGAACACAAGCTAGGTAAAGAAATGTTGGTCAAATTTTGGGGTGCAACAGCTGCCCCTATTTAAACGGCTTGAACCTGACTGGGTGAGAAGTGAACGACCCTCAGCCAATCAAGGTGCGAGACGGTTGAATACCGACAAACCCGGAAATTTGCCAACTGCATAAGTACACGGTACTCTGATGGGAACAAATCTTCGGACACTGAAATATTAGCTGTACGGCAACTAGCTGGAGAATTGGTCACACGGTAACCGGTAATACATGGTCGATCATGCCGTCAGGCATCAGGACTCCTCGGGACTCATCAGGTCAACAAGTTGATCATGCCATCGGCATTTAAAGAAAACTTTTGGGCATCAGCCGGACTTCATCAGTAAGTCAGGAATAGAATTCTTGGTCAATCGTGAACCACTTGGGGATATCCAAACTTCTGCCATCAGGCACTCCGCATCAGCTGAGAGAACTGCTTCGTTAACATGGTCGGACTTCAATCATCAAGTCTTCAAGGGAAGTTTCAACTTCGCTGTTCAGAAACCTGTCGGGGATGATGCATCTCCGTTGGGGATTCTGGATAACTATCGAGTAACTCTGCTTCGGGGATCCAGAAATCATTATGGACGAATCAACTCTGCTGAGGACTTCAAGAATCATCTTGGACAAATAACTCCGCTGGGACTTCAAGAATCATCCTGCCGGGGACTATGCTGGATTTTTCAGGAATCATCCTGAGCAAACGCTCTGCCGGGGACTCTAAGCATCAACTTGAGCAACCCACTATGGCGACTGCACTGGGGATTTTAAGAATCATCTTGAGCAAGCGACTTCGTTGGGGAGAACTCAAGAATCATCTTGAGCAATCAGTTCTGCGGCGGAACACCTGCAAAACAAGAACAGTAACAACCTAAATCATGTTTATTATGCATATGCTTCGGCGATGGCGCAATGCTCCACACGGTGGAAATGCTATGCGTTTATGATAAATGCTATGCAGTCATGCAAAATGATGCGATCCCGTCAGAAAAATAAATGCTGAAGGGAGAATCCTCCTGTCAAGGAGAAAGAACCACTCTGGTGGGGGGAATCATCCTGCCACGAAGAAAAGGTCACACCAATCTCAATTGGACGCTGCATGGAGAAATGAACTTCAGTTGATTGCTGCAGGGGAACGAAGCTCTACGAGAACCTGGACCTGCTGAGGGAAAGCGATGTCAATCGCAGAGATAAACTGCACGGCCTTCACGGCTACTTCCCTGGAGATCACGACTCCGGCGGGGAAACGCAGCATCAGCTATTCAACACTCTACTGGGGAGAACCAATCATGGCCTGAACAGCTTCCAAGGACTCGGCTCTCTTGGGGATCCGCAAACTCGGCTGAGGAAGAAGAAATCATTCTGCTTGCTGGGGAGAGTACGACTTTGTGGGGAAACTCAATTCCGCCGGAGACTTCAGTCTTGAACTACCAACTGCTGCACACTTCAGTGAATGACTCAGCTGAGGAGATGACGTTCCTTCAGGATGCGTCTGATTGGGGAGTGAATCTTCTCTGCCTGGGGAGACATATCAATGCTCACGATCTCACGTTCAGACTCTGCGGGGAGAGGCTGCTGAACTTTGCTGGAGAAGGAGGAATCATCCTGCTTGGGGATACGCACGGCGCACTGTCTGGAATATGCTACACCTGTAACAACACAAACAAATAGACAAGATACCCTTCTCAAAGGGACCTATCAAGGTTATTATCTCGTGACAATGTTCAAGCAATTCATTGTTTCAACAATCAATGGCCTAGGCCAGTAAGTTTATGTATGCGCATTTTATCAAAAACATCGGCGTTCTTTTTCGCAAACAAAACAGGTAAATGCTAAACAGACAAACATAATTGCTGAATAGTGTACATTTTATTGATAACGAACCCCTGAATGGGTAAAAATGTTTTACAACAGATGCAAGCTCCTGGAATGAGGAAGCCGCACAAAATAAAAATAAAGCATAAATATACATCAGTATATACAAATGTCGGCAACGAGGCATAGACGAACACCATGAGTTGATCCCTCTATGACCCACTCGACTTCGATACCTCTCCGACGCTTCAGCTTCAGAAGAGATTGATTCAGATAAACGGCCCTCAAGTCTTCCAAACCACTAAACAAAGAAAGTCCATATGCGGAACGCAGTCATTTGCTTTTTCAAATCCCTAACTTTTGCGTGAACCGCCCTTTGCGGGTTTTCAGTTCACCGGGATACCCTTTTTTGCGAAAGTCGCCCATCCGGGTTTTCGACTTTGCGGGTGTACATTTTTTCAATTTATATCCCTAATTTTTGCCCGAACCTTTTTCTTTTTTTTTATGGTTCGCCAGGATGCCCCATTTTCGCCTGGACTCTCTTTTTGCTGTCCAGCGGGTCGCTTTCAAGCAACGTATTTTTTAACTGTGTCCGCGTTCACCGGGGATGCAAAATCTTCACCATCCATCGTGGATAACAACAAAGCTCCTCCCGAGAAGACCTTGCTGACGACGTACGGACCTTCGTAATTGGGAGTCCACTTACCCCGGTGATCGGAGTGTGGAGGAAGAATCTTCTTCAGGACGAGATCACCCGTCTGAAAGCTCCTAGGACGCACCTTCTTATCATAAGCTTTCTTCATTCGGCTCTGGTATAAACGACCATGCGCAATCGATGCCAACCTCTTCTCGTCCATCAGGCTAAGTTGGTTCAGTCGGTTCGTAATCCATTCTGCCTCGTCGAGTTTCACATCAACCAAAACTCGCAAAGAAGGGATCTCCACTTCTAACGGTAGGACAACCTCCATACCGTACACTAAGGAGAAAGGAGTTGCCCCGATTGACATACGTACCGTTGTACGATAACCGTGTAGTGCAAATGGCAGCATCTCGTGCCAATCTTTGTAGGTCACAACCATCTTCTGAACAATATTCTTTATGTTCTTATTGGCCGCTTCAACGGCGCCATTCATCTTCGGCCGGTAAGGAGATGAGTTGTGGTGTTCAATCTTGAAACTCTGGCACAGCTTCTTCATCATCTTGTTATTCAGATTCGAACCATTATCAGTAATGATCTGCTTGGGAATTCCGTAACGACAGATGATGTCCCTCTTTATGAATTTATCCACCACCTGCTTGGTCACATTAGCATATGAGGCTGCCTCCACCCACTTGGTGAAGTAGTCGATAGCTACTAGAATGAAGCGATGACCGTTAGATGCAGTGGGCTCGATCTTACCTATCATGTCGATGCCCCACATGGAGAACGGCCACGGGGAGGACATGACATTTAACGGGCACGGCGGCACATGAACTTTATCAGCATAAACCTGGCATTTATGACACCACTTCGCGAATTTAAAGCAATCCGATTCCATCGTCAGCCAGTAGTATCCTGCTCTCAGGATTTTTCTCGTCATAGCATGCCCGCCGGCGTGCGTACCAAATGTGCCTTCATGGACTTCTTCCATGAGCATACTCTCCTCTTTCTCATCTACACATTTGAGTGGCACGAGATCGTGGTTTCTTTTATACAAAACTCCATCAGGATTGAGATAAAAATTTCCAGACAGCCTCCTCAGAGTCTTCTTATCCTAGGTTGATGCACCCGCAGGATACTCCTTAGTCATAAGGAAAGTCTGGATGTCATGGAACCATGGCTTGCCGTCGGAGGCTTCCTTGATCGCAAAGACGAATGCAGGTCTATCAAGACGAGAAAGGACAATTCTTGGAGCCTCATTCCAAAAATTGACTTTACACATTGAAGCCAGCATGGCTAAGGCATCAGCCATTTGATTCTCTGCTCTGGGCACATGATGGAGTTCCACTCGATCAAAGAACGGAAGTAGCCTTCTGGCATAGTTCATGTACGACACCAAATTCGATTGACGAGTCTCCCACTCCCCTTTAATCTGGTTGATCACAAGCGCCGAGTCACCATATACGTCTAGATTCTTGATTCTCAAATCAATAGCCTCTTCTAGACCCATAATGCATGCTTCGTACTCCGCTTCATTATTGGTGACTGGAAACGTCAGTCTCGCAGTGAACGGGATATGGGATCCGTGGGGAGTCGTGATGACCGCCCCAATGCCACTTCCATAGGAGTTAACCGCCCCGTCAAATATCAACTTCCACTGGGATTTCCTATCTGGCCCCTCGTGGGGCAACGGCTCATCGCAATCCTTCGCTTTGAGAAACATAATATCTTCATCAGGGAATTCAAATTTCATAGGCTGGTAATCCTCGATCGGCTGTTCGGCAAGGTAATCAGACAGTACGCTTCCCTTGATGGCCTTCTGGGAAACATACTGAATATCATATTCGGTCAACACCATTTGCCATCTGGCAATCCTGCCCGAAAGCGCTTGCTTCTCGAAGACGTACTTGATCGGATCCATCTTCAAAATTAGCATGGTGGTGTGATTGAGCATGTACTGTCGTAAATGTTTGGCAGCCCAGGCTAGTGCACAACACGTCTTCTCCAGCATCGAGTAATGAGATTCACAGTCAGTGAACTTCTTACTCAAGTAGTAAATGGCATGCTCTTTTCTGCCCGTCTCGTCGTGCTGACCGAGAACACACCCCATACTATTCTCAAGAACTGTCAAGTACATGATTAGTGGCCGTCCAGCCACTGGGGGTATCAAGATTGGAGGTTCCTGAAGATACTGCTTTATCTTGTCGAATGCCTTCTGGCAATCCTCATTCCAGGTAATCGCCTGATCTTTCTTTAAAAGGTTGAACATCGGTTCACACGTGGCCGTGAGCTGAGAGATAAACCTTGCAATGTAGTTTATTCTGCCCAAGAAACCACGAACTTCTTTTTCTGTTTTTGGCACTGGCATTTCTTGTATCGCTTTTATTTTCGCAGGATCAACCTCGATGCCTCTTTAGCTCACGATAAACCCCAGTAGCTTTCCGGACCGTACTCCGAAAGTACACTTGTTAGGATTCAGCCTCAACCTGAACTTCCTAAGCCTCTCAAAAAGCTTTAGCAAATTGACCAGATGTCCCTCCTCCGTTTGGGACTTCGCAATCATGTCATCAACATAGACTTCAATCTCATGATGAATCATGTCATGAAACAAAGTTACCATTGCTCGTTGGTAAGTGGCCCCTGCGTTCTTCAGACCGAAAGGCATTACCTTATAGCAAAATGTTCCCCAAGGAGTGATAAACGTCGTTTTCTCTATGTCCTCCGACGCCATCTTGATCTGATTGTAACCGGAGAAGCCATCCATGAACGAAAACACGGAGAACTGGGCTGTGTTGTCGACCAACACATCGATATGAGGCAGCGGGAAATCATCTTTAGTGCTCGCCCTATTCAAATCCCGATAATCGACGCACATTCGCACCTTACCGTCCTTCTTCGGTACAGGCACTATGTTGGCGACCCACGGAGGGTAAGTAGTGACCGCTAAAAAGCCAGCATCAAGCTGCTTTTGCACTTCTTCTTTGATCTTAATGGCCATATCCGGTCGAGTCCTTCTAAGCTTCTGCTTAACGGGAGGACAATCTTCTCGCAACGGGAAGTGGTGGACCATGATGTCTGTGTCAAGTCTGGGCATATCTTCGTATGACCAAGCAAAGACGTCACTATACTCTCTTAGCATCTTGACCAATCTCTGCTTGACATCACTCTGCAATGCAGCCCCTATCCTGGCGTTTCTGACGAGTTCTTCAGAACCCAGATTCACGATCTCGACCTCCTCTTCATGAGGCAGAATAACTTTCTCCTCTTGTTTCAACAAGCGGGCCAACTCTTCAGGAAGGTCTTCTTCTTCATCAATCTCTTCTTCGGCTTGATAGATTGGGCAATCGAAGTCGAAGTGAGCCGTAGAAGGTCCAGAGTCGATGTCATCTGTTATGTGGATCCTGCAATAACAAGGGTTAAGTTTAAAACAAGGATGTGCAGGTTAGCACAAACCCCATTTCCATTTTATTGTTTTTCAAAACAAATATAAAACAGGAATAACAGAGATCACAATATTTGAATACGAAGAAGACGCCTTTGATTTATTAACAAAATGCATGTACATAATCCAACAAGGCCCTGACAATAAAACCTTATGCCCTGGGTAGGACATAGGGTTGTACAATGATTGGAAAAAGTAAATCATTACTCTTCGCTTGTCATCTAGATGATATCCTTGACGGACCAATTGGTGAGGCCATCGCCTGGCTTGCTTGGCTGGATCCAAGAGTCGAGGCCACAGTCGCTATTTCCGTTGTCTTCAGACACCGCGTTGATGCTTTCGAAAATTACTCCGCCACTGGTAAACTGGATCGACCCTTTACCTCGAGACGCACTGCTGGAAGAAGAAGAAGCCTCAGCTCCAGGAGAATATCCCAAACCAAACTTGTCTTGCTTGTTTGGTATCTCCAAAATTCGCCCCCAGCCTGGGGTGGATCCGGCTTGGACAACGGCCCGAGCTTCCTTGAATGAGGAAAGAGCCATCTCTGGCTTTTCTGTGACTACAGGAGCTACGTCCTTCACTTTAACAGCTTCGAACGCTTGGCATAGAGTTTCATGGATTTCACCATCCATCTCCACATACTTGAAGGACGAAAAATGGCTCACCATTATATCTTCCTCGCCACACACGGTTACGATGCTACCCCCGACAGCATACTTGAGTTTCTGGTGCAACGTAGAGGTCACGGCACCAGCAGCATGGATCCACGGTCGGCCCAAGAGACAACTATAGGCAGGCATGATGTCCATAATATAAAAGACTGTGTCGAACGTTTCCGGGCCTATTTGGATTGGCAGGGTCACCTCCCCGAAAACATGTCGTTTAGTTCCGTCGAACGCCTTCACAACCAGATCACTGGGTGTGCAAATCACTCCACGAGTATCCAACTTCATTAATGCCTTCTTCGGAAGAACATTAAGTGATGAACCCGTGTCCACCAACACGTGCGACATAATTGTGCCCCTACACTCTATCGAGATGTGCAGGGCGCTATTGTGATTCCTCCCTTTCGGTGTCAGCTCCAAGTCTATGAAACCTAGCCCATTTCCAGCATTCACATGGGCTACAACCTCTTCTAGCTGATTTACCGATATTTCCTGCGGTACATATGCGGCGTTCAACACCTTCAGCAGCGCGTTGCGGTGTGCTTCAGAACATAGATTTAGAATGGAAATCTTCGAGGGCGTCTGATGGAGATGATCCACAATCTTGTAGTCACTCTTTTTAATCAACCGCATAAACTCTTCGGCATCTTTAACAAGCAAGTCTTTTTCTGCCCCACGTGGGATCTCTTCAATGACTTTACTTTTACTCTTATCAACCGCATCATCTCTGACTGCTTTATCCGCCGCGACCTCTGGTGGTGCAAACACTCTTCCGCTGCAAGTAATACCACTGATTCCCGCAAGGTTCTCCACAGTCGACCCAAACGGTTCCAACTCCAACTTCTGTCCGTTGCAGTAGACTTCAGCCCCATAATGCCACGGGACGACATTCGTGCTCTCGAAGGGTATCGGCCTAGCTCGGGTGATGGTAATGGTGGGCGGTCTGGGCGCAGAAATAGTTATCGTCTGGCGAGGGATGGTGATGGTGGCGACCTCATCAGCTTGCTTCAGCACTACCTCTCCTGGTCCACATTCGGCCCTCCGGCTAAATTGTAAAATCCCTTCAGTCATCAGACTTTGGATTCCTTCTACCAACTGCTCACATCCATCAGAACGTGTGGCATAGTCCATACATAGCTCTCCGCAACCTGGAAAGAACCCTCTTTTCATCAACTTAGCTTTAACGAAGCTAAGCGGCGTCTTCAGATCTCTGACGTCAGTCAACAAATCCGCACTCTCGTCCTCGATAATGGCGTTCACGCCGCCTCCCCTATGATTCGGCATAGGGTTCTTTGTGACATTGGGCACATTATCGGAGAAGTTGATGATCTTGGCATCCACCATGTCCTGCACCTTATGCTTGAAGGCTTTGCAGTTCTCTACTGTGTGGCCTGGTGCCCCTGAGTGGAACTCACAAGTTGCATTTGCGTCGTACCCTGGCGGAGGTGCCCCTGTCAAGGGAGCCAGCGTCCTCTTCTGGATCAATTGTAGCTGAAGCAAAGTCTGCAAGAGTTGCGCGTACGACATGGGCGGTGTCTCGAGGTGACGGTTCAACAAAGGTGCCCGATTCTGATACTTCCTGTATCCCTGTTGATTCGGTTGCTGTTGCTGCTGCTGCTGTGGAACTGTCGGGATAGTTATACTGGCCACCTGCTGGTGAGGACCTTTACCCTTCCTTCGAGCGTTGGTCACAGCGCTCGCTTCTCCTTCCCGTCTTTTGCCAGCATAAGGTTTCTTTCTGCCTCCTCCAGCTGAGGATGACTCACCTTGAATTTTTCCCGATCTTGATCCCATTTTCGACGTGCTCACCCGTGATAATGAGATCTGAGAATGTTCCAGACATACCGCTGACCAACTTCTCATAGTAAACCCCTGGGAGGGTGGCGACAAACATCTGCACGAGCTCACGTTCAACCATCGGCGGCTGAACCCTGGCTGCCAACTCCCGCCACCGCTGGGCGTATTCCTTAAACCCTTCATTATTCCTCTGCGACAGATTTTGTAGCTGGACCCGGTTTGGGGCCAAGTCGCTATTGTATTGGTAGTGGTGCACAAATGCTTCAGCAAGATCCTTCCATGTGCGCACACTGGTAGGCTCCAGACTCATGTACCACTCAAGGGATGGCCCGGAAAGACTGTCTTGAAAGAAGTGCATCAGCAACTTCTCGTCATCAGAATGAGCAGACATTTTCCTGTAATACGATCTCAGGTGGACACGAGGGAAGGTGGTGCCCTTATATTTCTCAAAGTCGGGTACCTTGGACTTAGGAGGCACCTTGAAATCAGCAACTAGTCCCAGCTTGGACATATCAACGCCCAAAGTATTCTGATTCTCGATATCTCTCATCTTATCTTCAAGTGCCTTGAATCTAAGCCGTGCTTCAGCATTCAGCTCCCCTTCAGCACCTCTCTGAGAGAACACATCGTCCTGACGATCCTCTAGCCATGGCTGAGGCCCAAACAGATTCCCGACGCCTACATTGTCGTTGCCCAGCCCGACGTTGACATTAGCTCCCAGACTCCCATTACCGACGCCCGTCGTATTGAGTCCGATGTTGGTCATCACATTGCCGTTGGCACTGCCGTTGCCCCCGGTCACGGGAACAGCATTCTGCGGAGTTTCAACTCGTGGAGGAGTAGGCACAGTCCCACCATGGAGTACGCCATTGCTATCAACCCTTGAGATCAAAGGCTGAACCAAAGTTCTGAGCTGATCCTGGCCATTGGCGACCGCTTGCATGAGCTCCATGAAGCGATCCATTCTTTCGCGGAGTTCCTGAACATCAGTTTGCACTTGCTCCATGATCCTGGTCTGGTTAGCTCTGGTCGGATAGCGGTGAATAGGTCTCTGATCAATCCTGGAACCACCTGAGACAACCTGAAACAACCTGAAATAACCTGTAAAACACAAAAGGGTTAGGGAAAACAACAAAATGCTCGTTATGCAAATGCATGCGTGTGTTTGTGCGTTGGGGAGATTTTCCCCGATCCTAGTGCCTGAGTGCCAGTGCTGATAATAAGAAGAAGTCTGAGTCCAATCATGGAAATAACAATCTCATATATAAAGAAAGCCCATCAAGGCAATATACAACATCACCGAGTACAAGATGAATCAACAGCGTGACCTTAGCCAACAAGCCTGGTGATGGTCAGCATACAATAATGATCAAAACAAAAGGAATACAAATAGTCAAGTACGGCCACGGGCGCAATACTCTTCTAACAACTCCTTCGTTTCTGGATGATCCGGCAGAGCGAGTAACCCTTCGACGAGTAACTCCCTTTGCACAATGGTGTACTGAAGACCTTCGACCGAACCTTCCCATGCTCCTTCGCCGAAGCAATCTTCTAACTTCCGCTTCTTGGACTCAAACGTCAGTTTGCGCTCCTTCAGGTTAGCGAGAGCCCTGTTGAGCTGGCCTTCGGCGACGTATCTGCGAGCGGTTTCTTCATCAAACCTCTTCTCACTATCCCTCACCTGGGCTTCCAGCTTGGAGATCTGTAGCATCAGCTTATCCTCCCTCTCTTTCCTGGTGGCCAGGGAAGCTTTCCAGTGCTGGTTGAACTTGGATATCCTCCGATACGCTTCGTCCAAGTGCTGCTTCTTCGTAGCCAGTACGTCGTTGACAGCTTTGAAGTCTTGGCCCATGCGCTCACGCTCGGCTATCTACTTAGTCAGGTCTGTACCTAGCTGGTTCACCAGCTCTGTTTGCCTTTTGAAAGAATGAACGGCTTCATTCCTCTCGCTTCGGAGCTGAGCCAATTCCTTCTCCAGTTCCTCATTCACCCGCTTCAATTCATCTGGCTCAGCTAACACCTGATTATGCTGCTGAATGGGCACAATAGTAGGCTCTTCAATCATTGGAGGGCTTTCTGGCTTGGCATGAGGAAACGGCATCCCTACAACATCTGCTCTGGCTCTGACCCAAGTCACATACGGAGGGTAGGCTTGATTGTTACTTCTCCCCAGCAATGGTTTTCCCCTCTTACTGATGCCATTCCATGCGCGCTGCAGCTTAGATAACAGATCCCCTTCTAGAAGACCGGTGAGGTACAGAGATTCCTGTACCTCTTCATCCTTCGGCGGAGCTCTCAAAGCATACGCGAATTGTCGGACCAGCAAAGACGGATTGTAGTTTATACAGCCCTTCCTGCCTATCAAAGGCACGTTTGGAAACTCGCTGCAGCTGAAGATAATCTCGGTACCCAGCCTATCCCTGTCAAACCAATCAATGTCCTCTGCAGATAAACTCATCAGACGCTCAGACCACTCAGCTGTGGCTGCAGACGAAACAAAAGGACCCCTCTTGGGCAGATGACTATCAAGCCATTTATAAAGCAAGGGTACACAGCATGAGACATTCTTGCCCCTCCTGTTCTCGTTTTTGTAATGGAAGGAATGGTAGAAATCTCCTATCAAGGTAGGGACTGGATTCCCTGAAGCAAAGATATGAAATGCATCGAAGTCTACAAAATCGAGCATATTGGAGAACAAAATGATGCCATATATGCACAAAGCGAGAAAGGCTTTGAACGCGACCCAACATTCGTCCTTGGCGCACTGCTGAGCCTTTCCCACTAAAAACTGCAAGGAGAACCCGGGAACCTTGTTCCAACTAGTCAATACCAACTCGGAGGCATCCAGATGAAGTGAAGGAGCTAAACCAGCCAGATCAGGCTCAGTATCCATATGAACAAAAGGCATCTGCCTCTTGATAGGCACACCTAGCAAATCAGCATATTCCTCTAGCGTAGGTGCGAGAACAAAATCCTGAAAAGTGAAACATCTCAGGGGAGGGTCGTAGAACTGCAGCAGAGCGTGCAACCCATTCAACTCGAACACAGAAGGTTTACGAACCAAACTGAGCTGCTTTCCGTAAGACTTTCTGAACTCATCCCTCACAAAAATCATCTGCTAAAGCAACCAAACCAGTCAGCCGAACCACATCAGGGGCAGGGAACTTGTAAGCCACTGTCTTCCTCAGAGAACCCATAACAAATACAATAGGAGGCAAGAAATCCTGGATTGGGGAAAACGGTACCTGCAACACAGACACACGTTAATGAAATGCGAATGAGTATGCAAAATAATGTCAAATGCAATCATGCATCAGGAGATCAAGGCAACTGTGCTGTGGAGATTCTGTATCAACAAAACCATAATCCTGCTCTATCAAGAACAACCACTGCATCTGATAATAAGAAAACCCTGGTATCAGACCACACATCTGCTCTGTCAAGAACAACCATCTGATAGGGCCATATACATAGGATCATAATTCTACTCTGTCAAGAACAAACAACTGATGATCAAAACTCTGCTCTATCAAGAACAAACATCTGATAATGAGATCCTCAGACCCCAGTCATAAACCTGCTCTGTCAAGAACAAATACACATCTGATGATAAGATCCTCTGATCAAAACCGGCTCTATCAAGAACAAATACACATCTGATGATAAGATCCTCTGATCAAAACCTGCTCTATCAAGAACAAATACACATCTGATGATAAGATCCTCTGATCAAAACCTGCTCTATCAAGAACAAACACACATCTGATGATAAGATCCTCTGATCCCAGTCAAAAACCTGTTCTGTCAAGAACAATCATATATCTGATGATGAGATCCTCTGATCCCAGTCAAAAACCTGTTCTGTCAAGAACAATCATATATCTGATGATGAGAACCTCCGGTACCAACAAAACTGATTCGCTGTCAAGAAAACCAGGTAGTCTGAAGGTCAAAGTTCCCTGCAATAAACCCAACCCTGCTCACAGGTATGGACCTAAACTGACTCAAGTCCGGCATCCTATGCGTTCATCAGGGTCACAAACATTCAAGAGGGGTGATATGATACCCAGAAGGTGTGGCATCACCAGCTCATGAAGCGGCCTCACTCGGCTGAATCACAAATGATCGGTCCCCAGAGTCGACAATCCTCCAAACCAACAACCGTCTCAACCCAAAGGGTTGATAGAGAAGCCAAGCGGGAGAACCTCGTCTGAGCGTGGATTTCATGAGACACTAGTGCCTGCAAAGCAAGCACGCGCCCACTAATTTCCACAACTAATGCTATGTTCACTCAAGCCTGGGTCTGGCTTCTCACTCATCAGAATGCCCCTCCCACAACAGCACAGATAATCATATCATACTGAAAATAAAATGCGGGAAATAAAAATGCGATAAATAAACATAACCCAAGAAGTAATCATACAAGCGCTAGGATGGACTCTCATAGGGAACCGGAGAACCAGAGATTCTGGGTTCGATCCCCAGCAGAGTCGCCAGCTGTCGCTTTCGCGAAAATAAGGTGCCGGTATAACAGAAGAGTCGCCACCTTTCGTTATTTATCCCTTAGAACGGGAAAGGAAACGATCGGAAAAACCTGACGAAAAGGGTAAGACAAGGTCGTCGCAACCGTCGTCTGGGTTCGGGAGTCGGTTACACAAGGGGAAGGTATTAACACCCCTCACGTCCGTCGTACTCGACGGGATCCACGCTTGTTGTGTTTACTGGACGAGTTGGTTTATCTATCTACCTATCAAGGCTGGCTTAAACAGAAAATAAATGACTCGGCCAAGCGTCGCGCTTTATGCCTATGTATTCTCATCAGAGAATGAGAAATCAGAGTCAACGTAGTTCGACCTACGACGGGTTATGGGGAAGGTAGCTCGCCAATACATCAGTATTGTGCCTACATACTCTCAACAGGCATGAGAGATCAGAGCTTACGTAGTTCGGGACACTATGCATTATGGGGATTCAGATTCATCTGTTTTATCGAGTAGGGTTAAACAACAGTTCCAGCAGTTAGGGACAAAGCCTGTTTGCATTGGCGCTGAAGTTTAACGACACTCTTTTCTTCAGAAAAGCTTCCTTTGAATTATGGGCCCACGGGGCAAAAAGGTTTGAAGTTTGTTTTCTGCCTTTTACGGAAGAAGTGTTTTTTATTGTGTTTGCAATTTCAATCGCATT
Organism: Lathyrus sativus; assembly: GCA_963859935.3. NCBI lineage: Eukaryota > Viridiplantae > Streptophyta > Magnoliopsida > Fabales > Fabaceae > Lathyrus > Lathyrus sativus. The sequence goes on from OZ012738.1 coordinate 54,661,361, forward strand.
AAAGACTATGACCTGAGAGTGAACGCGTTGCATGTCACCCAAAGGGTGCCATACTAAACATCCAGACTGTGGAAAAGAAACTCTCCCACAATCCTTTCTCAGATAGCTTAAGGCTCGTAACGTACGAAAGAAATCATTCATGATTACTGTATTTTAAGCTGTTTTGAGATGAGAAGAGAACAGGCTCGACTAAAGGGAGACTATCAAGTCCTACTGTTGTCATGCCAAGGATTCATCCTATGGTTGAGGTTTGAAACAAGGAACTCCTAGTAGTTATCATGCATAGGTTTCAACCTAAAGTTCTATCATCACTTCCTTATCACAGGAAATGAGAGTCCTAAGGGATCATGTCAATGATACAGAAACAGATAAAGCATCAGCTTAAACAGTAAACGACTGTAAAATGCATGCAATGCAAGTGAGGGAGGAAATATGTGTGGGGCAGCAGCCTCCACAAGCTCATCTCAACCTCAAGCCAGAATGAATAACAGTAATCATACAGAAAAACAAAACAACATGCTATCAAGCAAAATACAGTAAACTGCAATCATACAGGTGAAAATGAAACCATGCTATCAAGCAAAACAAACCACATGGGCAAGCGAGCTGAGCTCTACCGAATACCCGCAAGCAAAGCCATACAGTAACAGTACAAGCAGAGGGAGCAACTCAACCTCTAGTGCAATCATGCTCCTAGCTTAAATCTAGTCTAGATATGGACTTATTCTAATGCATCAAGCAAGTCAAACAAGGTACATCAATATAGAGAAGAAACAGACAAGAAAGCAGATCAACTCCTCTCTCTTCCAACTCCAAGCCTCAGCTCTTCTGACAGCAACTCAGTCTTCAGACTTCCATCACTCTTGACAAATATCAATTTGCTTCTCCAGGTTTCAACCCTTCAACATAAGTTTCAACTTATCCTCCTTCTTCAAGCTTCAGCTTTCCTTAATCAGCTCCACCTTCAGGCTTCACTCTTAACCACAAGTATCAACTTGATTCCTTCAGGATCTCCAAGCTTCAAAGTAAGTATCAACTTATCCTTTGATCTTCAAGATTCAGCTTTGCACTCAATCTCAATTGAATCTTATTTATAAGTATCAACTTAGTCTTCAAGCTTCAGCTCTCCTGCTTTACCAGTCTCAACTTGGTCTGCTCTTCCTACAAGCCTCAGCTTCTCAGGGAATCATCCTCTTTAATCACTTAGAAGTGTCAACTTCATCCTTCAATCTTTACTGGATCTTCATTGGGTCTTCAAGTATCAACTTGGTCTTCATGCTCTTCAAGCCTCAGCTGCAATGGCAATGCTCAAGGAATCATCCTCTTCCATACTCTTCAATGAAGTCTTCATTTTCACACTCAAGCCCAACATCTCTCAAGACACTCAAACCAGAGGAATCACTTAACTGGATAAGCTAGGATATTAAACTGCTTATTGACCACCAAAGGTGACCTATAAGGGTTTAACATCAAAAGAAGGTTTCCCTCAAAGGTTCTACTTCTTAGGTACCATCACTTATCCCTCCAAAGGAGGGAGGTGAATACCATAGAAGGACCTTGAATCATGGGGAAGAATGGAGGTGAAAGATACCATCCATGTTTAAGAAAGGAATCAACTAAGTCTAAGCTTTTCCTAATCCCTAACCCTAAAACAACAACAAAACAAACAAGGCCTCAAGCTCTCAAGCTCCTTCTTCAATCCTCAAGCCTTCTACTATGCTTCTCCATGCTCCTCAAATCAAGACCAAGCCCACCAAGCCAAGCAAAGCAAGGCAAAACAAAATACAAGCCCACAAGGGCAACACAAACAACAATCAACTACAAAAATCATTTAAAAATAGTATACTATTATACTAAAATCTAATATAATTTCTAGGGGATCCTATATACCTACCCTTGATACCCTATATGTCGCAATATCTATCTTGACCTAGAAACCCAAAATTCTAGTGTTATTGTGGACCTATGTTAAGGATTGACCTAATTCTACACAACCTAAAGTCATCTAATCAAAACTAATCAAAACTTCATCACAAAATTATGGAATAAATCCAGAGGGGATTTAAAGTCCTAATCTAGCTATCCTAAAAAGAATGGCATAAAAATTCAAAGGGAACTAGCTAAAAAAAATTCTACAAATCCATGCATCAACATAAAAAGAATTAAAATGCTATTAAAATAGAAAATACACAAAAAATATTAAAAATGTATGAAATTCAAATATTTTGATTTTATAATTTTCTAGACATCAATATGAAATGGGAGAAAAAATCCCCATGCAAAAATCATCATTTTTCTATTTAATATGATTTTTCAAAGATTAAAGAAAAATGGAGAAAAAGAAATTAAAATGGGAAAACATTGGTGCAGATAGCAATGCTAGACAGTTCAAATTCCAGATGGGCTTAAAATGGGGGTGCAAACAACAATACGCGCTAGGCCTAATTCTAATCAGAAAATCAATTCAAAATCATAAAGAAAAATAAAAAAGGACGGTGCATTAAGTAATGAAATTCAGTACAAAATCTCAATGGGCCATGAAAGGGGGTGGGGATATCAATCTCAACACTTAAGCCCAATACCACAGTTTAATGAAACGCCGCGTTTGGGGTATCCTCAGATTTCCCTTTTCAACCGAAATTGAATCTCAGCCACACGATCCAAGTCCCAGTCAATGAGTCTTTGTGCATCCAACGACCATGTCTTCGTCTTCTTCCTCCAGCTAGGGTTCAAATGGAGAAGCCATGGAAACAGAGCTTCAGCTCAAGCTTCTCCTAACTTGTTCTAAATTCCATACTGATCACAACCATGGCCTTAAAATCAATTGAAATGCCCTAAATCTCCAAACCCGATCCAAGATCAAAATCATGCTCAAACTTCAGTTCTAACAATTCTTGAAATTGATTACCTCAGAATGATCACCACCTCACACTGGTTAATTCTTGATATCAAACTCATGTTATACCCCACTATAACTCGTGTTCTTGATCAAAACAAAAAGGGTGTCACCAACTCAAACTTCACCAATTGCTCTCAAACTTCCCAGAATCCATCTCCTACTTGTCTCTAACCATTCTAACCTAACAATTCTACCTAATTATGCTTAAATTATGGTGTAGGAGAAAAGTTACTAACCTGTCAAATCTTGATTATCAGATAGGGCAAAGCTCCACTTCAGCCTCTCAAACTCTTCAGAAACCTTCCTTGATTGATGATAAAGCTTCTGTTTGCAAAAGTTTTGATCAAGAAAGCCTGAATCTCCAAACTCGATTGTGACTTGCAACCTCCAAAATCCAAAAGCTATCTCCTCAGTTCTTCATGATCTTGCCCTCAATTTGGTATGCACACATTCAGTATGATCAATGGAATGTATTTGGATTGAAAGAAGCAATGGAAATTGTGTGGAATGTGGAATTTGATTTCAACTTGCAATGGAAGCAATTGAAATGGCTATCTCACTCTCCTCTCTAATCTCTCACCAACCTTGCATCTGAGCAAGTTCTAAACACTATATAGGATGGTTCAGACTCATCTAGAACCTTTTGGAATCATCCAATGAGAAATTGGGATTCTCATGCCATGAGTTTTTGATTTCCATCCATCTCATGTATCATCTCATGCCATGCCTCTTGCAGCAACTTGTATATCCTTGAAAATCTCCTTAAATGAGATATATGATGTGTTAAGATACTTAGCTAGCTTGTACATTGCCTTTCCTTGTGTTTTGCATTTGTTCCTTAATATGCAAGTAACCATTTTCCAAAGCAACCCCATGATATAAACCTCAAATCAAAAAAGTGGCTGAACCATTGTTTCTAAAATGTTCTTTGGAGTCAAAATGACCTATTATATGCCATAGTTTGGATGTGTAGCTTTGAAATTTCAATTTCCAACTTGGACTTATTTAACTTATGCCTCCATTTTAGGTCATTTTTACCATTTTGAGCTACAAGCCTTTTCAACATCTCATAACCTCCTTACTAGCCTTAAAACATCATTTTAAGCAAGTTTGATGTTGAAGAATTTTCCATTTGAAGCTTGGAAATAGGAGTTATGGCCTTATGCTTGAAATGACCTATAATCTCCAAATGACCAAAATGCCCTTGACTTGTCAAAGCCATAAGTTGAGTTCTGCAAATCCTATCAAGGACTTCTAGTACTCTCTAGAAAGCTAAGAATATGAGGAACAACATTCATGTTGACCAAAATTTCATAGGAATCATCCTTCTTGGGCAAAAGTTGGATGCAAGTTGGGTGACTTTCAAGGCCCCAGATCCACATACCTCAGATGACCTGTAACTTGTCAAAGTCATAACTTGAGCTCTATAAATCCTATCAAGGACTTCTAGTACTCAAATTAAATATAAGAGAAAGCTTTACAACATTCATGTTGGGGGTAAGATGATATGACAATCACATCTTGAGCTAAACTGCCTTGAAGATAGGGGTAAAACTAGGGGATTTTACACTGTCAAGCCTTAGAAACCCTAGCTTGAAACTTCTCAAACTCTTCAATCATGATGAGTTAACCTTGGAATCATCCTTATAGCATCTAAATGCATCAATCCATGATCACATGGCTCTTGGATTAGGTCTCAACCCTCTCCAAATCATCAGTTGACCTAAGGTTGACCCAGTCAAACCCTAATTACACCACTCATGGTTGGGTCTCTTTAATCTTGCATAATGACCTCTCTAGGCTTCATGATGGATTTCAAGACATCTCATAAGCTCTCTCAAAGCTTCAAGTCCATCCTCATGGCTTCAGAATCATCTGAGGAGCTCCCACAACTCTCAAGTTAGGAGGCACACAACCTTGGTTTCAACCAATCTCTCTGAGGATCTCTTAACTTCTTTGACAAAGATATCAACCCTTGAGCACCTGAATAACCTTCTTGGATAGCTTCAAACTCTTGTGTGGTACTCATACCTCTTGATCTCCTGCATACATATCAATGAGTTGCAGATGATAATGCTAATGAACACAAGCTAGGTAAAGAAATGTTGGTCAAATTTTGGGGTGCAACATTATGCAGATGGTTTTGTAGTTTGTTGTTGTTCTGTGGGTTGTTTTTCTGATGGTTGTTTTTGTGGTACAGATGGTTTGGTTGGAACCTCTGGTTGTGGAGTCTGAATTTTTTGTTTTGTTGTTGTTGGTTGTGGTACAGATTGTTTGATTTGAATTTTTGGTTGAATTGTTTGTGGTACAGAGACTTTTGGAGTTTGAATTGTTTTTGTTGTTATTGGTGTTGGAACAGATGATTGTTTTTCAGGTGAAATGGAAATTGGAGTAGAAGATTTTTGTGGTGATGGGGTAGAAACATGAGGTGGAGCAGTAACAGATGTATTTTGTGTAGAGGGTGGTTTTGGAATAGACTTAACATTAGAATCATTTAAAACAATAGGATTTGCAGAAGATACAGAAGTTTTAGTACCTTTGATCTTGATTCTTTTAGCTGGTACAGAAGGAGTGGCTCCAGATTCTTTCCTCTTTAACAGCTTCTGAGGATTTTCAGCAATCTTGGGCTTCTTCTGAACAGGTGCAGCTTCTGCTTCTGGTTGAGTCCTCTTTCTTGGTGGTTCTTCTTCTTCTACAACAGGTAGTGGTTGTCTTGCACTCTTTATAATATCTGCAGGAACAGGCTTTCCTTCTTTCTTGCAATCATCAATGTATCTTACAACAATTTCCCTAGGTTCTTCAGCATAGAACAGAGGGTAATCAACTACAGGAGTTCTCTTCTGACTCAGTTCAGAAGTATTCAGCTTCTTTGGAGCTGTTGTGAGTTCATCCACTATTTTAAGTCTCTGAAGACTTTTGGCATTCAGAGGTTTTCCCAAAATGAATTCCAATTCCTCTGTAACTCCAGCAGCATACAGAGCAGTAACAAGTCCATTCTCAGTTAGAAGATCTGAGATTAACCTTCCAAAAGGAATCCAAGTTCTGATCTTCTGACCTTTTTATTTCACATATTCTCTAGAGGCATTTATATGATTCCAAAGAAGCATAAAGAGAATATATGGAAGATCTACCTTGGTGCTCTGACTGAGGCAGTACATAAAGTAAAGCTGTTCATTATTGACATAGTCTGGAGAGTTTGTTGACTTCCTATGATGAATACATCCAATGAAGATCTTAGCCCAGATCTTGTAGTCAGGCTTCAGATCCTTGAACTTGTTAGAAGCTTGTCCAGCAGTCATCACTTCTTCATACACTTCATCCATATCCACACGCCCAGCTGGCAAGTGTGAAACTCCATTTGTTTCCTCATAGCCAATAAGTTTTCTAATCAGATCCTCTGTTATTATAATATCTTTGCCCAAAACAGAGGATAAAATAAACTTAGGGTAAACTGAAGCATGGATCCAGAACTCTTTCACAAGAAGGGGGTAAACTGGTCCAAAAAGTCTATCAAAATACTTCACCCATCCTTGAGCACCTATGATGGAACGAAACTCAAAACCATTCTCAGCAAGTGAATCAAATTCCACCATTGATTCACACAGAACTTCCAGCTTTTCAACAGGGGTGAGTAAAGTTCTTTTTGGTGGAGAATAAGGAGTAACACCCATGTTAGCAGAGGTAACTGCAGCCATTGTAGATTGAAATTGTGCAGCAGTTGATGATGAAGTTGCCATTGAAGATGGTTTTGTCACACGCTTAGGGTTTTTATGCAGAGAGAAGAGAAGATGGAAATGCATAAAATGTCTGAGATGTGAAAAGTGTGAATGTGAAGAGAAGAGATGTATTTATACTAAAACAAGTAGGCATACAAACAGTCAGAATTTAGCACGTTTGAACAAAGCATTAAATGAAAAGAATAAAAATCATTTCAAGCATTTATTGCTTCTGACAAATTGGGGGGAAAATCAAGATTTTCACTATTCAAACTTCACCTCAAACGTCTCTTCAGTAGTGTACACGCCACCTTTGCAGATTTGGAGTGACACGTGTTTGCTTGCATGTGTTCTGAATTCTCTTGAGAAATGAAACGTTAACCAACGTTCAGATCCTCTAAGGATTGTTAGTTCAGAGTTTCACAAAAATTAATTAAAGAGAATAAATAAGCAATCAGAAGAAATACTTCAGAGCATTAGGCATTTTTGCATCTGTAAAAATTTGCTTCTGATAAATATTATTCTGGACAAAAATCCATACCAATATTTTTCAGAATAAATTTGAATCTATCTTCAACAAGGGGTTTTGTAAAAATATCTTCCCATTGATGATCTGTATCAACAAAGGCTTAATTTATGATTCCCTTCTGAACATAGTCTCTGATGAAATGATGCTTAATTTCTATATGTTTTGCCTTAGAGTGTAAAATGGGGTTTTTAGACAAACATATAGCAGAAGTATTATCACAGAAGATAGAGATGTTACTTTCAAATATTTGATAATCTTTTAGCTGACTTTTCATCCAGAGCATCTGCGTGCTACATCCAGCAGCAGCAATATATTCCGCCTCTGTGGTTGAAAGTGCAATTGTGGGTTGCTTCTTGCTGTACCAAGAGATTAGATTTCTTCCTAGAAATTGACAACTTCTAGAAGTAGTTTTCCTTTCCACTCTGTCTCCAGCGTAGTCAGCATCACATAATCCAACTAATTTGAAATCATCAGATTTTCTGTAACACAAACCAACATTAGAAGAACCTTTCAGATACCTTAGAATCCTCTTGACAGCTGTCAAGTGTGATTCTCTAGGATCTGATTAGAATCTAGCACACAAGCATACACTGAACAATATGTCAGGTCTAGAAGCAGTTAAGTAAAGAAGAGATCATATCATACCTCTGTAGAGCTTCTGATCTACTTTCTTACTTACCTCTTCCTTGCCAAGTGAGCTAGTTGGATGAATGGGAGTCTTTGCCAGCTTACTATCAGTCATGTTAAATTTCTTCAGAAGTTCTTTAACATATTTGGTCTGATGTATGTAAGTGCACTCTGGAGTTTGATTGACTTGGATTCCTAGAAAGAATCTGAGTTCTCCCATCATGCTCATTTCAAATTCTGCCTGCATACATTTAGCAAACTCCTTTCCCAGCATAGTATTGGTAGATCCAAATATTATATCATCTACATAAATTTGACAAATTAGAAGATCTTTCTTAATTGATTTACAAAAGAGTGTTGTGTCCACTTTGCCTCTGATGAAATTTTTCTCCAGAAGAAAATTGCTCAATCTCTCATACCCAGCTCTGGGAGCTTGTTTTAAACCATACAGAGATTTCTTTAATTTGAAAACATGATCTGGAAATTTTTCATTTTCAAAACCAGGAGGTTGGTGGACATAAACTTCTTCTTCTATAATACCATTAAGAAATTCACTTTTAACATCCATCTGATACAGAGTGATGTTATTTTGTGCAGCAAATGAAATAAGAAGGCGTATAGATTCTAACCTTGCCACTGGAGCATAAGTTTCAGTGTAATCAATATCTTCTTGTTGACTGTACCCTTGAGCTACAAGCCTTGCCTTATTTCTTTCAACTTCTCCTTTCTCATTTAGCTTATTTCTGAAGACCCATTTTGTTCCAATTATATTGAATCCTTGTGGTCTTTGAACTAAATCCCATACATCATTTCTGGTGAATTGATTTAACTCTTCTTGCATGGCAATAATCCAATCATTATCTTGCAGAGCTTCATCCACAGAAGATGGTTCAATTTCTGACACCATTCCAAATAATGATGCTTCAGATGATCTTAGAAAGGATCTTGTTCTGATGGGATCATCCTTCTTTCCAATAATGACATTCTCTAGATGAGAAGCTTTAATTCTGGATGATGATCCTCTAACAGTTGATTCTTCAGAAATGTTTAAATTTTTCATCTGAGAAGTTAAAGGAATAGCATCTGGCGTTGCTTCTGGTTCCTTCACTTGAGCTTTGTCTGCTTCTGGGACTTCAGAGTCTGTGAAGACTACTTCTCTATCTGCAGAGTTTTCAGACTGCTTTGGCTTTTTATTACCAAGCTTATCATAAAATCTAACATGAATAGATTCTTCCATAATCTGTGTCTCAGTGTTGTATACTCTGTAGCCTTTAGAGCGTTCAGAATATCCAAGCATGAAACACTTCTGTGCTTTGGAATCAAACTTATTCAGATTTTCCTTAGTATTTAACATATAACAAATACATCCAAAAGGATGAAAATATGAAATATTGGGCTTTCTGTTCTTCCACAGTTCATATGGAGTCTTCTCCAGAAGAGGTCTTACAGACACTCTGTTCTGAATGTAACAGGCTGTGTTGATTGCTTCTGCCCAAAAGTGTTTTTCCAGATTTGTCTCATTGATCATGGTTCTGGCTATTTCTTGCAGAGTTCTGTTTTTCTTCTCTACAACCCCATTTTGTTGTGGAGTTCTAGGACAGGAAAAATCATGAGCAATGCCATTTTCATTAAAATATTTTTCAAAATATTTATTTTCAAATTCACCACCATGATCACTTCTGACTTTTATAATTTTGAAATCTTTTTCATTCTGGACTTGCTTGCAGAAGTCAAAGAACACAGAATGTGACTCATCCTTGTGTTTTAAGAACTTTACCCATGTCCATCTACTATAGTCATCAACAATGACTAATCCATACTTCTTGCCTCTGATGGATGCAGTTTTCACTGGTCCAAACAGATCAATATGAAGTAATTCTAGTGGTCTGGAAGTAGAAACAACATTTTTTGATTTAAAAGATGATTTTGAAAACTTCCCTTTTTGGCATGCTTCACAAAGAGCATCTGAGGTGAACTTCAGATTAGGAAGTCCTCTGACAAGATTAAGTTTATTAATCTGAGATATACGTCTCATATTAATATGGCCCAATCTTCTGTGCCAGACCCATTGCTCTTCATTAACAGACAAGAGGCATTTAACATTCTGAACTTTAAGTTCTGAAAGATTTATTTTATAAATGTTGTTTTTCCTCTTACCACTAAATAGGATAGAGTCATCCTTTTGACTAATAGCTTTACAACATTTTTGATTAAAAGTAATATCATAACCATTGTCACTTAATTGACTTATGGACAATAAGTTATGCTTTAACCCTTCAACAAGTAAAACATTAGTAATAGAGGGAAGTTTACCATTTCCAATGGTGCCAGATCCAATGATCTTACCCTTCTGGTTCCCTCCAAACTTCACATCACCTCCAGATCCAAGCTCCAGGCTTTGGAACATAGACCTTTCTCCTGTCATGTGTTGTGAGCATCCAGAGTCCAGGTACCATGATTGGCGTCCTGACCTTGCTGCTAAGAACATCTGCAACAGGAATTATTTTACTTTTAGGTACCCAGATCTTCTTGGGTCCTTTAGGGTTAGTGGTTCTGAAGGTTTGTCTAAACTTCTATTTTTCAACATAAGGTTTATTCTAACTAGCCTTAGATTTAAACATATGAATATTATTTTCAGAGCGTGTTTGTTCAATATCATTCAAGTGACCAAATTTAAAGTGTGAATATAAAGGAGTTTTCTTGATGATAATTTTATCAACAGGTTTTGGATTTAAATCCTTTCCAGAGGGGGATTCATATCCAATACCTTTTCTGTTATTTTTGCTAACTCCATAGATCATAGAAGTCATTTTGTTTCTGTCTATGCTTTTAGCAAGAAACTTCTGAAAGTTATAATCATATATTTCCAAAATATTTTTGCATTCAGATTTAGTTTCAGAATCAGAGTTTTGTTGAGCTAATTCAGAATCAGTTTTCAATTTTAAGTTCTTTTCATTTAGCTCAGCTACTTCTGATTTAAGAATATTATTCTTAGATACAAGATTGCTTTGGCGCTTCTTGTATTTTAGCTTAATATTGTTATAGCTTTTCAGAACTTCTAATAACACTTTGATAAGTTCTTCTTTAGTAAGTTTGGCCATTATCTCTTCAGCGTCAGAGTCAGATTCAGAGTCAGATTCAGATCCTGAAGTTCCTTCCGCCTGATCTTCTATGTCTGCCATCAAAGCTACATTGGCACACTCTTCTTCTGACTCAGATTCAGATTCAGATGTATCTGAATCATCCCAGGTGGCCATCAGAACCTTTTTCTTCTTATCAAATTTTCTTTTAGGCTTTTCTTTCAACACCTTTGGACATTCATTTTTGTAATGTCCAGGTTCTTTATACTCATAACAGATAACCTCCTTTTTGCCAGATCTTTTGTGTCCAGAAGATTCCTTTCTTTGGTCAGGCTTTCTGAATTTTCTGAACTTCTTTCCTTTATGCTTCCAGAGTTTGTTTATTCTTCTGGACAACATGGATAGTTCATCTTCATCTTCAGATGAGGATTCTTCAGAGCTTTCCTCTATTACCTGCAAAGCTTTAGCAGATTTATTAGATTTTAAAGCTACAGATTTACCTTTCTTTTGAGGTTCATCTTCCTCAAGTTCTATTTCATGACTTCTTAGTGAACTGATCAATTCCTCCAAGGAGATCTTGTTCAGATCTTTAGCCATCTTCAGCGCTGTCACCATAGGTCTCCATCTGGTGGGTAAACTTCTGATGATCTTTTTCACATGATCAGCAGTAGAGTATCCTTTGTCCAGAACCTTTAGTCCAGCTGTAAGTATTTGAAATCTGGAGAACATAGCTTCAATAGATTCAGAGTCTTCCATCTTGAAGGCTTCATACTTCTGGATCAGAGCCAGAGTCTTTGTTTCCTTGACTTGAGAGTTTCCCTCATGAGTCATCTTTAAGGATTCAAACATGTCAAATGTAGTTTCCCTGTTTGTAATTTTTTCATACTCAGTATGAGATATTGCATTCAACAATATTGTTCTGGCCTTGTGATGATTTCTAAATTCTTTCTTCTGAGCATCTGTCATAGATTTTCTGTCTATCTTCTTGCCATTCCCATCTGTGGGATGAACATATCCATCTATGACCAGATCCCATAAATCAGCATCATATCCAAGGAAAAAACTTTCAATTCTGTCTTTCCAATAATCAAATTTCTCCCCATCAAACATAGGGGGTTTGGTGTTGATTCTGTCCCTTTCTTCATATTTGTTGTTAATGTTAGACATTGTATTATCAGCCATAGTGACAACCAAATATATATCAAAGTATTTCTCTCTGGATCTTTACTGTCACTGTTAAGTGGTAGCACACACAGAACCGGAGCTCTGATACCAACTGAAGGTGAGATAATACTTAGAAGGGGGGGGGGGGGGGTTGAATAAGTATGAAGATTAAAACTTAGAAATAAAAACTCAAGTATTTTTATCATGGTTCGTTGAACTCAACTACTCCAGTCCACCCTTCCTAGAGTGATTTGCCTTTCTCAATCAAGGACCTAATTCACTATTAAATCAACTGATTACAATAGTTAACACTTAGAACAACTGTTCAAAGTCTTCTCAAGAACTACTGATCCTAACTGGATCTTCTTAAGGATTACAATCAAATGTAAAATCAATACAAGTGTTTAAGATTGCTTCTATAAAGCTTTATCACAACTGTGATTTTTCACTTAACTATTTAGAACAAAGAAATAAACTCTTAGAGTGAATATGAAAGTATGAGAGCATGAATGTTTAATTTCTTTTTAATAATAACGTCCACTGAAGAATTTGGTGGAGTCTTGCTTTTATAGGCAGCTGATCCAAGGTGAGCTTCACGTTGAGAAGAGTGTCCAAAAGGTCTGAGCCTTTTTGTCTTCACATCAAGTGACCTTTCCTAGAAGAAGAAAGCACAAAAAAATCATTTTTGTCTGTGTTCTTGTGTCTAGCATAAATAAGGAAATAGACGTTTGATTCACTCCAACGGATATAAACTTTGAATATTTCTTCTTCAGTTTTCAGCAAATTCATCAGAGTCTAATTGGGTCAGAGTGTTCTGATGATGATCAGAGTTTTGCTGAATCAGAGTCTTCTGCAGCAGGTGTGCTTTCAGCGTGTTTAAGATCAGAGCATATTTGAGACAGAACTTCAGTACTGGCAGCTTTAGTACTTTCAGAATCTTCTGTAGAAACTATGCTTTGAAAAACTCTTCGTACAAAATTCTTCTTTGCTTCAGATGCTTCTGACTTGCTTCAGATTCTTCTGGAGCTTCTGCTTCAGATCCTTCTGGAGGCTACGCTCAGAATCTTCTGTTGGCAGCAATCAGAATCTTCTAATGAGTGCATCTGGCGCTTCAGAGTCTAGCTAATTTCTTGTGTTCAATTCTGATTTGCTTCTGGAGTGTTAATTCCTTTACTATCTGCAGTAAAAATTCTCAAGCAAATTTTAGAGTATATAATTCTTAAATACAAAATTTCACAATAGTTATCATCAAAACATAGAGATATTATTAAGAATCAATCTGTGTTCTAACAAAAGTCTCTATGTGTAAACATGTGGCGTAAAAGAAGAATTGAGAAGTTATAAAGAATGAAAAGCGAACCTGCAAAGTCGTGGCGGCCGGATGACTCGCGGTTAAGAGAAAAAGAGGGACACAAATTCAACGAGAAACGAAATATCAATAACTGAAGCAATTGGAGTTTATTTGATTAATTAGTTATTTTACTTTCAGATACCAAAATAAGAGAAACAACAAAGAGGGTACAAAACTTAAACTATGCACTCAAAGTTATATTTAGACAAAGTCAATGATAGGATTTGTCACCAAGATGGGATTTAGACAAAGTCAAGGTTGTAATTAGTATTATGATTTAAAATCTATTTGTTTTTTATTCATAATAACATAAATATAACATAATTGAAATTTAAATATAAATTATTTAATTATAATTATTATTAATATTTTTTCTATATATATTTGACATGCCAAAAACAATAGAGTATAAGTAGTAAAAAAATTATAAGTAGTATAAAATAGAGTATAAGTAGTATAAGATTATATTTTTTCAGAATTGAAATTTACTATTAATTTAAACAATAGAGTATAAGTAGTATAAGTAGTAAAAACAATTGAAATTTACTATTAATTTAAACAATAGAGTATAAGTAGTATAAAATTATATTTTTTCAGAATATACATAAACATCATCACGAGACAGTTTTTGCTTTTGAATACTGAAAACCCTCATCCCCATGTGTGAATTATTTCTCTCTTTTCCTTCTATCTGGTACAAGCATGCAGTTAATCAGAGAAGTAAAGAAAATAAAAAAGAACAAGACACTGTTACTAGCAACTTCTACCGCAGTACTGCACACGGTCATTCAAACTCAACACTTCCTTTGAATTACTATTACTAATTACTGGTTATTTTCAAATTGTAGATGCTCCAAGCGTGAAAACAAACATATACTAAAATACATTGGACATCACTAGCATTCATCAATCTTAAAAATTCACCACCAAAAGAGAATCAATCTCAAAAAAACAAACAACCATAAATCACTATAAAAAAAACTCGCTTACTTGTTACCCTTAATCTTGAACCAAGTCTCAGCACAATGTTTATGCACAACAGTCAAACGAAATGGAGGAGGTGACGGAATCGGTGAGGGAATGACAGAGGAGGGAGGTTTCTTCGTGGGTCGTGGGCGGAGGGAGGACGACGCGTGCTCGGACGGAGGAGGAAGGAACACGGTGTGCGCACGGTCGTGTGTGAGGCGGAGGCAGGAGGCGCTGTCTTGGGGCGGAGGGAGGACGGCGTGGGCCGGAGGGAACGGCGACGGTCGACGAAAGTGGGTCGTGGGGAGGAGGGTTTGAAAGAAAGCTTGAAATGTGCAAGTTTTGTTGTGAACGTAAACTTATTTTAGAATTCACAGGATCTTTTAAATCGGTTGAAAATGGAACCGATTTAAAAGCATAGTGCACAAAGCTTTTTAAATCGGTGGAAAGCACAACCGATTTAAAAATCTCACTCGTATTGACTTTTTAAATCAGTGGAAAAAATAACCGGTTTAAAAGCCATTCATTAAATTATTTTTTAAATCGGTGGAAAAAAGAACCGATTTAAAAGCCCATTTTTTAATTTATTTTTTAAATCGGTGGAAAAAAGAACCGATTTAAAAGCCTATTTTTTAATTTATTTTTTCAATCGGTGGAAAAAAGAACCAATTTAAAAGCCCATTTTTAAAATTTTTAAATATTACTTTTTAAATCGGTTGGACCCAAAACCGATTTAAAATCCCATTTATTAATTTATTTTCTACCAACCCTAACTTTTTTACATCGGTGGAATAATTGGCCTGATGTAAAAGCTCTAATAATTTTTTTAAATATTATTTACGATACTGCCACCGTGTTTATAATTTCACATTTTACATCGCTTCTAGTGAATACCCGATGTAAAATCATTCTCCCAAATGTCTTTTTTATAGTAGTGCACCTATGTCTAATTCCCACCATCTTCAATACTATAGGCACTACCCCGACACTCTCTAATATTTTCGTTTTTAATTTTATTATGTCGAGTCTTACGACACATCCACCGCAACATCCTCATCTCTGTTACACTTACTTTAGTCTCGTGATGATTCTTAACTGCCAAACATCCTATCACGTATAAAATCGCAAGTTTTACCATAATTCGATAAAATTTTCCCTTCAACATGAGTGGTACGTTTGCATCACATAAAACACCTAATGCCTTTATCCATTTCAATCACCCAAGTTGAATTCATTGGTTTACATCCCCTCCTATTTCTCCACATTTGTATTATGAGCCCAAGATATTTAAACCATGCGACTTAAGGGATAATATGGTTTCCAACTTTCACCTCTAGATTAGAAATGTTTCTTCTTTTGTTGAACTTACATTCCATATACTACGTCTTACTTCTTCATAGGAAAAAACCATGTGTTTCTAAAGTCCGTCTCCAAGTTTCCAACGTCTCATTTAAATCCTATTTCGACTCTCCAAGAAGGACTATATCATCTGCAAAAAGCATACATCTTGGTGCAATATCTTGGATGTGTTCCATGAATACATCTAAAATTAAGGTAAAAAAGGCAAGAGCTTAGTGTATAAACTTGATGCAAACCATCTGTAATGGGAAAATCATCTATCTTTCCACCCTGTATCAAAACACTAGTCGATAACCTTCACACATATCTTGGATAACTCAAATATATGCAATCCTAAACCCTTTACTCTCTAGGGATTTCCATATAATCTCTCTAGGCACTCTATGCCATCTCCAAGTCAATAAAAATTAAGTGTAGGTCTTGTTGGTTCATCCGATATCGTTCCATCACATGCCTTAATAGATAAACCGCTTCCATGGTTGACCTTTCCGACATAAAACTAAATTGACTCTCAGTGACTTAATTTTATTTTCTTAATATCCGTTCAATTACTCTTTCCCATAACTTCATGGTATAACTTATAAGTTTAATCCCCCTATAATTTGCATAATTTTTGTTCCTATAGGTTGGAACTAAAATTCTCCATTCATCTGGCATGCGTTTTGACATCATAATTTAATTAAAGAGTTTGGTGAGCCACTCAATGCTTATATCTCCATGAATTTTCTACACTTCAATAAGTATGTTGTCTGGCTCAACCTCCTTACTGTTACTCATTCTTTTCAACGCTTCTTTTACCTTATATTTCGAAATTCGACGATAATAATTATAGCTCTGATCCTCTTCCTTAATGTCGAGTCTGCTAGAGTCATGTAAGATATCATAACCTTCATTAAATAAATTGTAGAAATATGCATTCCACCTATTTTTATATCATTTTCTTGAACCACTAAATTTTTTCTTCATCTTTAACACACTTCACTTGATCCAAATCTCTAATCCTTCTTTCTCTTCCCTTAGCAAGCATATATATATAGATTTTTCTTCCTCCTTGGTTCCTAGAGATTGGTATAATCTATCAAAATCTTGGGTTCTTGCTTCACTCACCGCCTTCTTGGTCTCATTATTGGATTTCTTGTAATTTTCCTAAGTTTCAATATTCTTGCACCTATACCACTCTTTAAAATAGTCTTTTTTTTTACTTTAACTTTACTATAGACACTTTCATTCCACCATCATGATTCTTTTCCCCTAGGTCATTAACCTCTTGATTCACACAACATCTCTTTAGCCACTTTTCTAATCTCTTAGGCCATCTTATTTCACATACCATTTGTACTTCCTTATGATTGTACAAACTCCCTTCAAGATCTTGTGTTGGAAAACTTCTTGTTTTCACCCTTCAAATACCACCATTTGATTCATGGCACTACCATATGAATTATTCTCTTTGATGCACCCTTAGTTCTTACATCCATAACAGAAATTCTATATTAGGTAGTCAAGCTCTCTCTCAGATAACTTTAAATTCCAAGAAAATCTTTCTATCTGACTTTTGTAGCGGGGAAATTTGTGAGTGTAAGCTATTGATTAACTTAACTCAAAAATGCAAGAGTCGTCATTGCACTTTTATTTTATCCAAAAAGGAAAGGAAAAAAGTGCAAACAAAACCTAAAGAGTTCTAAAACAAGAATAGACAGAGAATGGGTAAGGGGGTTGGTTACACGATGGGAATGTGTTAGCACCCAAAACGTCTATAGTACTCTATAGGAGCCCTTTGAAATATCTACGCTTTTTTTGTTTGAAAAAAATATTTTTTTGAAAGGAGATTGGGGAGATGAGAAGAGAAATATTTTTTAGATTTTTGTGTTTGAGAGACTTATCGCCTCATGCATACATACACACAAAGTGCAATATAAGATCAAATCCCCGTAGTTCAAGGTATAAATAACAAAAATAATTTGTTTTGATTGATTTTTAAATGTAAATACAAGTCGTCATTTTAAGGAGAAAACTACGACAATTCGCCCACAAGTATAAGACAACATTTACATCACCTAAAGATGGAGGATTTTGCTTGGATTAAAATCAAGAAGTCTATCACTGAACATCTAAGTGGAAAATGTCAACATCTTAAATACTATGGGGAATAGGAGAATTATATCTCAACTATTGAAATGAATCATATCCAAACTTTATGAAAAGTTTTAAAAGAAAAAAATGCACAAAAGTGTCGCGGTGAAATTTGGATACCAAACTATTGATTAGCTTGAATCTAATTCATTTGCAACCGAACTTTGATTTGTCCAAAGGAAGGGATAAAGATCGAAATTCCCACAATGCAATGCAAATGAAAGCTAGAGAGTTATAGGTTCGGGGGTTGGTTAAACTTAGGGAAGGTGCTAGCATCCTAAGTTTCTGTAGTACTCTACAGGAACCTCTTGTTTTATGTTTGTTTTATTGCTAAGGTTTATCTGCTTAAAGGGTGAAAAACCTAGGGGTTTATTTCTAAGTATACTTGATAAGATATCGCATCTTATGCCTACATATCCTTACGGGAGTGGAATCAGACTATCTGTAGTTCCCCTAAAGGGTTCGAGGAGTTCTCTGACTGTGGTCAAAGTTCTTGCGGGTTTAGGGTAGTTGATTGGTTGATTTTAGGAGAAAAGATGAGTTATCATTTTAAGGGAGATTACTTGACTTAAACCACCACAACATTGTAGGAAAATTGATTATGTTGTTATGGGGTAGAAGTTTTATCCCACTTAAGATGATTAACATCTTATTCTCTAAGGTGTTTGAATATGTTGTTGGATTGTTTTCCTATGTTGTAGAAGATAATGGTCCTTCCTATGGGGTAGGATCTATCTTAAAGGATCGACTTGAATGGAATCAAGGATCGTGGGGAAATGATGCAAATCAGATGCAATACACACAAGTATTGAGTCATGTGTAGGTTCTTCCTTTGGACGGAATGCAATGATGCGATGTAATAAAGATAAATACGGTAAATAAATTGCGGAAGATAAAGGCGATAAATAGGCATACACAAACGCATGAAAGCGCTAAGGTGTGTGAATTGTGAATGTGAACCGGTGTTGGGAGACGGAAGTGTGCACGATTGAATTAAGTTAGGAAGAGTTGATTAATTACGATGTTGATTCATTTTTTAGTCGAATTGATTTTAAGGGGAATGTTGTATTAATTTTATTTGAGATTTAGAAAAAGTTAATTTTGATTATTAGTTTAGTAAAAGTTGGTGTGAATTGATTTCTTTAGGAAATTAACTTATGAGATAATTAGGTTCTAATGAGTGACTTTTGGATAAAATAGGATGAACGATTTTATTAATAAAATTGAATTAAGCGTATGATAAGCAGAATAAATTGGTTTTAGTTATTATTATCAAATAAAAGTTAATTAAAATTCAAGTTATTTAGAAAAAATAGATTTTTATTATTAAGTACAAAATAGTTATTAATAAAAAGCAAAAGCAAAATTTTATTAAGAAAATGCATAAATTAATTAGGCTTTCTAAAGAGAACTAAGTTGAGTGAATAAGAGTTATTAAGGAGTATTTTTATTTTATCTTAAAAAAAGTTTATTATTTTAAATAAAAGCCATTATTGTAGATTAATTTGATAAAGGTTAAATTACTTTAAGAAAAAGTTTCTACTATTAAAAGAGTTTAGTCATTAATAAATAGATTAAAAGTTTTTTAATTATTATGATAGATTAATTGGAATAAAAAGAAATTAGCAGTAGACAAAAAGATCAAATAAAAGTTAAAAGGATTAATTAATATAGACTGATTAATTAAAGGGTCTATTTTAAAAAAGTCATTAGTTTCCCATTTTTTTTAAAACAGATTAACTAGATAATTAACGTTAGTTAATGGAGAGTTAGGGGGGCGAACGATCGTGTGGGGCGCATGGTGAGAGGTGCACCGTGGGTGTGCGATATGGGCCGTAAGATGATGATCCGTTAGAGATCATGTGATGACCGTGAGAGGTGCACCTTAATTACGGTGTGTGTGTGGATAATTATATTACAACAAAAGGCACAAATTGAAAGAAAACCTAATCCCTAATTCGATCTCCCTCTCTGTCGGACCGATTCGCGCTCTTATCCTCTCCCTCTTTGATTTCTTTCATGCGACCTGTTCTTCATCTTCCGATTCGCTACACAAAGCTAACAACAAAGAGTTAAGTATTAGTAAAAACATCATCTCACGATTTAAGGGGGTTCTTCGCGGGTGCGGTGGTTGGAGATGAAAAGGGCGATTTCTGGCGATGAACTTGCGGAGGACTTCCGGCAGTGGTTTGGTCGGTGATGGATTCGCGGCAAGGGCTTATCACCAGATAAGTTCTTATTTTTCCCTACAAACTTTAAGGTTTGATTTAGGATTTTTCGTGTTGCCGTGAGTGGATTTTTCTTCTGTGTTATGAGAACGACTCTGTGTGGAATTTTTGTTTGTATCTTTGTTCTGGTGTTTTCATCTGCTTTTATAGGTCTTGAAAATGAAACAAGGTTGTCAATGTATTGAATTCACTTCCCTTTCTTTACCAAACATGTTCTGAGCTTGTTTTGGAAGAAAAATTATTGTCCTTAATCTTGTCTGAGATATGCTATATTGCATTGATGTTTGTGGTTTTGAAAATTTACTCAGAAAAATCCTTGTCTTGATCGTGTCAGTTGTGCTTCAAGAAACTGTCTTATGTGTTTAAAACTTTCCCTTTTCCCAAATGCACCTCTCTATGTATGTTTTGGAAAGCTCATTGATTGTGCTTGATATTGTCTTGCAGCTGCAAATAATCTTCCAAATCTGTGTGATTGTGTCTGATAGTGTTTGAGATATGTATGTGAGAGTAATTATTTCTGTTTTGAATTCCCTAACCCCAAGACGTATGCCTTTGATAACAGGTTTGTACATGGCCTCATGGTGTGAATAGGAATCGGTCTTGAAGTGGATTTCCATGGAGAACTACTTGGTTCCCGCAAATTTTGAAGTTGAGTAAGCTCTGACAATGAATACTACTTGGATCGGTCACCTTCTCATATTTGTTTTCTTGTTTGTGTTTATTAGTTGTCAATGATTACGATTTAATCTTGTTACTTTCTTGATTGCATATACTCAGGTATTCCATCAATAGTCTAAGAAGGAACAACATCAAATTGGATGTAACGGGGAAGAAAATTTCAACTGCTTCCACAATTACTCCTTGTAGTTGCAACTTGTATTGGCTTGACACCATCCTCATCTGATCAGCTCCAGCTTTCAATAAGGAATTTAAGAGTTCTAGACTCCCATTATCAGCTGCAAATGTGCAAAGGAGTTGCTCCACCAGCACTAACATTCACTTTAGCGCCTGCCTGTATTAAAAACTCTAAGCATTCTAATGAGCTAGCTGCCACAGATGAAAGGAGTGGGGTACTGCCATTGTCTGTTTCAGCATTAGGATTTGTACCATGCTTTAATAGAACAGTAACAACAGCTTGTTGAGCATGACCAGCATCCCAAACTAAAGGGGTTCTCACATCACTTTCTAAGTCAGGATCAATTCTTCTAAACAGCAAAATGCTCCAGCAACTCAATATCTCCTATTCCAGCTGAATGATGCAATGTCGTGGCTCCTAAATTGCTAGCAATAGTAGGATCAACACCATGGTCAATAAGATATTTAGCAGTGGCAGTACGTCCTTGCCGTGCAGCATGAATAAGAGCAGTTTTCCCATCATCATCTTTCGAATCAATTTGAAGCTTCAAATCCTCCGGCAGGTAGTTGCAAATCTCAGTCTGTCCTTCACGAGCAGTCAAAATGAGGTACACCCCGCTTATTTGCATCTTTAATTGCTTCCACAGTTTTCGTTAAATCTTTCCGTTCATCTAATTGTTCCGTAAATTTTTTTAGGAGATCGAGATTTTTGGTACGAGCCGCGTTGAGAAAGTGTTTACTGAGAGTGCGTCGGAAGCATCGGGAGCCATGGCAGAAGGAATTGTACATCTCCATTCAACCAAATATTCTCAAGATTTGATAAAGAAGATAGTAGAACTTCCTCTGTTGCAGAGGCTGCTCTTAGATTCAGTGGATGGCCAAGTGCAGGTCCTAATACAATGTTTATTACATAATGATCTGCAAAAGTTGATTTTGCCACTGTGCCATATCGTAAATTAGAGTGATGCCAATCCAATACTGACTGAAATTTTGGCTCTCCTGAAAAACATCAGTTGGATACCAATGGTGAGCTTTTCCAGGAAAACAGAAGCAAGATAGACAAGAATTGCATGACTCTCGGAGAGATTGAAGTTTCCATGAACAATAGCTGGGACTTTCTGCATAGGGTTTACATCTGTATATTCAGGAGATAGTTGGCGGCATTTTGGAAGTGTCAATTTTGATCTCCTCAAACTCGATTTCGTTCAACCTACAGAATGTAAGAACTGCTCGAGATGGTTGGGACATATGATCTGCATACACCTTCATCCTCTTCTCCATCACAACTCTTTCAAGTTTGAACTGAACGGCTTCGCATCCGATTTGTTGTTCTGTTTGGAGCTTTCATTTTATTTCCATCCCTTTTTGTCTCTTATCCAAACTTTGGTAGTGTCAAGTCAGTCAGCGGCGGGAGTCATCCTCCTCTTTGTATTGATGATAGATCCATTTTGTAGGGTTTACAACCATGATGCTTGATTTATGATATTCTTGTATCCTTGTAAAAAGAGGTTGATCAATGATCGTAAGCTTGTGTGGCGGTACTTAAATTGTTGCTTGAAAACATGTATCCCTTGTAATAAATACAGTGGAAATGTATTTGTGAAATTAGTCTTTCACGCTTTCCTATCTATTCTTTGAATGGTAGAAGCTCAGACATGAATTGTGTTCATGATCTAACATAGGACTCAAATTGACATTGAGCCGCCCGTGAATTAAAAGGCGACATAACTTCCATATTTCTTGAAATTGAAAAGCTTGAATGATGCTTTGAGTTTGAAAATTGACCTTCGAGACCACCTTTAAGTGATATGAATCTCGCAACCCAGATGGTACCTTAAGATCTTGAATTTCTTAAAATAAAGAAAGCTCTTGTAAAAAAAGCGTTGTAGATCCTTGATAAAACAAAAACGGTGTTGTAACTCGCGTGTCTTTCATCTTAATGTGGAGAACCTTATGTACTTTGATCTTAGGAAAATACTAGAATACAACTGAAAATTGGGTACTTGAATTGCAAGTTCTCGCATCCGCCTTCAATTCGATCCACATGAACTGCACCAAATGAACTCAAATAGATATGAGCCAAACATGAGCCCGTGATCTCATCTCTCATATGAACCCTGTCTTGACGAGCTTTTCCCGAGATGCCTCTAAAGCAAAAAGAAACTTCACATGCTTTTTAGTCACACATAAAAGTAAGAAGATAAAACACACAAGGAGGTGAAATTTTAAGGTCAAAAATTAGGGTGCGGCAAAAAGACATAAAAAGTTTGAATGAGTTTTTTGTATTTTATTATGTCTTTTGAAATTGGTCAAAATATGATTAACATTTATTGACATTTATTAAAGAAAACAAAGTTTGAAAATCACTTGACCAAAGTCAAGATTTTATTATGAATGCGGTTTTAAACAAGAAGGTTTTTGAAAAAGGGAGAAGATTTTGAAAATTTAAGAAGGGGAAGAGATGAAGTGACTACCCTAGAAAGCAAAACAAAAGGTAGAGATAAGAAGAATCTAACCAAAAGATAGAAAACTCCATAGCAAGCCAAAAGAATTCCTTCTACCTTGAGCATAAGCAAATGAGCAAGGCAAATGAAGGCGAAGATCCATAATACACCAAGCATAGGGAAAGAGACCTAATTCTAAGTCCAAGGGTCCAAGAATAGTCCAAGAGGTCTAAGGTCTAAGTCCATCCATGAGCATAATCACAAAATTAAGAGTACCAAGTTTTTTAGAGGTTTAATCTTTAATTATTATTTTGGACAAGATGTGGTCCAAATGGACAAAAGAAAAAGAGAGCAGAAGCATAAACAATAATATGATATGAGATGATAATAATGGAGCATAAAAATAAAAGAGAGATAGGAAGCGAAAAGGAAACATAAACAAAATTATTATAATGATATTGTAGTGAGTTAGTGATTAGTTGTTAGATCAAATGATCAACGATGGTCAAATAATGCACTTAGGCCAAAGTTAATGAAGACTCATTGGAAGATTGATAAAATAAAAGCCTCATAAAAATAAGTTTCACAGGTAACGGACCTAAGACAAATAATCAAACATACTTGGACTTTCAAATATAAGTTTGAGCCACGAATGATCATTTTCCGATTACGGGACAATTTAGCGCTATGTTAAGCAATTGTAATCGAGTTTATGTAGAAACCACGACTATATTTGATTATTTGTCTTAGGTCCATTACCTGTGAAACTTGTTTTTATGAGGCTTTGATTTTATCAATCTTCCAATGAGTCTTCATTAACTTTGGCCTAAGTGCATTATTTGATCATCGTAGAAACCACGACTATCTGAGGCTGGTCAACAACAATGTTAGTGTTAATGCATGCTAGAGAAGTGATATGTAGATCACTCTCCAAAAGCAAAACCGCACGAAAATAAAAGTGGTAACGATCTCATCTTCATTAAGAACTTAAAAATAAATTCCAATGGTGCGAAGATTTTTCTCGATCAAAAGAAAAAAGAGAAGAGGAAAGGGAAAGCCAAATTGAATTACAATTCCAAAGTCATTCCATCTTTAAGTTCATCCATTCATCTTGGTGGATTGAAGCACTAAACATATCATTAACTCAAAGCACCTAAAATGAATTGAACAATCCACCTTAAAGATAGATTTTAATTAATGAATGTTTATCCAACTTCATCTACACCCAAAGTCCAATGAATTTAAAGAGGAAAATGACCTTTAAAAGTGTATTCCAAAGCAAAAACCAAAAGGAAATAGAAGAAGAAGAAGAAAGAACCAAAACAGTCCTAAAATAAAGAAAAAATGACAAAATGCTCACTGTGTATTTGATTACCACCAGAAGGGTAATCGATTACCACTGCTAAAACATCAGCAGATCCACTTTAAAATATGCAAAAACTTGATCAACCATTTCTTCAAACACCTCATGATCAAGTATGCAATTGAGCATAAAAATTCAAGTAAAATAACAGCAAACAACACCAATAGAACACAAATTGCAAGATCCAAAGATCAAGCAACAAGAATAAAAAATAGGTCACATTGTGAAGGATGTATAAAGAACAAAAATGGTGGATCAAGAGATTACCACTTCAAATATGAAAATTCTTCAAATCAAATCCAAGAACCACACTCCAAAGCCTTGATCTACTGAAATTGATGATGAAAAAGTGAACGGATGAAGGTTTATCTCAAAGATTAGTAAGTTCTAATGATGAACTTACTAACTTTCAAAGGAAGAAAGAGCTTTGGTGAATTTGGTAGTTGGAGAAAAAAGAGAGTCAAGAAAAAATTTGAAAAGGTGAATTTGGCTATCAAAAGCTTGTGAAATGAATGAAATGAGACCTCTATTTATAGGATTTAGGCTTGAGAATTTTAGTAGATTGGAGTTTGGTTTGGAACCAAAATTAGGTTTGAAATTTGAATTTGGAGGCAAAATCAATATCAAGTGGTGATTAGTGAAGGTGTGTGGTGGGAATTAATTACGATGAGGTAGGGAAATTAAAATTAAGTGATCTAGAATCTTCTCATGATGAAACATTTGAGTTTAGTGCCAAAAATGCTGCAGAATTTGAAATTGAAAAATTTTCACAAAAAACGCACAGGGTAATCGATTACCCTACCACGGGTAAAAATTGTGAAAAAATATTTTTTGATGTGTTGTCTTGGCTCTAGCTCAATTATTTTTTCTTGTCAAAGAAGGCATGGAAATAAACACATGAACCTTGGAGTCTTTTGAACAAAGATCAATCAAATCTTTGGAAACTCTTGATCAAATGATTTTAAATTGTTTGCAGATCAACTTTGACTTTGTTCAGATGAAATTCATTTGAGCTGAGGGACTAGTATTTGATATCCTTGATCTATATTCTTCTTGAAAAAGTTAGTAAAGGAAAACAAATTTTTTTTTGGATTTTAATTAATGGTTAGTAAACATAAACATAAACAAATATCAAACAAACAAGAAAACAAGGGTGTCCGGTGATCTCTCAAGAAAAAAAACACAGAAGAAAACAAGAGAACCAAAGTTTGTGATCTTGTTTGTGGAATGAAATGCAAATGATATGTGGGATCTTAGGGTTAAAAATTAGGGTATTACAACTTCCTGATAAGAAAGAAATTTATCTAAGAACGTGTCACCTCATGTTCATCTCTTTTTATAAACCATGTATTTTCTATAGTAAGATCCAAAGCCAACAAAAGCGCCAAGATGGATTTACTCTCCGCATTCATCTCCCCTATGTTAAACCGCCATGCACACTCTCAAAATCTCTTGCTACCCTACCTACATGTCCATTGAGATTCCACCTAGGAAAAACTTATATCCTTGGAGTATATCCTGAAGTAAACCTTCTAAGTCCTTCCAAATTTTTACCTTAAGGTGCTATGCTAACCCAACCTGAGGTGCCTAAGCACTAACAATATTAAATGTGTCTTGTTCCACTACAAATTTAAAGACAATGTTTCAACCTCCTACTCATTTCACATCCACAATATCATTTTTTCATTCCTTTTCCACAATGATCCCTACCACATTTATCGTTCTAACTTTTTCGGTGTACCAAAGCTTAAAACTCGAGTCGTATAATTCTTTCTCTTTTTCACCTATCCATTTAGTTTCGTGAAGGCACATAAAATTGATATTCCTCCTAACCACAACGTCCACTATTTTCATAGATTTTCTAGTGTGTCAATATTCCATGATCCAAAGCTAATCCTCTTCTCATGAACTAACTTCTTTACCCAAACTCATTCAAAAAAATATGGAAACTCTTTCTTATTTTTCACTACATTCGGACGACGATGTAGCGACCCTTCCTCTTTTGACACTGTACTCGAGCCATACAACATGTTGCTTACGCATAACGATTTAACATTCAAATTATTTTGTAGTTGTTCCATGTCAACTCCTTCCTATTATCCGTACTTGGGACAAAATTTTATGTATAACAAAGTTGTTGACTTGTTCCATGTCGACAAAATTTTATGTTAGCTGTCGACTACCTAACACACAACTCCTTCCTATTATCCGGACTTGGGACCAGCTATGTATAACAAAGCTAACCTATGCATGATTAGTTTTTAAATCTGTCATATCACCAGACAACACCCATACATATTACATTGCCGATAAAACTAGTAATTATCTATAAATACCACACTTGTATCTTTTTAACACAAGCTCAATACAACAAATTATTTGCACTTTTATCTTTTCGGTTTTACTTTATTTTAGGTATTTTTTAATTTAGTATTTAAAAACACTTAACTTTTGTTTGTAATTAGATATTTCAACTAAGGGGATAACTTCTCTACCCACCAAAAAAAGTTGGATAGTATACCTTCAATTAATCAATTAATGTCATATCATTTTATTATATTTAATTATTTATTTAATACTTTAAATTTTGTAGATTTTTAATACAATTTACTCTATGGGTAATTCTATTCAACTTTTTGAGGTGGGTAGATAAAGATTCACCTTCAATCAATTAACTTTCTCGACAAAAATCACACTTGAGAATTATTAGCCGATATCTAGACTAATTTTCAAGTTAAACAATAACATCTTATTTATTTTTTTCTACAAATTGTGTGTAATTATATCATTGGACAAATGAAATCCCAAAAATGGAAACAACCACACAAAGAAATATAATTCTAACTAAGGAGGCATATTTAATATCATATTTAAACAATTGAATGAAGAGTTATGAAGAAAGTGCCTACAAAACACGATCTGGTTGGAAATTCAAACCCGGCAATATAGGTCCTACAATCATGGGGTGGCACAGAAATAAAGGTTATGGTGGTTGAGTTTATACCATCCAAAGTCCCACAATTCGCACATGACCTTTCGCAATCAAGCTAGCCCAAAAGTTAAATGCAATGGAAATAGACAGCTTGTTGAAACCTTCATGCAAAGACTTTTCTTAGATTTGACTATTAATGTGAGAGAGAGCTATGGCTATTTTGTTGAGCTCAATGTGTTGATAGGAAGGACCACTAAACTTCATATATATATATATATATATATATATATATATATATATATATATATATATATATATATATATATATATATATATATATATATATATATATATATATATATATATATATATATATATATATATATATATATATATATATATATATATATATATATATATATATATATATATATATATATATATATATATATATATATATATATATATATATATATATATATATATATATATATATATATATATATATATATATATATATATATATATATATATATATATATATATATATATATATATATATATATATATATATATATATATATATATATATATATATATATATATATATATATATATATATATATATATATATATATATATATATATATATATATATATATATATATATATATATATATATATATATATATATATATATATATATATATATATATATATATATATATATATATATATATATATATATATATATATATATATATATATATATATATATATATATATATATATATATATATATATATATATATATATATATATATATATATATATATATATATATATATATATATATATATATATATATATATATATATATATATATATATATATATATATATATATATATATATATATATATATATATATATATATATATATATATATATATATATATATATATATATATATATATATATATATATATATATATATATATATATATATATATATATATATATATATATATATATATATATATATATAACCGTTTTTAAACGTATAGCTTATAAGCTCATATGATAATAAAAGATCTATTTGGTGACAGTATTTTCATAACGAGTTTATATTTTATTTTGCAGACGTTCTTTTAAATACACAACTAAGAAAAATCTATATAACAATGGTTGAAAAAAGGATACCATCACGCAGGTCCAACCGTTGTGACGTAAAATGTGATCCAAGTAACACACTACCTGCCACAACAGTTACTTTATATAACAATTGTGGTATATTAAACAGTTGTTGTATATAACCCTGAGTTTGTTATAAATTATGTGAAATGCTTATTTCACTAATACTCACTAAACATATAATTTTTCAATCTGCACTAGAACATTATAATATGACATACGTAAGTTATATTAGAAGAATAAGTACAAGTTCAATGTTTGACAAAGGTTTTTCAACTCCTTATCCATATTTTGTTCTTTGACAGTAAAAACTTAGTTTAATGATCTTAGTTCTTCAACAATGTCTTATTATAATTCTTTTTACAAAATATCATTTACTTTGCAAACAAAATTAGAGGTGGAGAGAGTTGATTGAAGATCTAGGATCACTAAATCATGTTCTAACGGTCAACGAACAAACTGCAGTTAATAGTGTGAAGAATTTTTATCAAGAATTGAACTTGTATTTATTTTCTAATACAATTTTATCTATCATATCATAATTTTTTAATGCAGTTTGCGCAGTTATACATTTGATAAGGGATTGGAAAAACACTCAAACCACATAATATATAATAAACTCATCTTTTAAACCGATATTTACCACAATATTCATCAACAACAAACAATAACCAACAAACAAGATACAACAAAAATATCATAATATAAAATACTGCAGAAACATACCATACATATCAAATCTCGTAGTAGCGTGTCAACAATGAAATGAGGTGAAAAAGTAAATATTAACTATTGAATATAATGGAAGCATTTTATTAACTCATATATAAAAATATAATACTAAATAAATTATTATTAAAGCAAAAGTAGAAGCAAAACGCAACATGCAAAATTTTATTTTAATTTAATGTCTCATGCGTATTTTTTAATCTCCTTATTATTACTTAATTTCAATTTAACAAGTTTTTTACATGTTTTCTATATGTTTCACATATATTTACCATAATTTTGTTTAAATAATAAATTTATTTCTTCTTTTAATAAAATTAAAAAATTCAAAATGCTAATAAAAAACCGAACTCACCATTTGTTTCAAAGAGGGACTATTATTTCCTTAAAATAAATTATAAGTAAAAAAATTATATATAAGTTATTAGGCTTAATTGCAACTATTGTTCCGCTATTTTGTATTTTTTTTTTGTTTTGTCTCCCATTTTAAAAACCACGGTTTTGAATTTTGGTTATTTTTAAAAAATTAATTTAAGAGGTTTTTATTGACTAGGATAATTAACTTATTAATATTATTTTAATTAATTAATTAATTATTAACATTTTATTATTAATTTTTATAAATAATTAATTAATCAAAATTTTAAATGAAATTCTTTGGACCTTTAGTTATTGGTCCATGTCTTTAGTCCATATTTCTAATCCACAATTAAATCATTGTATTGTTTTCAGCTTTATAAACACTTTTATGTCTTATACAAAAATCAATGTGGGACTTCTAAAAGACATTTTATACTACAACATTACCTCCTTCTTCATTGCAGCAACTTCTCCTTCTTCTCAAACTTGTGTCCATGTCTCTCACAAAGGTTGCTCTAGAAAAAAGTCCCACTATGTTCAATTTTCAATGCTCCCTAGTTGAAAGTCCAACAGTGGTATCAGAGCCTTTGGTTCGAACAAAGGGAACAACTTACTTGTATCGAAAGTATCCCCATAGGTCGTGGGTTGAGTGTCTCGTTGAAGAATGTCAACGGCGGTACAAGGGAGAGCATTGGGATAGACTCACACTTGAGGGAGAGTGTTAAGTATTAACAAGTGTGAGTAGGGTGGATAATAGTCCCACATTGGATAGAAATGTGGTGACTTGAGCATTTATAAGTGAGAGAACCCATACACCTATCACCTTAAGGTTTTGGGTGAGTATGTGGTGTGTCTCTCACAAAGGTTGCTCTAGAAAAAAGTCCCACTATGTTCAATTTTCAATGCTCCCTAGTTGAAAGTCCAATTGTAACAACTTATGCTTCTTCTCCATACTGCAAATCTATTGTTATTCTTCATTTGACAAGGAATAACTTTGTTGTTTATTGGCAAGGAATATTGTAACATTTCACAAAAGACTAGATACAACAATACCACAACATCAAAGTTTAATCTTCTATGCATAGCAGCATTGCCTTATAGTGATAAATGCAGATTTAAATAGATCTAAAACACAAAATGTTTTTAAGAATGTGTTCTTATCGATGCATATATGCGTGCACAAATATCTGGACGTTTGTTTGTACTAATTGTAGTGGAATACAGTAAGTCCTTATAAGAGTTCTGCTTATTTTAGTACCTATATTTCAACCCTGCGATTTGAGTTGAATACATGTTTTTATGGTTCATGGTGGCCTCCTTTAGCCAGCCGTAATGCTAATTTTTGAAAATTTTCCATTTGTTTTTGCTTTTATGCTTTGCATTTTGCACATGCCTTTTGCTGATGAACTTAAATTCAATGGTGAAACTTGAAACATATTTTTACTGCAAGTTGTGTACTCTTACTTTTGTAGTGTTTTTGGTCTGTATTAAGTCTAATGTGTATGCTCTCATATGTATTGTGCGTATAAATGATTAAGCATGATCTGTATCTTGTTTAAAAAGTATTGTGCTAAACTTGACAAATTTGGCCAATACATTTCCTTTCAACTGCACATTTTTCTTCAAAAATCATGGGGTTTTTGTGGGAATTAACGGCCGTGAATTTACACATCGTGTGAAATCAGTTTCAATGGCTAAATTTACTTAGCAAGAAGTTACCGCACTTCAAGAAGGAGGAATGCACAACATCATTCTTTCCCTGACAGTGAGTAAGTACATGCTTGTACATTTTCATGTGTTGTTGCAGAGTGCGTTATTCATTTATTTTGATTGTCAAATTTGGTGTCAGTAATGTTAACAGGCTCCGAGACTTTATTAAGCATGTTTATGTGGATAGGGGATTCACCGGAGATAGCACCTCTGACAAACCACCAAGAGTGAAAAACGTAAGATATAGGTTCAATTTCAAGTTGTGTGTTATTGTCTTTACTTTAGAATTGATGAATTTGTCAGCCAATTCTAACTTAAGTCTACACTCTTGTGTTGCACGTTGTTCAGGGTGGTGACAAAGATGGGTCATATGAAAACAGGAGAGCTGAGGCATATCAGGGAGGATCTAAAAGCCCTCCGTATGTAGACTCACATGAACGTCGTCATAGTGACAGGTCTAGTCCAGGTGGTCCTGGATATAATCAAGAAAGTAGGAAAATTAGTGATTATAAGAGAAGTCCTAGTCATCCTCCAATTATCAATGATTGGCATCGTGAAGATCGTAGAATATCAAATGGAGATTATAAGATGGAAAGGCAATCCTCTGTGCAAGCCAGAAATCTGGGCTCTTCTAGCCCATCTGTGGGCTGATCTGTTAGAGAAATTTTGAGAGAAAATGTAGTACCTCTCAGGATAAGTGAACCTCCCGAACCGAACAATGGAAAAGCTGACGATGCCTCAGCATTGACATAGGTGAAACTATTACTGATGCTGATGTTTCATATGGTCTGTTTAAAATTTAATATAAAAACCAATCAAATCATGCATTCTTGTGTTCTTCCTAATAGCTTACGGTGTAGGGGGATTGTTAGTTCATGACATAGGACCTGTTTGGATTAGCATATGTAAACTTATCTACTGACATAAATTGTGTGAAATTGTTTGGGCAAATTTATGAAAACAACTTATGATATTTTTCAGCTTATTATCATTAGTTTCGAAATATCTTTTGAAAACAGTTTCTAGTATATACAAATACAATTTAAAATTATTTTATCATTTGCTATAGAAATAGTATACGTAAGCTTATGCTTAAAAACTTGTGCTATAAGTTGCTTATTCAAATAGGCCCATAGTATCATAGCTTAAGAATGTTTGTTAAGAATGTTTTTAAAATGCAGATATATCACTAGTAATTATGATCAGAAAAAATTATAGACTTGATTGACAACACCACATTATGCATTAGTTGATTCATAAAATAGATTATGTCTTGTGTCAAAAAAAGGCCTTGGTGGTTGTTGTCATCAGCTAAATAGGTATTCAAAAGAAGGAAAGTTTTATTTCACTATGCCAAAAAAGACCTTTAGCAGCGCTTTTTTTGGCCTTTAGCAGCGCTTTTTTTGGCCTTTAGCAGCGCTTTAAAGCGCTGCCAAAAGTGGCGCTGCTAAAGGTAAAGGCAGCGCTTTTTTTCAATGAAAAAGCGCTGCTAAAAGCTCCCTTCAGCAGCGCTTTTTTAGCCCTTTAGCAGCGCTTTTGTAAGCGCTGCATAATTCCCCCAACCATCCCCCCTTTTAGCAGCGCTTTCAAAAAGCGTTGTCTTAGATCCCCCCTTTAGCAGCGCTTTTGCAAAAGCGCTGCCATAGCCCACCCTTTAGCAGCGCTTTTTACAAGCGCTACCTTAGACCCCCCCCCCCTTCCAAACCAATAGCAGCGCTTTTGTAGCGTAATATTTGTGACCTTATATGTACAATTCAAAACTTTGGCCTTATATGTACAATTCAAAACTTTGGATACATTGTAACTCATGACTTTGTTCATAAACATTTTAATATACACATAAACCTGTTTAAATATGTTACAACAAAATTCGATCCTCAGAATTACAACAACACAAATACATTCAATTCACATATAATTACAAGTCTTCCAATCCGATAACTCTATACAATTCTCAACCCAAGAATAAATTGACATCATTCCTCTTTAATTTCTTCCAATTTTGCTTTCGTGTAAGTAGCGCACTTGAGTTCATCATAATACTACATAATATAACAGATCAAATCAGATTTAAGTTTAAAACTAATTACTCAGATGAAGTATCGGATAATTATCAAAATGAATCATATAACATATAATGAATTGATGCATACCAGGACTGGAATCTCAAGTTGACTAGAAAGAATAATTTCCCTCATAAAGCGCAATACAAAATATCCACAGTCAATACCATTGCGCTGCCGAGGACACTATAAATGGAAAAAACAAACGAACATTTATCCGGATATATAGTTTAAATAGTTTTATCAAGTAGAAACATGCGAGAATATACCTCTACTCTGATCCAGTTGATGTTGTTAGCCTTACTTTTTGGCACCGTTGCATCTCTTTGTGCTCTGAATATTTGTATAACTCTAACATAATATAAACGCATATTTAGAACAATGTCACATAATAAATAAAGATATATAATTAAAGACAACAGTATATGTCATCACTTACGTATCAACAAAGTTCCTCAGATTTTCATATTTTGTTGTATCACCATCCAATGAATCTATATAATACACTATTTCTTTCGTCGGATTAATTGCGATCAACAACCAATGTCCACTATAAAATAAGACAACAGTTTAGACGGAAATGTTATATATATAGAAAGGGAAAAATCGAAAAATTATAATAAATGAATTTAGAATAAAATCTAACCCATGGCCAGTGTTATATGGCAACAAGAACAACTTCTCCGTAGTCGCGCGCATAAATCTCTGCACTGTGTACTCTTTGACTGTATCTGGTGACTGGTCTATTATACGTGAGTTGACACAGCTAGCAGATAAGAATGCGAATACTTAAGTCAATTCATTCGGGACCAATAACTTGTCATATAAGAACCTAAAAAAACATAATCAACATTAGAATATTAAGTTAAACGAGCAAATTTTAAAATGTTCAATTATTTAATTAAAATGGATCGAAGTACCTGATGTATGAATGCATAACACCGACGCCCAGTTCAGAATGGTTGAAAACCTGATCAAAATCCTCCTTAGCAATTGTTTCGGGATATTCAAAACCGAAAATACCTGCCTCCATATGTATTTGACGGACGCCACCCTCAGGCACATCTGATGTTCCGACATATGTTTCAAGGCACATCCTAAATCGAGGAACAATTGCTTTTCTGGGAACCTTGGAAGTTTCAGGCATCTTACTCTTGCTGACTTGTTGCGACTGCTGATCATGAACCTAAAAGTCATATATAAGTTCAGTAATTAATATTGTATAACAAGATAGTCATGTAACTGTAGTAGTACCTGTTTCTTTGATGCAGCTGAATCGGTATCCCGCACAATAATTCTATCATCTTTTGATTTGGATTTTGTAGGAGTCTAAGATCATCATGTAAATAAGAAAATGTAGATGTAAGAATAACTTTCATGTATGAATCATAAAACATTTGAGTATTAAAAGGTTCAACCTACCTCATCATCTATGCAAATCAGATTTGCCGGCCATGCCACATACGATCCTACTGCGTCTCCCACCACTGTTGCGCCTGAAATATCATCTGGTATAGGCAACAACGCACTCCCCTCTAATGCAATATCAATAGATACTTTCAAAAATCCAGAAGGGAGCGGTTTGTGGTGAAGTAAGTCTCCCAGAAAGTTATGCACCTTTCCCTTGCCAACCATTTGATGAGTAGGTGACGATAAATATAGCCGGCAAAGTGAAATGCCCTAAACAAATAATGATCAGTTAATGTGTCAATTAAGTAAAGTGTGCTAAATTAATTCAATGTAATATATACAATTACCTCTGGAAGCTTCTGTGGACAACCGGTACTATCTTTGTCCCTAGTAGCTCTACCCTCTAGAGCGCGTCTTTCCGCCATGTATCTCTCCTTATCCTTCTGTAATTCACGGATTTGCGCTTTCAATTCCTCCAAAGTCTCCATCACTTCTTTATTGGTTGGATTTTTTTTTCTTTGGCTGCTTATACAGTTTGGATGGAGTGACACCAAATCCCTTACCCCTCACACGCCCAGAATACTCAGGAATATTCAGCACCCGGCTCAGTAAGCTCCTGCAATCATTGTCCTCGGCGGGAGTTATGATCTGGGACAGAGTCTCCTGAAATATAGATAAAAACATATATAAATATATTACACACTTTTGATCAGTTACTGACAAAGATAACGTTGTACTTACACATTGTTCAAAGACTTGTTGAACTTCATCCTGAACGACTCCATCTCGTCCCACACGGGCAGCCTTCCATACAACATGGTCCGGAAGAGATGTCGCATCACTCTTCTCCTCTTCCAACTACGCATTAAGACGGATAATAAAGCATTGTATCCTATTATATATACTTACTATTTTTTGTAAATATATTATATTAAAGCATTTATATGTACTTACTATTTTTTGTTCTAATCGTGCATATCCCAACGGCCCTTTCTGTATGGATATGCGAGATTTGATGCCCGTTGACGATTTACGCCACTAACAACCTGAAAAAACAAGTTTATCAGAACTCCTGTACATGGAAGAAGTATATACTATTGGAAGTATATACCCGTTGACGATTTGATGCCCTTTCTGTACTTACTTCAAATTCTTTTGATCTTCGCTTTGCAACAAACGTCTCCCATTCTTCCTCCGAAATCAAATCCGCGTACTTCATCGGACGCTCTGAGTCAACAAAGTTTGCTTCAGAATCTTTTAGAAACTTGTTTGTTAAAAACGCTCTAAATCCCCTCAAGCGTTTTCCGGCCAATTGAATACAATATTTTCTCCTACGATCTTCAATATTGAAAGATCTCTGCAAACAAACACACATACATATAACATGTTAGTATATTTAATTTAAAGACGTAAATGTCAACAATAATTAAACAATTCCAATATTATACCTGAATCTCGGTCCAAATCTTATCTTTAGCCGGTTGTAATGAAACAATTCTCCAATTATCGCAAGTAATCGGAACTTGCGAACGTACAAGTGCTCCGATGTAACTTGTTAGCAACGCACCGTTAGGCTCAACTAACTGGTCTCTTTCATTCCAATGGACATCATACTTTACTCCTTTATCTCTTGCACGGATGATTTTTTTCATAATTGTTATGCCTCTTTTAATATCGCCTTCCACGTCTTTTGTTGTTTGTTTTCCATCATGTGATGTTTCCTCGTTGCTGGCCATAATATATATACCTGTAATTCAGAAAAACCAAAGTATCAAATGAATGACATGCAAATATGTAAATAACAAATATATACATAAGAAATGTGTAAATAAGAAAAACATGGTATAAATAAGAAATAACAAAAACATGGTATAAATAAGACATGTGTAAATAAGAAAAACATGTTACAAGTACCGTTAACATCTCTTTCTTTTTTTCGTTGTAACGGGGTTTACTTGTCTCTAAACAACACGGACAGATGGATTGATCCAAATTCCCTCGTTATGATCATTTCTAATATATGATTCGTCCGCTCTAATATTCTCATCTGGATCATCTATAATATAAGATTCATTCTCAACATAAACATCCCCCTTTTCTCCAATGTTATCATCGATTACTTTGTTGGAAAAAAGAACTATAGACCATTTCGTACTTGTCGGATCAGTGACATAGAACACTTGTTTAGCTTGCGTGGCTAGAATAAAAGGCTCATCTTTGTACCCCACCTTATTAACATAGATAACATCATGTACTTACGCTTCATACATAGCCATGGAGGTAGGTTATAAATCATAATAATTACAGGCCAGGTGAAATGTGAGATGCTCTGAAGACCATGCGGATTCATTCCATCCGTCGATAATGCCAAGCGAAGGTTTCTAGCTTCTTCTCCAAAATCAGGATAATCATTATCAATTTTCATCCACTGTGGTGAATCTACCGGATGTCGATACTTCCCATCTACAATTCTATCATCTGCATGCCAAGTCAGGTGTTTTGCATCTGTTTCACTACGAAACATGCGTCTGAATCTCGGAATTATAGGAAAATACCATAATACTTTTGCTGGTGACAACTTTTTCTTATACCGAGATACACCGCATTTAGGACACTCGTTTAATGATGCATATTCATTTCGAAACAAAATGCAATCATTTGGACAAGCATGTATCTTATCATAGCTCATGCCAATAGAGCATAACATTTTTTTAGCTTCATAGGTTCGATTGGGAAGAACATTATCCTCCGGAAGCATCTCTTGAAGTAGGGCTAACAACTCTGTGAAACTTTTATCCGACCATCCATTACCCTCCTTTAAATTGTACAACTTTAATACCGCGGACAATCTTGTGAAAGTAGTGCAACCTTTATACAACGGTTTCTCTGCATCGCTTACCAACCTCTCAAACATCTTGGGACAATCTTGAAGATCTTCTTCAAGTGCTTCTGCAATCTCTTCGACTCGATCACAATCATATGTATCTCTGCCATTGTCCTTTGAAGCACATGTCGTATTATTCCGGGGTTCAACATTCTCGTTACTTATCTCACCATGTAATGTCCAACATGTGTAACTTCGATCAATTCCATGTCTCATTAAATGAGATTCCAACTGAACGGCGTCAATTCGACGCCCATAACAGCAACCTAAGCAAGGACATGTGATCCTACTGGGGTCTTTGGCGTGTTCAACAGCAAACTTAACGAATTTCGATACCCCATTCTCGTACTCTTTAGACAATCGATTGGAAGACATCCATTTTTTATCCATACTAATTGAGTAGTCTAAACTAAACTAAGAAAGTTAAACAAATGCAGAGAATACCTGTAAAGAAATCACTAACTTCTAAGAAAGCTACACAGTAGGATGCTTCGAAACGATCACAACCTTGCTCTTCACAGGTAACCCCTATAACAGACAAAATTAATAATATCATCAGCATTAAATAATTTTTCAACTAACAGTAAATATATGAAATTAACAAATATATGAAATTAACATCAACAACGAGATTAACAAATATATGAAATTATTCGAGTAAGTTAATTTTTCAACTAACAGTAAATCAACAATATTTAATCCTTTTGGTGTAAAAGAATGCACGACAAACATGATCTTATTTTTGAAAAGCTCTTGATTTCTTTCTAAAAAATTATACTAAAATATAAATCATTTTATAATACCAATAAATCATATTATTATTTTATCTATTTTCTCATATTAACTAATAAATCTCATATACATCTCATATTAACTAATTATTTATATCTTCTCATAACTCGTCAAAAGGGTTACAATATTTGTCTTTAACGCAATAGAGTCCTCAAGGCAAACTCTAAACAACTCTATAATAATTTCCACAACTCAAAATGACTCTAAAGTATTTCAAACTATTCTAAAATACTCTAAAATGCTCAAAAACCAACTATTTCATATAATACTCATCAAATGTGGCTATGTTCTATAATGCTCAAAATGACTCTAAACTATTCTATTACTTGATGTGATACTCAAAATCAATAAGGTGGCTATGTTCTATAATGCTCAAAATGACTCTAAACTATTCTAAAGTACTCTAAAATGACTCTAAACTACTCTAAACTAAACTATTCTATAATACTCATATAAAACTATTCTAAACTATTCTAAACTATTTTATAATGCTCAAAATGACTCTATAATAATTATCTCCCTAGATTTGATTAATTTGAATAAGGTGGCTATGTTCTATTACTTGATTTGGTGTAGTCTCCATGCATGCATTATTGGCAACTATGACATGGAAAATAAATAAACTTCAAGATTAACAAAAACAAATTCATTGTGGCATTTCAGCAGACACCTTGTATACAAAACTCAAACCAATATCAAAAGAGTAATGCTCATCAATAGTATCAACAAAAACAAGTCAATAACTCATAAAGAAGTAACACTAACATCTTCTAATCCAGAAAAATGCAATACTATTTTTTTAATCTAGAAAAATACCGTAACAATGGCGGAAATACCGTAACAGTGGAGGCGAAATGTGCTACTTTGTGTGTCGGACGGAGGTGGGCGTCGGTCGGACGAAGGAGTGAAACGAACGGAGGAGGAGAAATGCAAATAGGGTTCTGGTTCGCTGGAGGAGAAAGAAAAACTGAAGAAAGTATACGCGCGATTCTGGTTCTGTTTTAGTTCTTTAAAAAATTCTGTAATATATTTTAACTTAATTCTGTGTTAATTTGAATACCTACAGCAGCGCTTAAAAAGCGGTTTATTTGAAAACCATATAGCAGCGTTTTTTTAAGGAAAGCGCTTTCTTTGGCACACCCTACAACAACGCTTTAGAAAAGCGCTTTCTTAGGTCCCACCTACAGCAGCGCTTTTTAAAAGTGCTTTCTTAGGTCCCCCTCTAGGTCCCCCTTTAGCAGCGCTTTTTAAAAGCGCTTTCTTAGGTCCCCCTCTAGGTCCCCCTTTAGCAGTGCTTTTAAAGGCCTTTAGCAGCGCTTTCTTAGGGTGCTTAGCAATGCCATATAGCAGCGCTTTATAGAAAAAGCGCTTTCTTAGGTCCCTCTTTAGCAGCGCTTTTTAAAAAGCGCTTTCTTAGGGGCCCCCCTTTAGCAGCGCTTTTTCAAAAGCGCTGTCTTAGGTAGGAAATTTTTTTTCTTTTTTTTTTACCCACCATTTAGCAGCGCTTTTTTAAGAAACGCTGCTAAAGGGTGCGCTGCTAAAACTCATTTCTGGCGTAGTGTTTATTCTTATTCTGATACAATTCCTAGTATTTTGAACTAAAAATAACAGAGACTTAATAATTTAATATTCAATCAATTAATAACAATGTCATTTAGTTAAATACGATTGCTGTAGAATATGAAAGTACGATAAACAAATCTTACTTGCAGGGTGGACCTGGGTACGACTGATTATTTTGCCATTGATGTGCTTCTCAACTGCCTAAATGGTTTAAGGTCAGAGTAAGTTTGAATTACCAAACTACATGTAATAAAGATATAGAGAATATATGTTAATACACGATGCCAAAATAGTTATTGACCTTTCCCTGAATGGTAGATATCTTG
The DNA here is from genome assembly GCA_963859935.3 of Lathyrus sativus. Taxonomy (NCBI): domain Eukaryota; kingdom Viridiplantae; phylum Streptophyta; class Magnoliopsida; order Fabales; family Fabaceae; genus Lathyrus; species Lathyrus sativus. The sequence goes on from OZ012738.1 coordinate 54,702,037, forward strand.
GCATCCAACAGATCGTGTTTGGTGGCCGGAGCATGGGTGATTGGGAAGGGGGGTGACGGACCCTTGCAGGAGGGTTTGATATTTTCATAATAAAATTTAAGAATGTTTTTAAACAACAAAGTTATTCCTTGTCAAATGAAGAAGAACAGTAAATTTGCAGTATGGAGAAGAAGCATAAGTTGTTACAATTGACACAAGTTTGAGAAGAAGGACAAGTTGCTGCAACGAAGAAGGAGGTAATGTTGTAGTATACAATGTCTTTTAGAAGTCCCACATTGACTTTTGTATAAGACATAAAAGTGTTTATAAAGCTGAAACAAATACAACAATTTAATTGTGAGTTAGAAAGATGGACTAAAGACATGGAATAATAACTAAAGGCCAAACACTTTCATTTAAAATTTTGATTAATTCATTAATTATAAAAATTAATAATAAAATACTAATCATTAATTAATTAATTAAAATATTATTAATAAGTTAATTATCCTAGTCAATAAAAAAACTCTTAAATTAATTTTTTTAAAATGACTTGACATTGACACGTCATTTTAGATAATGTCCCATCATTAAAAAAAATTTAAAATTGGAGAGAGGACTAAAATCAAACTCAAAATTTAAAAAAATGATCAAAACCGTGATTTTTAAAATTGAAGATCAAAACCCAAAAAAATATAAAATAGGAGAACCATAGTTACAATTAAGGCAAATTATTATTAGTATTTGATTATATTTAAGCTATTTAATTTTATTAAATATGTTACTAAAACTATTTAAATTACATTCCATAATAGTTAGTAAATAATTATTGTAGATATTAGTGAATTAAGGTAAAGAAGGAAATATTGAATTTAATGCTTTAAAGTTATTGAAGAAGGAAATATTGAAAAAGGAGGTTTTAATGTTATTTTTATCAGAGACCGTATTGAAAAAGGAAATATTGAAGAAGGAAATATTTGCATGTAAATCACCTCCACTATCATGTAAGTGATTGATGCAAAAAAAAGAGGTTTTAATGTTTTTTCTTTATTACAGACCATAAATCCACTTTTAATATTTCAATGTGGCAAGTTTTTCTCCTATTAAATAGCTATGACCAATTTTTCACGTAAATAGTTCTATAGTTATGGGAATTGAATATTGTGTGCCTATTTCGAGGTTCAACTCTTGCCAAAATTTTGGGTTAATATATCTACAATTATGATGTGATGATAAAATAATAAAGAAAGAATAAGTCATGTTAAACCGCCTTCGCATCCACGAGATCAATAATTAAAAAAAAAACTCTACATTTTAAAAGAATTTTAATGTATATTTTTTATTTTTTTAATTCAATATAGTAAATTAGTAGTTTCATATAATAAATTTCTTTTGATTTACTATATTGAATATTTCATTGGTGTGATTTTGAATATTTTTTATAGGGTGGACAATCTTCTAATACACCGGATATAACTTCAAACCTGATCACAACTTCAAACCTGATCACAATGTTATTACAGACAAATTGTAAGTAAAATTTTCTAACTTCTCACACATGTGATATGAATTTTTATGAATTTTATTTGGAGTTGAGGTGTTTAATTATGTTATTGAAATGAATGATGTTATTGTTAAGTGCAAATTTTGATTTAAAATGAATTATCTTTCTTGGCACTTTTTAATTCTTGTTCTTGTGTGATACTTCAATTATAGTGAAAATACCTTTGGTTGCTTTGATGTGTGTTATTGTGCATAAATGTGATATAAAACACAAGAGATTGGACAAGGAAGCCAAAGAAATGTGAAGATTCTGCAATATTAACAGTAGCGAGCAGCCAACGAACTTTTGCTGTGCGAAGTTGCAGCGAGGTCCCAACGAGGAGGAAACCTTGGAAGACAGTAACTAAAGACCCAAAGTTTGTTGTGCGAACTTGTAGCGAGGTACACTATGCCAAAAAAGACCTTTAGCAGCGCTTAAAAGCGCTGCCTAAAGTGGCGCTGCTAAAGGTAAAGACAGCGCTTTTTTTTTGCCTTTAGCAGCGCTTTTTTTTTTTGCCTTTAGCAGCGCTTTTTTCACCCTATAGCAGCGCTTTCATAACCGCTACCTAATCCCCTTTCATCTCCCCCCTTTAGCAGCGCTTTTTAAAAGCGCTTTCTTAGACCCCTCTTTAGCAGCGCTTTTTTAAAGCGCTGTCTTAGACCCCCCTTTAGCAGCGCTTTTTTATGCCTCTTTTTGCCCCTTTAGCAGCGCTTTTTTTAAAAGTGCTGTCTATTCTTCACGATTTTGAATTTTTTTTTTAAAAAAATAATCACATTTTTTATATATTTTTCAATAAACCTGCTTATAACAAATACATTTCCTGCTTATAATTCAGGTCTTTAGTTCAACAGTTTGGCCTTATATATAACAATTATTTTGGCTTTATTTTTGTGTATTCATCAATTTGCAATATTATACACAATAACTAAAGTATACATTATAATTCATCACTTTGACATATTATACACATAAACCTGCTTAAATATATTGCAACACAGTCCGATCCTCAGAACAAAATCACATATACAATCAATTCACATATAATTACAAATCTAATAACTTTACAAATGGATACAATATCAGATGTCACATTAGGAAGAAATAAACTTAACAATCTTTACTTGACTATTGAATTCTGTATGAGACTGCATGGAGTTCACTATCAGCCACAAATACACGGTTTTCTTCAAGCTTTGTATCATTATTCAATTGAATGTCTTCCAAGCTTAATTCAATAGAACATGATTCATCTTAACAACAGCACAAGCAAAAACAATAATAGATAAGTAACAATACACTTGAACAGGCCCATGTAGATCATTAAGTACTAGATTTCTATGAAATTTTCAGTTCTTATCATTATTTGAAGTTTCTGTTAATCAGATTAATAATTAAATATGTATTTATAGAATTAATCTTCATTATCATTACCTTCCAATATATATTTCCTCATGAAGTACCAAAGCAGTCAATACAGTCACAATCACTGTCACAAGAGGGCTAAACAATGCAGAGAAAAGAGGTCCTCTTTGTGTTATGCACCATGCTTGAAGACAAAACATAACCGCTGATCCCATAATTCCCTACAAAATATATTTATTACAAATTATCTAGGATTATGATGTATAAATATTGGTGTGTATCATCATGAAAAATTACCGCATATAAAGTGGAACCAAATTGAAGTAGAGAATTAATCTTCCATGCATTAAGGTCTGGCTCCAAGAATAGTGTCACTACGGCTGATTGTAATGTTGAAATGAAACACATCCAAGCTGACAGTGATAAATAATTAGGATGACTTTTGTAAACTGGAACCTGAAAAATATATAAGGGTGAAATGTTATATGTTTATAGAATAATAGTTATATCATAAGTATTAATTATTAAGATTTTAAAAAACAGTCTCTGATGGTACCGATATTGATTTTGTTATTGATTCTGTTATTGACGGTTTTTATGATAAGGAATTAATTATGGTTAATTCACATCCGCAACAACCACTAACACCTGTGCCGACTAAAATCGCGTAAGCATAGACTGTTATTTAAGACTTTGATTGTACTGAAATTAAGTACCTGCAAAATTAGCCAAAATGACCAGGCAACACTACTTGCCAAAAGAAAAACACATCCTAGCAACCAATTCTTATCAGTATCACTTCCAGCCATGATTGATTTTGAAGGTATGATCGTTGCATTTAATAGTTTTGGACCCTTCAACAATACTATAGACAAAGCTCCACAAATACATATCAAAGTCCCCACAATTTTGGCTATAGTTCTCAAACTTCTAATATTTACTTTTTCCATTCTGTAAAATATTCAAAGAAACATATTATTATTGGTTTGAATTTTGATTGACTAACAAATATAAGTTAAGTTAGTTATTAATTATCCTACAAAGGCTGCTATTAAAAATGTAACTCCGGGAATAAGATTGATCATGGCACTTGCAATTGAAGAAGACGAAAGGTATAGTCCCTCAAAATATAGATTTTGATACAATGTAATGCTGCAACATCAAACATCATTATACATATACAAACATAAAGCTGTATGAATGATCTATACATTCTAAAACTATATCCACATTCATGAAGACACGTGAATTCATTAAATGTTGTGTAACTCGCCAAACAAACTTTATTTCAAAAAAGTTGTCGGATCTATATATTTATGTTTTAAAATTTAATAAATAAATAAGGACTATTTGTGAATTTAGACTATTTCATAGAAAAATAAGGATTAAGAAAAATAAATAAATTTCAAGATTAACAGAAACTTAAAGCTTTCATCTAAATCACAAATAGTGTGAAGTTTCTAAAGCAACATAATCTAAAAAATCATTGAATATATGTGCAGTATTTCCCTTATAAAAATTATTAGTAAAAAGAACTCATATAAGGTGTGGCATTTCAGCAAACACCTTGTATACGGCTAGATATAATGAAAGTTAACATAAGTAAATTCATTGTGGCATTTCAACAAACACCTTGTATACAAAACTCAAGCCAATATCAAACGAGTAATTTTCATCAACGGTATCAACAAAAACAAGTCAAAAACTCAGAAAAGAAGTAACACTAACATCATATAATCCAAAAAAATGAAATACTAAGACATTAATCCAGAAAAATGCAAAATGAAAAACTTCAAATACCGTAACAATGGACGGACGGCGGCAGAATGAGGTGACGACGGAATGACCGGAGGAAAGACGACGGACGGAGGCGCGGACGGAATGCGTCGACGGTGACTGTTCTAATTCTGAATAGGGCAACGTTCGCGAGTGGAAATAAGAAAGAAGAAGACTGTTCTGATTCTGTGAAAATATTGGAATTTTTTAAATTTATGCTACTTAAACCTATAGCAGCGCTTTTTTTGGCATTTAGCAGCGCTTTTAAAAGCGCTGCTATAAGTCTGCCTTATGGCCCCCTTTAGCAGCGCTTTTTTTGGAATTTAGCAGCGCTTTTAGAAGCGCTGCTATAGGTATGCCTTAGGACCCCCTTTAGCAGCCCTTTTTTTGGCATTTAGCAGCGCTTTTAAAAGCGCTGCTATAGGTCTGCCTTATGACCCCCTTTAGCAGCGCTTTTTTAAAAGCGCTTTCGTAGACCCCCCCTTTAGCAGCGCTTTTTTAAAAGCGCTTTCGTAGACCCCCCTTTAGCAACGCTTTTTTAAAGCGCTTTCTTTGACTCCCCCCTTTAGCAGCGCTTTTTTAACAAGCGCTGTCTTAGGTATGCTATTTTTTTGTTTTTTTTTTTCATGACCCTTTAGCAGCGCTTTTTTAGAAAGCGCTGTCTTTTGTTGCGCTGCTAAAAGTCATTTCTGGCGTAGTGGTAGTTAGTAGTGAGAAGAATTGCTTGCACGACGAACTCAAATATTTCCCAAGGACGGTTTAACTGTTCCTGAGGCACTTCAAATGTCAAAAAGGGGACTTTGTTAGGCGAATAGGTAGTTCGCAGTGCGAACATAACATATTTTGTAAATACTATAGAAGTATTTTTCTTACTTTTTAGAAAGACATGATATATTTTGGGGATCAGAATTTTATCTCTCTTCATTTCAAGCTTATTTTAGAGAGAGAAATACAAGCCCTAAGAGAGAGAAGGTAAGATCTTTGATCTCTTGATGGGGTTTGGATGTAATCTTTTGATATCTTATGTATTTTACCTAATATATGTTTGTGAATTAGTTTTGATTCTCTATTATTGATTGTATTTTAATTGCTTATTTGTGGGTCTTGACAAAACTCATTTCAAATATTTGATCTTAGATTTTCATCTATCAATGAGCAAACTTTTGACATGATTTGTAAGTTGATATTCATTGCATCATTTCTATTTTATTGTGTTGATTAAGTAGCATGAGTAGGATAAATATGGTAAAGACCGCGGTAACACTTGACAAACGGTATTGCGAGGATGAATGATAATAGTGATGAAGAACGATGTTCACATCCATTTGGCAGATTAGTTGAATGCATGTAAAAAGGGTTAAGTGTATGTACATATTCTAATCATTGCGTTTAATATGAAGCAGTCGTTTATCTGATATGGGTGTCATCTTTATTTACCTGTTTATCTTTGATTTGAACCGCTATAGTGATATACTTTTCAAATCTGGATCTAGGATGATTACCTGTGAGATTCTAAACTCTATGCATAGATTTAGGCTTAACATTTGCGTGAGTATCAGTTATTAATTGTGTTGGTTTTATTGCGTGAAACATCATCAATGAGACAATACGGTTGTTCTCTCGATGTTGCGTTAGTATAACCTCTATTGTGGGTGATACGTGAGGATATTAGACGAATAATTGAGTGGTGTTTAACATGATTAGAAGAATGCATGAGTTATAAATTGATAAGATCTAATTCCAACAAGACTCCCGTTTATAATTCAACAATTACTTTATCTTTTCCATCTTTTTATTTTCTGCCTTTATTTATGGTAACGTGAATCTTTTAACCAAAATTTCACAAGAAGCTTAAAAATGTAAAGACCGTTGAACAATGTTCTTTCCCTCGCATTGATCCCTGTGGAGACGATATAAATCTCGGAGGGAATTCTTTTACTTCTTGCTGCTTTATTGTAGTTCGAATAAAATGGCACAAAACTTTCATAAAGTAAAGCGACGACCGCGTGCCCGCATTCTTACAAACCACTACTTTTTCTTAATTTTAAAATACTTCACATGATTATTGAAATTTGAGATAAATTTAGTACTAAAATATTTTGAGATGGAAAATATACTGCACTTTATTATATGTGTAATACAATTCTCTTATTTTGTTTTTATTGTTCTTAGAATGGTTAAGTGTGATTAATTTGTTAGAAGAGTTATATTTAATGATAATTTATTTTATGTGTGTTCTATAGAATTGTTATTGACATATAGTGTTATAAGACGTTAATTATGTTTTATGAAAAAGGTTCAGAGCAATATTATTACTCTAAGAGCAAATATGTTCAATAATTTTCAATTGTGTTAAATGTTTCAACTACTTCGCCGAGAAAACAATTCGAAGCAAATATGTAAAGAAAAACTAATGCTCATGATGACGGAAGTTGTAATTTTATTTGTTAAATGTGAATTTTAATTTTTATGGGAACAACACTGTTTATTATTTTTTAGTTTATGATATTTTTTTTATGTATTTAACCTTTTATGTTACTTGGGATAATTTATGTTATTTTATATTTTAATATTATATTAATTATTTTTTATGTTTATTGCAAAAAAATTATATTAATAATGTTATGATTTATATTATAATATTAATTATTTTTAAATAGAAATGACAATTTTAATTATAAATGTGAGAAATACTAATTTTAAAAAGAGTTTAAAAAATATATTTTATTTTCATTAAATCACATAAGATATTGAAAAATATAATCTAGTCTAAAAAAGAATTAGTTGAGCTATAAAAGATATAGCAAAAATTCATATTGTTAACAAAAATAATTTTTAACACCATTTTTAGTTGTTGACAAAAGTATCTTTTCCTAACAATTATGCCATTGCGTGAATTTTTTTTAAGTATAACAAATTTATTAAATTAAAACACCAAATAAATCAAAAGTTAAAAAAAATTACTAAAGTGGCTAGGTTTTTAGGTGGAGTCGCCAATTCAAACGGCGAGTTGGGCTATAATAAGTGGTGTCGCAATTGAATTCGCGACATGGCCCATTTCTATTGAAATAAAAAAACTAAATCCTAAAAAGGAAAAAAAATATTTGGAGGAATAACCAAATCAATTCGCGACTCCTTGTTGGCAATGTCGCCAATTTAAATGGCGAATCCCATGAAACTTGGCCATATTTGTAAATTTTTTGATATTTTATTTTGTTTGGTATTTTTCTTAAAAATCATTGTTATTATAAAAAAAAAATTCTCATTCATTGCGTTCTTTCAAATAAGGCAACAATAACTATTGTTGTAAAAATATTACTTATAACAACGACATCAAATATCATTGCAAATTTTTTGCAACGGCACTTATACCAACGACATTTTATTTGCTGCAAAAAAACACATTTTGCAGCAACTTTGTCTTTTTCTTAACAACATTTGTTGCTGCA